>JAWRVF010000374.1:0-327255 GCA_036785485.1 Physcomitrellopsis africana | reverse complement strand
CTTTATAGATCAAGCTTCGGATGATATTCATAGTTGGAATAAAATTGTATTTGCTGAGTTGAAGCATGAACAGTATTATTATATGCAAACTTTGCTAATGGTAGATATGAGATCCAATCATCTTATTGATAGTTAATGATCCATTATAAATATTACTCCGACATTTGATTAACTCGTTCTATTTGGCTGTCAGTTTGAGGATGAAAAGCCGAAGAAAGTTTAATATCCACCTTTAATATTTCAAAAAGACACTTCCAAAACTTAGATTTGAATTCGAGTCCTTGATTGGATACGATATTATTTGGTAGGCTATGATATCAATATATATTATCAAGAAAGAATCTTGCTATTTCTTTATTAGATATAGTCTTTTTACAAAGAATAAAATAAGCCATCTTTATGAGTCGATCAACCACTACAAAGATGCTATCCAATGAATTAAATGGCAATAGATTTGCAATGAAATCCATTGAAATAAAGGACCATGATCGTCTTGGAACAAGCAAGGATTATAAAAGTTCATAAGGGCAATGTCAAGGATTTTTGAATCTTGAATAGATGATGCAAGAGAGCACAAAGTCCTTCACTACCTTCCACATTTAAGGCCACCAAAAATCTTGAAAAATAAATTTCAAGGTCTTGTTATATCCAAAAAGACCCATAGCGGAAAAGTCATGGCGAGATTGAAGAACGCACAGTCGTATTGGTCCTTTTGAAAAATATAAATATTTTTCAAAGTATAAAAGGTCTTCCTCAAATTTAAACTTTTTAATAATTTTTTTTAAGCAATGTTTAACATCAAAGGCCAAAGCATTATTAGTGGTTGCAACATGCACCTCATTGAAGAAACTAGGATCGATAGGCGCTGATGTAATAGTAGTGTAAAGGTGGAATTATTTTGATTTCAACAAAGTTGTATATTGTTGATCAAACGCTGCCTTTTCTATCCTTGATATAAGATATGATCTTCTCGAGAGAGTATCAGACAATCCTTATTGCTTTCCAAGCCAATAAGTGATGACAAAGTTAAATTAAGATAGCAACATATTCTATCAAGCTTGGTAGCAATTAAGAACCCAAACTGATATAAAATATTCTAAATTCTTGTGAACTGTATATATAGTTACAAAATACATTGCTCCTTCAAGAAAATGATGTCATTCTTGAAAAGAATCTACAATAGCAAGAAGCTTCTTATAATGAATTTCACAATTAATTTTGGCAGTAGAAAACTTTTGAAAATAAAATGTAACAAGATATAATTTGTCGTCTATACCAATTTGAGAAAATACAATCTCTAATATAAAATTTGAAGCATTAGTATTTAAGTAGAATGTCTTTGTAAAGTCTAGATACATGTCACAGATATAAGATTTATTCTAGTAAATTATCTAAGTAATAATAGACCAATAGAAGTAGGTAAAATAAGTTGATTTGATAATATCTGATAGAGAAGCTTCTTAGAAGCTTCATAGACATGAAATCACCTTTATACATGTCTATAGGTGATTAGTAGGTTAGAAACTTGGTCAACAAGGTAGCCACATGGCGCACATGTTGGTAGCTTGTAGAACAAGCTAGCCATGTGTCACATATTAGTAGTCATGGAATGTCAAGCACGATCAAAGACATAAAACTTTGCCGCAAGTTCGACATACACGGTCTTCGGCAAAATTGCATACGCTGTATGAGGTCCCATAGAATACCACGTGGCTCTTAATTAGATAGTATTTATAGAGGCAAGAGTGAAGCCCTCTTCACTCTTGTCAATTCTTTTTTTGATCCTAGTCTAGTTTCAAGAGTCCTCATGTTTCCAGTCTTTCGCAATAGCCATTCCAATTTTCTTTGAATATAAATACTATCTTAATTTTATTTTGTGACTTTTCTTTGATACAATTTCCATTAGATTATGCATCTCTTTCTAGTTCATGTCCTTGACAGATTGACAAGAGTACACTTATAATATCATAGCTTTGTCTTGTCTTTATTTAAGAGTAGATTATCCTTTTTCTCTTGATAAGACACAAGCATTTTAGAAGTTGCGGATTACCCTCTTCTAAATTGATATTATTCCTAGTGTTTTCTTTGTTCTCCCTGTTACTTATCTCAAGTAGTGTTATATATTTTTTGAAGTGTTATCATGGCCAATCTTGCCGAAATGAAGAGTGCAATGGCACAAATGCAAGAGCAAATGAGGGAATTGATGCTTGTAATGCATCAACTCACTGTACCTCCACAAGGAGCAACAAGGTTACCAAATAATGAAGATATAGATATGATTGGAGCTGCTTCAACATCTATACCAAGCCATACAATTCCTCCTACATTGGAACATCGTCCAAGCATCAGAGAACCAAAAATTGGTCTATCAAAGAAGTTTGATGGCACAAGATCCAAGTTTCGAGGATTCATCAATCAAGTCCAACTGGTGATTGAATTGCAACCGCAAAGTTTTCCAACTCCAGGATCACAAGTCAGATTTATTGGTACACTACTTTCAGGTTCTGTCTTATCTTGATTTTCATCTTTTTTGGAACAACATGATCTAATATTGGATAATTTAGAAGCTTTCTTAGCAAAATTTTGATCTACGTATGGAGAACACAATGCAACTCCTATTGCAACCAACAAGCTTTATATCCTTTGACAAGGCAATCGATTGGTAACATTATATGCTTCACAATTTTGACAACTAGCAATCGATATCAAGTGGGACGATGCTGCACTGATCAGTCAGTTTCTCTACAGATTACAATATGAAGTGAAGAAATTGATGTTGAACTTACCCGATCCTCAAATATTGAGTCAAGCAATAGACTTTGCGGTGAAATGTGATAATCAGCTTTTCAAATTTAGATTTGAAAGTCGTACGAGGAAACCTCAGCAACATTATAATTCAGTGGGAGCACCAATGACTTCTCAATATGTACCTTCAAAAGTCAAGGACATGCTAATTGATGCTATATATTTTAAGCTGCTTATTGAACAAAAAAAGACTCAATGTCGTCAAGAAGGATTATGCTTGTATTGTGGAGAACCTAAATACACTGCTTAAAATTATCCAAAGAAATGACGCAACCACAAGATGAGGAGTACGACTATCAAAGAAGACAATATGTCAGAAAACGAGTTTGTCTAGCCACAATAAGGACCGTGCGGCTGGGATCTTGTACAATTTCTAATGAAGGTCCTATCCTCTCCTCACAACCATCTCTTTGTTTTATAATAGATGTGTATTTAGGACCTAATAATTACAAAGCCTCTGCTTTAATAGATTTGGAAGCCTCGGCTTATTTTTTAGATGAAGAATTTGCTAAAAGCCATAGAATACAGATAATACAAAAATATAAACCCGTACATGTAGAAGTCATAGATGGTCGTCCTTTATCTTTTGGACATGTTCCTCTAGATGTAGTAGTAAATGGATATAATAGTTGCATAATTTTTAATATAATTAGATCTCTCTCTATTCAAATTATTCTAGGTCTATCATGGTTAGAAAAATACAACCCTCAAATAGATTGGATTTCTTGTACTCTAAACTTTTCTAAAAGTATAGCTAACAAAATAGTTAATCAAATAAGAAATCACAGGTCTAATAGAATTAAACTTGCGATTGTAGGTGCAAGAGCTTTCTTGTATGCTGCAAAAGAAGGATCACCTTTTGTCATTTATGCTACACCTATTTCCAACGATGGAAAGACTTCAAGTAGCATTTCAAGTCAATATCAAGATTATTAAGACGTTTTTGAGAAAAAGAATGCAGATATTCTTCAAAAGCATCGTCCATATGATTGTTCAATCGACCTTAAAGAAGGAACTCAGCCACCATTTGGACCAATCTATAGTTTATCACAAGATGAATTGGCTGAATTCAAGGTGTATATTGACGAGAATTTGGCCAAGAATTTCATACGTTGTCGTACTGTAATTACTTTCACAAAGCAAAAATATCTAGTTAGATATTATGCATACTATGAATGGAAGAAAAAACAAATAGTGTTAAATTAAAAATGGTTGATTGAGGAAACTTTATTTTATTTTATTTTACTTATTTTAGTTATGGTATTTAAAAATTATAAGATCTAAATGTTTAGTATGAAGCCTTGAAAGAAGGTGGGGACTTAAGGATGAAAATTTAAGCTAATAAGAGGCTAATTGGGAGGGATGAAATCAAGCCATGGTCGGATGAAGGCAAGGAATAGGGAACCTCATCCCTATTGGTCGAATACCATGCCCAATGGGCTTTGAGGAGGCTGCCTGCGACCTTAACAGGGGTTTTCGGCGACTTCAAAACGAGGATTCGCAATTTCAAAGGTAGAGTTGTAAAGTTTAGGGTTTTGGGTATAGTTTGAGAGGAAATTTTAGGCGATTTGGAATTAGGGTGAAGAAGTTATACTTGTTCAAAGTTAGAGAGTGGATTTCATACATACTGTCACTCTTTTAGAATTTCACGGAGTAATACGGAGGCTTTTGGAGATCGGACGGTGCGGTTGGAAAGGTGATTTCAAGATCTACGTCTGTGATGAACGAATTCTTAAGTTTTGAGTTTAAACGAAGGAGATATGAAGAGTTGAAGACAGCGCATCCAATTCCAAGGTAGTAAGTAGACCGTTTTGATGATGGTGATGGGGTTTGCCATATCTTACGTTTTTGGACGAATTTTTGTCTAAAAATTTCCAAGAAGGTGTATTATTATGCTAAGAAGCTATACACCAAAGTTTCATAGCATTTGGACTTTTAGATTGAGAGATATGAAGAATTTAGTACACGGGTGTTTGTGAACAAGGGTTTAAAGCTACTGCTAGGGTTTTAACGATATCTAAAGATCGATAATGAATCAACATTTGAAATTTATGGTGGTAGTTGTGAAGAATATATCAGTACTTCATATAAATTTGGAATAGTTTTGGACGGTTGGATTAAAAGTTATAGGTTATTGAAGTTCGGAAAAAATTCCCTTCCTACGGGAGAATGAGGGTTTAGAGTATTTTGTTATGTTTTGAGAGGTTTGAGGAAATTAGGCTTGTGTATTGGGTGTAATAGCCCTATGGAGATCTCTTTTATATAAAATTGGGATTTTTTATTATACTTGAATCTTGCTTGAGTAATTAGTGGCAGCCAGAAGCCCAGCACTTTCTTGAGGCAGATTCTCTCTACCCCGACAACGTCATTCTAAATTTCCAGCAGCAGCTTCACTTCTATTTGTAAAGAAAAAAGATGGATAATTGCAATGTTGTGGTGAGAGTCTTAGCCCTAAGAAACATTGGGTCTTTTGTGCCTCTAGTTTCTCAAGTGCAAGATGAGATTCATAAAGTTCATAAAACTGAAGAATTTATATAAAAACATACTTTATTAATCTTCCCATATTCTGCCTTTAAAAACCTGCCTTCAAATTTGCCCATAAATCCTAGGATATCACATCAATTGAAGCAAAATTTGAACACAAAGTACTTAAGGAAGTAAGGAAGCAAACCCTATAATCCCTTTGATTATAGCTTATGTGGTTAGAGAGAACCATGTTGTCAAAGAAACCCCTCCATGCTGCCTTTGATTCTGGACCCCCTTTGCTTCACACCTTCATTGCTCCTCATTATCAAAACCCCAAGTATTGAAATTTGGTAGGCTTGTTGCTTGCTTTATGTTGTAAACATCCTCCAATTTTTGCTCCAAAACTCCTCTTGGAAATAGAGTTATAGACTCTATCCTTCTCCTTTAATTCTGTCTTCTACCAACTCTAGATCCGACTACAAATTTCCTCATAATTCTTTAACCATAACTCCAATAGCAATTAGTTTTTTACACAACTTAATAGACTCATATATCTACAAACCCCAATAAATTTTACTCAAAATGCTACTTTGATCACAAAGATATGCTCCCCCAAACTTCACTGACTTAGAAATAGACCCCTATCACTTTGAAAGAGCATAACATTTTTTTTATAAGATAAATGAGTATCAAACTTACCCTCATCTCTTTCTTAACTTGCTTAGATCATGTCTATCAAATTTCACACTCAAATTCATTTCCTAACTCCATTCATACCCAAAAAACCCACACACACACTCTGCCCATACAAACCCCAATTCTGCTTTCACTCTATTTCTCTTTTCACCTACATCCGGTTACAATTTCACTCATAACTCTTTGCTCAAAGATCATATTGACTTAAGATTTTGATTCAAAGTAGTAAACTCAATAAGAAACACAACCCCAACAAATTTTGCCTCTAAAGTCCAAATGGTTCTCAAGAGCCGAGGCCCGAAATTTAGTAAACCTCATTGCCCTAGTCTTAAACACCTGCAACTTTGACGACTCATATCTCCCTTGATACTTAACCAAAAGACATGAAAATTGTTTCTATATGTTCCTTATCTTGTCTACTAAAAACCCACAAAAAATTGTACTTAAAATCCTCTCTAAGCTTCTTCTACACACAAAAACGTCTACTGCCTATCAAAAGAAAAACCCTATCTCTCCAAAAAGAACCTCCTCTTCTTCTTCACGACCCCCTTCTTGTCCTCCCGGCCTGGTCTTCCTTCTTCCCTTGGTCAAAGAGACACCTCAGCCATATCTTTCCACCTCTTCAATCCTTTCTTTTGGATTAATTTGAAGGAATCTCACTTTTTGAGGTAAATTTCTATTCTACCTTCTTACTATCATTTTTTTCTACCCACTTCTCTTCTAATTTCAGCCCACAACATTTAAGTTTAGATCTAAAATAGAAGAGAATAAAGGTAAAGTAGATCTAAGATAAAATAGAAAAAAAATCTAATAAGTAGAAAAAACAATTAAGATTAGATTAGAGATAAAAAAGAAAGAACTACATCCTTCACTGCCAAGTCAAAGAAGCTTGTGTGGTTAAGTTTTTAGTTACTTTGGAATTGACGTGGATTCAAATCCACTTGACTTCACTGTAGAAATCCTTGGCTTCATGACTTGGTACTGCTAGTGGGAATTTCAGTAGAAAATTAGTAGTTTGGCCTACCTATCATCCCTGAGCTTGTGATAAACATTATAACCTCCAAGACAATGTGGTTATAACCACAACCCCTTCTCTTTTTTATCCTCTCTTCTAATCTTAATCTTTTTATTTTAACACATTCCTTTATATCTTTCACACTATGTTTTAATTTACAACATGACATCGACCCCCTCCAAACCTGCACATCCTCCGGAATGTGCCACCATTCATTCTTCATCTTCTCCATCCTCATCTTCAATTTCTATGATATTTGTATCCTCCATTGATGTAGATGATAGCATTTCAAGGCTTTCAAATGAAAACCTGTTACTCCTCCTTCGAAATGTTTTCACCCGCTTACCTGCTATTGGATTTCTAAGTACAGTTCCATCTAATTCACGAAGTAAGTAAGTGCCATTTTCATAAACTGTGACAATAATATATGGTCCAAACCATCTTCGAGCAAATTTCTTCTGAGTGCTATGTTGATGCTCTAATGTACTATCATAAACCACCACCCAATCTCCCTCTTCAATAGGCTTTACCCGCAATCGATGTGCCTTATCAAACCTTTCCTTATTGTTAAGCCTTGCTTCTTTAAGTCTTTCCATTGCTTTTTGATGTGCCTCTGGTAGTTTACCAATTTGTTGTATTCGAAGTTCTAGCAACCGCTCTCTAGAAATTCCATCTTCCCAAGACAAATACAACCATGTAGGAATTGATTCTTCAATTGGCATAATAGGCTTTTGTTCCAACATAAGTTCAATTGGCATATAATTTGTTACTATATTATGTGTAGCTCTGTCAGCCCATAAAGTATAAGGTAGTAATCTAGGCCAATCTTTAGAATTTCTTCTACAAGCTTTGACCAAAGCTTGAATGATTGGAAGATGACTTCTCTCACTCTTTCCATTTGCTTCAGGATTATATGCAGTTGTCAACTTCAATTTTACTCCATGCTTTTCAAAAAATGTTTCAGCTTCAGCAGCATTTAATTCTCCTCTATCAGCTCTCATTCTTCCTATGCATCCATATCGACTGAAAATATCTTCAAGAATAAATCTACACACTCTTTCAGTCTGCTTGGTCTTCAATGCTCTTCCTTCAACAAAATTGGATAGCTCTTCTCTTGCCAATACTAAGTATTTCATTCCCCATAATCCATTTGGTATAGTAACTAAGTCAATAATCCATTGAAAGTGAATAGCAAGAGGATAAGTAGGATGCAATTCATCACGATACCGGATCTTTGATTGAAATTGACATTCAATACATGAACTTACAAAATCTTCCACATCTTTGTAAAGTCCTTTCCACCAATATCTTTCTTTGATTTTTGTATATGTTGCCCAAATGCCTCGATGCCCAGCCCAATTTGTATCATGAAATTCCTTGAGAATTTGAAGTTTTGTGGATAAATCTCCAACCACTCTCAATGGAATCCCATCTTTTCTTTTTGGTTTCCTCCACAAAAATCCATCACGTAAAAGATATTCATAGGAATGTCTTCTAACTTCCTTTAAATACTTCTCTGACCATTCTGCTTGCTTTTGTAGAGTACTTAAATACCAACCAACATCTTTCAATCTACCTTCATATAATTCTTCTTAAAAGGAAGAATTGTATCTTCTCTTTTGTTGGTGTTAACAAATACAATGCTATAGCTTTTGCTGTTGTCATCTTCATCATCATCTTTTGCAATCATTTCTTCATCTCCAATATAATTAGCTCTAGACAACATATCTGCTACAGCATTTTTTTTACCTTTAATATGTACTAGAATTGGATTAAGAGATTTGATAAAAGCTATCCATCTCAACATAGCAATATCTGGAATTGAACAGTTTGAAATCATACCAAGTAGAGGTAAACAATCAACTTCCAATACTACATTTGCTCCAATTAAATAATTCCTTTCAGCCTTTAATGCTGTGACAACTCCCCATAGTTCTTTTTTTACTTGCGGATAAGCTCGTTGTCGCTCAGTCAAAATTCTTGCTCCAAATCTAGTTGCAAAACGTCTTCCATTGATATCATCTTGACCAACAGTTCCAACCTATAGCAATTGGACTAGTATCCACCATCATCACCACTGGTTGACCATTTTCATAGTCAACTTGCTTTAAAATAGATGGAGATCTTAAAATATTCTTTAAAGATTCTATAGCTTCATTTTGATCCTTTTCCCACTTGAATTTATTTCCCTTCCGTAAGAGTTTGTAAAGAGGCTCTGATATATGGGCAAAATGTGGAATCCAAATTTGATAGAAAATATATGCTCCCAAAAATCTTCTTACTTCAGTTATATTATTACAAGGCTTCATCTTAGGAATAGCATCGACCTTCTCCGGATTTGGTTTTCTACCATAACTTCTACATAAATGACCTACAACAATGATTTCATCCATTCCAAACTTTGATTTGTCAATAGATAAAGTTAGACCTACCTCTTCAAGTCTCTTCAAAATTTTCTCTACATCTTCAATGTGTTGTTTGACAAATTGCCTACAACCATTTTTATCAATTGTTGTATCCTTCACTTCTTCTTTACAACCTTTGATAGGAATATCATCAACAAAAGGTATGGTCTTCTCAGGTACAAATTCCTTTAAAACTTGATTCATTGCATTTTGCATATGTGCCACTGAATTGGTAGCTGCTTGAGGTAATGTGCACATACGAACCAAACCCAAAGGCGTCTTCATTATTGTAAAATCTCTACTCTCTGTTGCAAGTTGAAATTGATCATATCCAGGATATAAGTCCCCAATTGAATAAATTGCATGCCCCGCAAATGCCTCAGCAACTTCATCTACAATTGGTCCAGATCCTTTGTTCCTCATTGTCACACCATTGGCAGGTTGCATATCTTGAATAAACCTTAATGCTCCAGATTTCTTTGGCATCGTAAACCAACGATTTGAATATGGACCCATGGATGGTTCTATAATCCCCATTTCCATCTTCTCCTTGAGCAATTTAATTAATTTTGGTAGTAAAGCTCTTGGAACCGGAATGGATTTTAAATCCCACAATATATATGAAATTATAAAGATCACCATAGGTGCTACCTCATTTGGATAAACACATCCTATTTCACTAGGTTTAGATACAAATGTCTTTCCATGTTTTAAAAGCATGCTTTGAAATAAATACTTTTCAAGTTTATTTAAAAACTCATCCCCTCCAATCTGCAACTTGTCAAGTGTTTCTTTAGTGAATTGATGTCCAATTCCTATATAACTTCTTAATCCTGGCTCTTTTTCTGCTCGCTTGAAATAATCTTCAGAATTATTTGGTAGTTGAGTTGCTACTGGCTTTACTTTCTTTGCTACTGATTTATACTTGGCATTCACTTCAGCTTCATTTTTCCACTTACGGATATGAATGTCTTCACCATGGTCTTCCATAAAATGTAATATTTCTTTGTAAAAGCATTGATCATTGACTTCAACTATAATACCTCTATTATCCATAACCTCCTCCATATTTTTCAACCTTTCTAATTGATGTAGTAGATCAATCGGAAGTCCAATCCATTCTATTAATCCCGATATATTTTCTTCTTGTGAAATTATCCCCATTTTTTTAAAATTCTTTTCTATTTTTCTTATTTTGGCTTTATATTTAGAATCCATTACACTTACACCTTTGAAATTCAAGATACTATGATCACTCAAACTCAAAATTCTACATCCATTCTTATATATATTGGAGAATACCTTAGTAAATATATTACCTGCACCCGCAGACCCCCATTCTCCACGTGTGCTTTCTAGAAATCCTGGAATCCTTTTTCAGTATCAAGAGGTTTTTCACGTAATTGATCTCTATGCCTCTTGCTTTCTGGCTTCATTGTAAGGAATTGTACTGAGTTCCTTCCATCACAACTTTGAATCCTTGCATAGTGAGATCCATCATCTAGTACTTTAGTTTCCATTTTTGAAGCTGTAATATAAGGTTGATCAAGAATAATTGGATATGTGCCACAATCTTGAACAAAGAAATTCTACTCTACTTTCACATTTCCAATCCTTGTCTTCACCGTAGGACATGCTCCAAACAACCCTCTCTTTTCATTGTTTGCAGCTCTCAATATCCACCCATGATTGGTATCTATAGGCCATTTTCCTTTCTCATATATTACCTTAGACATGATATTAATCTCTGAGCCATGATCTACCAAAGCATGGATTGTTTCATTCAAATTTTCAAGCTTAATCTGAGCTTCTGTAGTAGCTCTAGCCCAATAAGGATGAGAAAATCCTAAAACCTTTGCACCCTTTTTTCCATCACCATCATCAAAAGTGGCATAAGCATATACCTTTGCTTCTTTTTCCTCCATGTTGTGGTTGGTATCCTCCTTCTTCTTTTGAAGTTGAAGAGAAAACAAGTCTAAAACCTCCTCTTCTAAATCAATAGGCATACCATCATTTACATCTTTTTCTTCAATCCCATGACTCATCTTATCATCCTCCACAATCATAATTCTTTCAAGGCTAGACTTACATTCAATAGAAAACACTTGGCCAATCTCTCCCTCCTCCTCTTTAGTTAAACAAGTGTCAATGGCACTTGTCATCACTTTTTCTATTGTCATTTGGCGTTTTCTCTTGATAATATCAATAATCAACTCATGGAAGTCTTTCTTTGCAATTCCTAAGACCTTCCATAAGGTAAATTCAATTTTTGCATCCAAAATCCGTCCTTCCAATACTCCTTTCAAATCAATAGAAGTTTCAATATCAGATTGAAGCTTATAAGTAAGGCCTTTGGTTTTACCTTTTTCTATATCCTTCTTCTTGTCCTTACCCTTTTCTATGTTATCTTCCACCCTTTGCTTTGGAGTTGATGCCTCCTTTGATTGTGAAGATGAAAGGGTATTTTGTGGTGGTTGATTTATTGTTGGGCCTTCTTTTGTCCTTTTTCCTGTACCACCACCTTTTCGTGTTTGCTTCTTATTCATTGGTTCTTCATCTTCATCTTCTACATTCCTTCCTCTCTTTACTTCCACATAAACATTTTGAAAGTCTTCATTCTCCCTTTCCTTGTCTAAAAAGGCTCTGATGCTAACTGCATCAACTAGATCATTCCATCCTGTTTTTTCTCTAATGGCCTGAGCTCTTCTAATCATAGTCTCATGATTCTCAAGATATGGAGCTTCAACATTATTTTCCCAAGCCACAATTTGATAAGAATCTGCATTACCTGAATCTCTTGGTTTAGGCTTCATCATTCGATCTTCCATTAATTTTTTCATTCCACCTTTGGCAAAGTTAGTATCCAAAGGAAAATTTGTAGATGCATCTTTAATCCTTCCATCTTTGAAGATAATGATGCCTTTCTTCATGGCATCAGCAAATAATTCACAATCACTACGTTTATGATCAGAATCATCACACCAAATGCACCTCATGACATATCCCCTCTGTCCTCCAGAAGTTTGAGAGATACTTGGCTTTGTACTTCTTTTTAAAGCACTCATCTCCACTTTCAGCTCCTTCAATCCCTTCACCAATTCCTCTAGAGTGTCCTCATCCAGAGCCTTATCCTTTGAAGAGCTTGATGGTATCATTGAAGATGTCCTTGTAGTTAGTGGTGTTGAAGCTTCTATCTTTATTCCATATCCCCTAGCCTTTACCCGCTGTTCCTTTGCAATAAGACTTATTGCATCTTCCAATTGTCTCCAATTGGTACTAAAACCTCCTTCAGCTGCTCCATCTTGAAGAAGAAGTAATAGTCTATCCTCCAAAGCTTCATTTGCAGCTTGTAGAAATAACTCTGATTTTCTCACTTCAAGAATCCTCTTCTCTGTTAATGAGAGTTGTCCAAATTTCTTTTCAAATTCTCTTAACAATTCACTTGGTCCCATGTTGTTACCTGGTTGTTGTTCCACCCAATCAAGGAAATTTCTTTTGGACATCTTTTCTTCATCTTCATCAAAAAACTCATCTCGAAGCCTCTCTTCAAATTTGGCCCAAGTAATCTCAAAATTATTTTGATGAAGATGTTTCATCTTATCTCTGATCTCTGGTACAACTGCCAAGTCAAATGTCTCTATCATCTTCTCCTCTGAAATTTGATAGATTTCCATCTCACAAGTATAATTTTTTAAAAACTTTAAAATGTTCTTTCCATTGAATCTTTCATTCTTAGAAATAACAGCTTTCAAAGCTTTTGTAGCTCCTTGTCCAACTGCATTGGCAACTTGTTGTCCCATAAACATTTGCATGGCCCTAAAGAACTCCTCTGCAAACTTTTGACTACCTCCTTGAGCTTGACTACCACTGGTTCTATTATCCCCCATCTTACCTTAAAAATTCTTGAAGCCTTAGAGCTCTCTCAGTGGAAGCACCAAATGTTGTGGTGAGAGTCTTAGCCCTAAGAAACATTGGGTCTTTTGTGCCTCTAGTTTCTCAAGTGCAAGATGAGATTCATAAAGTTCATAAAATTGAAGAATTTACATAAAAACATACTTTATTAACCCTGCCATATTCTGCCTTTAAAAACCTGCCTTCAAATTTGCCCATAAATCCTAGGATATCACATCAATTGAAGCAAAATTTGAACACAAAGTACTTAAGGAAGTAAGGAAGCAAACCCTATAATCCCTTTGATTATAGCTTATGTGGTTAGAGAGAACCATGTTGTCAAAGAAACCCCTCCATGCTGCCTTTGATTCTGGACCCCCTTTGCTTCACACTTTTATTGCTCCTCATTATCAAAACCCCAAGTATTGAAATTTGGTAGGCTTGTTGCTTGCTTTATGTTGTAAACATCCTCCAATTTTTGCTCCAAAACTCCTCTTGGAAATAGAGTTATAGACTCTATCCTTCTCCTTTAATTCTGTCTTCTACCAACTCTGGATCCGACTACAAATTTCCTCATAATTCTTTAACCATAACTCCAATAGCAATTAGTTTTTTACACAACTTAATAGACTCATATATCTACAAACCCCAATAAATTTTACTCAAAATGCTACTTTGATCACAAAGATATGCTCCCCCAAACTTCACTGACTTAGAAATAGACCCCTATCACTTTGAAAGAGCATAACATTTTTTTTTATAAGATAAATGAGTATCAAACTTACCCTCATCTCTTTCTTAACTTGCTTAGATCACGTCTATCAAATTTCACACTCAAATTCACTCCCTAACTCCATTCATACCCAAAAAACCTACACACACACTCTATTTCTCTTTTCACCTACATCCGGTTACAATTTCACTCATAACTCTTTGCTCAAAGATCATATTGACTTAAGATTTTGATTCAAAGTAGTACACTCTATAAGGAACAAAACCCCAACAAAATTTGCCTCTAAAGTCCAAATGGTTCTCAAGAGCCGAGGTCCGAAATTTAGTAAACCTCATTGCCCTAGTCTTAAACACCTGCAACTTTGACGACTCATATCTCCCTTGATACTTAACCAAAAGACATGAAAATTGTTTCTATATGTTCCTTATCTTGTCTACTACAAATCTACAAAAAAGGTTTCACTTAAAATCCTTTCTTAGCTTCTTCTACACACAAAAACGTCTACTGCCTATCAAAAAGAAACCCTATCTCTCCAAAAGAACCTCCACCTTCTTCTTCACGACCCCCTTCTTGTCCTCCCGGCCTGGTCTTCCTTCTTCCCTTGGTCAAAGAGACACCTCAGCCATATCTTTCCACCTCTTCAATCCTTTCTTTTGGATTAATTTGAAGGAATCTCACTTTTTGAGGTAAATTTCTATTCTACCTTCTTACTACCATTTTTTTCTACCAACTTCTCTTCTAATTTCAGCCCACAACATTTAAGTTTAGATCTAAAATAGAAGAGAATAAAGGTAAAGTAGATCTAAGATAAAATAGAAAAAAATCTAATAAGTAGAAAGAAACAATTAAGATTAGATTAGAGATAAAAAAAAGAAAGAACTACATCCTACACTGCCAAGTCAAAGAAGCTTGTGTGGTTAAGTTCTTAGCTACTTTGGAGTTGACGTGGGTTCGAATCCACTTGACTTCACTGTAGAAATCCTTGGCTTCATGACTTGGTACTGCTAGTGGGAATTTCAGCAGGAAATTAGTAGTTTGGCCTACCTATCATCCCTGAGCTTGTGATAAACATTATAACCTCCAAGATAATGTGGTTATAACCACAACCCCTTCTCTTTTTTATCCTCTCTTCTTCTAATCTTAATCTTTTTATTTTAACACATTCCTTTATATCTTTCACACTATGTTTTAATTTACAACGTGACAACGTATTAAACTTGCACGACAAGTTTCTCACATGAGCGCCACGTATTTGGCTTGTTCCACAAGCTACCAAAATGTGTGATACATGGCTAGCTTGTTCTACAAGCTACCAACATGTGCACCATATGGCTACCTTGTTGACCAAGTTTCTAACCTACCAATCACCTATAGACATGTATAAAGGTGATTTTGCGTCTATGAAGCTTCTAGGAAGCTTTTCTATCACATATTATCAAATCAACTTATTTTACCTACTTCTATTGGTCTATTATTACTTAGATAATTTATTGGAATAAATCTTATGTCCGTGACAATAGGTAGCCACAATCCCAATAATTTCTTGAAAAGAGCTCTCTCCTTCACGACACCAAGCTTTTGTCGGATAAATATTAGATTATAGAATTGTTATCAATCAAATTTAATTAACAAACCCTTAAAATTTTGTACGCATATCATCATATTTCTCCAGAAAACTAACTCGAGGCTCCTTAGGTTGTTGAACAGGTGGATTTTTTTAGCATAGTATAGGTAGTACTGCATCGTCAAGCGCAGAAGTTGGGGGAGGATGCAGTCTAAATTGTGATATTCTTGTTATTGCATTGTTACAAAGTTTTGTAAAAATTCCTTCAATCTCTGCTGTCCTAGTAAGTAAAATAGTAAGAATACTTATAATGGTGTCTAACTTGGACTTAGAAGATTTAGTCATATTAATGTCTTGACCTCCAGCCATTCTAAGAAAAAGAAAAAATAAATATGTAAGAAGGCAATATTAATTTAGAAGAAGGTAATCCACAACTTCTAAAATGCTTTAAGACCTTTAAGGAGAGAGGTGATCCACTCTTATAAGAGGGACAAAGCTCTAATATTGCAATGAAGAAAATATTAGTTCAGAGGAGGATAATGTGTAACCTCTACAGCGTTGATATACCTTTGAATAGAGGGGTAATCTACTCAATAATAAAAAAGATCCAATTTGGACATTGAAGATGAAATTAGTCTCAACAAATTATCAAGGACACAAGAATATACAACAAGAGACTGGAATTAGGATAAGGTTTCCAAAAGAAATCAATTAGAACTTGAATTAACCAAAGGAATACATGAACAACACCAAGAAAGGTGAGCTAGAATTCCAAGAGATGTGTTGTTGAGATTGAAGAACTCTTCAACCTCGACTCCTATATATACTCCTATCTAGGATATTTTCTGAGTGGCTTCTATCAAATTAAGAAGCTTCTTGAGTAACTTCTACTAATTAAGAAGCTTCTTGTATAACTTCTACCAATTTAGAAGCTTCTTGAGCTCCTTCCATTAACTGAAAAATTTTTCAACCGACTTTCACTAATTAAAAAGCTTCTAAAATATTCTAGAAGGTTTTGTGAATGTCCGGAGTATATGTTTCTAACACTTTTTTTTTTTATAGTAACTTTTGAAGTTGATTTTATATCAATAATAACTTTATATATTTTAAATCACCTTTATTAGACATTGGTGATTTATAAGATCTTATTTATTTCTTTTATTTGATGTTTGAATACATATTATGTAAATCTTATTAAAAAAAAGATTGAAAAGGGATTTTTAGTATAAAAAGAAATAATTTGGCCATCCGTATAGATGAATGGAGATAGATGATAGAAGTTTCTATTCTTATTGGCCAAAAGTCATATCCAATGGATTTCAAGGAGGCTACCTAAGGGCTTATTAGAAATTACGTTTTTTTTTTTGAAAATATTTGAACATCAAAGGCTAGGATCAACAAGCTGAGATTTTTTATTATGGTTTTGGTACAAAAATTATATGCTTTGGACTTTTTATAAAAGAGATATAGGCGCTCAAAGTTAAGGTGTCAAAATTGTATCTACTGTCATTCTTTTGGCAACTAGGGTTGGAAAGAATCCTTTCTTGACTACACTTTTCATATGTAGCTTGATGAAATCTAAGCTAGGATAAAAAAAGATATTAAAAGTTGAAGTTAGTACTTACAATCTAAATGTAGTAAGTGACCCCTTTTAATTAGTGGTTTTGTTTTGAGCTATATCTTAAGCAATTTGATAAGTTTTTGGCTCAAAATTTCCAAAGGTGTGTATATTTATGTTACAAAAGTATGAACAAAAATTTTGTGGCATTAGAATTCTGGATTTATGAGATATAAAGAAAATTGTGCTCATACATCTATAAACTATGGTTTTTAATAGTTGCTAGAATTTTTAAGATATCAAACGATCAAAAGTAAATCTATAATTGAATTTTTTTTGTAATAAAGCTTAAAAATATTACCTGTAATATAAAAAATACTGATAAAAATTGAATAGTTAGATCAAGAGTTATTGAACCCTAAAGTTTGAGAAGAAATAAATTCTTACAGGTAAACAAGCTATTGAAGGATTTTGTTACAATTTGAGTCTTTTGTACAAGCTTAAGGGGTTGTTTAGGAGCAAAGACTTTATAAAGGTGGAAAAATGGATATATAAAGATATAATAAAGTTTTCATATAAAGATGGAATTTTAAAAAGAGATTATGGTTTTTTAAAAAATTATTGACAATCTAACTTATCAACAATTGGTTGGTTGAGAGTATATAAAAAATGGTTTTAAGGATTTTTTATATGCCATAGAAGGACTTTATGTACAAACCTACTTAAATATAAGAAGATTTGATATATATATATATATATATATATATATATATATATATATAATTATTATGCTATTTATTTTTTTATTAAAGACAAATCACTTATTAGAATCTTGCCAATAAGTTACAAGTAAATTCTCTATAGCTAAGTATCTAGTGTATTTCCATGTGATAATGTGTATTATTATATTTCTTTAGAAGACTAATTCGAGATTCATTACGTTGTTGAATAAGTGAATTTCCTTAGCACAACATAGATAGTATTGCATCTTCAAGCACAAAAATTAAAAGTAGATGTAGTCTAGATTGAGATACTTCAAATTCTGCATTGTTATAAAATTTTGTAATAATTCCTTCAATTTCAGCAATTCTAGTAAGTAAAGTAATAAGAGCACTTATAATAGCATCTAACTTAGACTCAAAAGATTTAGTCATATTAATATTTGACCTCCAACCATTCTAAGAGGAAAAAAAATGAATCTATAAAAAAATAATATCAATTTAGAGAAGTATAATCTGCAACCTCTAAAATATCTTAAGACCTTCAAGGAGAGAAATAATCCACTCTCTCATAAGAAGAATAAAGCTCCAATATTATGATAAAGAAAATATTAGTTTATAGGAAGATAATCTACTATCTCTAAAGCGCTAGTATATCTTTAAGAAATAGGATAATCTTTTCTCTAAGAAAAATAATCTAACTTTGATATTTAAGATGAAAATAATGTCCACAAAATATCAAAGGTACAAGAATATAAAATAAAAAACTTGAACTAAAAAGAGGTTTCAAAAAGAAATTGACAAAGATTTGAATTACGTAGATGAATACACAAATAACACCAAAAAAAGTGAGATAAAACTCCAAGAGATTCATTGTTGAAATTGAAGGACTCTTCAATTTCTATTCTATTATATATCCGTATCTAGAGAGCTTTTTGAGTAGCTTCCATCTAATTGGGAAGCTTCTCAAGCAGTTTCTACCAACTTAGAAGCTTTTCGATCTACTTCTACTAACTACAAAGTTTCTCAAGCTACTTCCACCAACTAGAAAGCTTATCAAGTGACTTCTATTAACTAAGAAACCTCTAAAATATTCTAAAAGGTTATATAAACTTTTAAAGTGTATGTTCCTAACAACTCTCTTTTAAATTTGATAATCTAGTAGTTAAAGAATTTGTTATTTGATTGACGAAGCTATGTTTAATTATAAAATTTTAATAGAAAGAAGTTCAAAAATAATATAAGAGAGCAATGAATAGGCTCCAAAAAGAATAATATACCTTTGATGTAAGTGATAAAATTTGGTTCTTTTGAAAAAATATTAAAACCAATCAACTTTATAATAAATTAGATTATTGAAGGTTATGACTATTTTATATTCAAAAAAAAATTAACCTTATTATTTATTATTTGGAACTACTAACATCTATGAAGATACATCTTATTTTTTACACTTTTCTTTGAAACCTTATAAAGAATACAAGCGCCATTGCCTTGTATTGAAGTAGATAATTATGAAGAATTTGATTCAAGGATAAGATAAGGATAAATAATATACCTTGTATATTAAATAGCTACATCATTAGTTATCATACATAGAAATCAATTCATAACTTAGTCAATGTGCCTCAAAAGATACAAGAATTTCATTAATGATATCCATCTCAATCTAAAGTAGCAACATGTATGCCAATTGCTTGGTAAAATTACCATGTCATTTAAAGTAGAAGATTTAAATATAATACTTTTTAAATTTTTTGAATTCTTTATTAAAAAAAAAAAAAGCAGCTACAAAAGATTTGAAATTAATTTTTATATATAATATAAATAGTATATTCATTACCATTCTATTCTATTTAAAATTTATGATTTATCTTTATTTAGTATATCAACCATGGATAGCCAAGAGGATAATATCTTACAAATTAGGCCATCTCAATCAAGTAATTCATATTATTGACCTCAAGAGGAAGAACTATTCAAACCATAAAGATGTCAAAGAATACTTAATAGCCAATTAATGATAATTGTCATTGAAATTGAATATGTCCATGAACATTGTCTAGAAGCTATATTTAAAGGATCTTTTTATAATGAAGATATAGAAATTTAAGCATGGTCCCAAATAAAAGGCATTGATCATTGTTATTGGTTACAAGGATCAATGAGACTTTTAATTCAAGAGAAACAATTAGAATATGTTGTAGAGACTATAAGACACATCTTTGATTTTTTTTGTTTTTAAATAATGTTGGCATTATTTATTTTTAAATAATGTTGGCTTTATTGCTCTTTGAGGAATTTAGAACTAAAGAAGGAGGTGATGTCATGAACATCCATTTAGAAAAGATTTTAGAAGATTTTTAAAGATTTTTGATAGTTCTAAAAGATTCTTGAGATTGCTTTACATTAAAGCAATAAAAAAGCTGCTCAAGAAGCATCTTAGGATGATATGAAGGTGAAGTCTTCTACAAAAAGCTACTTAGAAGCTTTTTAATTCCTAATATATATAGATGTCGAGTTGAGGGGCTCCTCAATCTTAACAACACATGTCTTATGGTCTTGTTTGGACCTTCTAATCTTGTTTTTGTTCTTATATTGTATTGCCTTGTAATAAGACTCATGTATTCTATTATTTTGTTATACTCTTGTATAATTTCTTGACCTTATCCGTAATATGTAATATTTCTATTTTTATTTTTTATTTTTTTTAATAAAAATAATTATTCTATATTTATCTATTTTTATTCTAAAAACTATCTTTACATTTGGTCCTTTAATCTTCTTTTTTTACCATTCTTATATCATAAAAAGACTATATTAATAATATCCAGTACTATAAGCAATTATATACAAGTTCAAAATATTTCAATGCAAATTGATGTAATTTGATTTAAATGACTAACATAAAAAAATGAATAGAAGCAAAAAATAAAAAATAAAAAAATCTATATATAAATTTTAATAATTTAAAAAATTAATTTTAAATGTGCCATTTTATCTAAATTAAACTAATTATATAAATAGAAAATTATTTATATAATAAAATTATTTTAAGAATATATATATATATATATATTAAACATAAAATTTTATACTAGAACCAATAAAAATTATAACTTCTATTTAAAAAATTTATAATATATTAAATATAGAATTTATAATTTTATAAGAAAATATTGATAAAAATTTGGCCAAAATTTTATTTCAAGGAAGAAAGATATTATATTGTAGATTTATAAATTTTTGAGGATTGAAAAATTAATTAATTTTTTATTATAATTAATTTTTAAATTATTATAGAATTTATATAAAAAAAATCTTTACAAAGATAGATTTAAAGAGACTTATAATCTTGTAGAAAGTTTTAAAAGGGACTAAAAAATATATAAAATTTTATATAAGATAATTCTATTTCATATATATATATATATATATATATATATATATAGATATAGATTTTTAATGAGATTATAATTTTTTAATTTATAAAAATTATTATTTTTTTGAATGTTTAAAAGAATTTATAATTATTTATTTATATGAGGTCCTAATATATTCTAAAAATAAATAAAATTATAAATATTATAAATATTTGATATATAAATATTTTAAAAATATATAGAATTAAAAAAAAATTAAAATTTATTCTATTTAAATATACATAAGAAAAAAACAAATATAAGAACATTAATGATTTGCAATTTTTGCAAGTCAAGACTATTTTGTTTTATCTTTGCAACCTTAGAATATCAAGTTAGAAAATATATGTAAAATTTAAGATTTCAAACTTTCTTTTTCTTTTTTCTTTTTTCTTTTTCTTTCTTTCTTTCTTAAAATTAATGGCACAATAATAATAATTGTCACAACCTTTATCTTTATATAGATTTCAATAAGATAAATTATGATATTTTAAATATCAAGTACAACCTTACTATAGGTAGTTTTGATAAAAAATAATTTAAAGAAATTACTTAGGCTTTTGTTAACTACTAATATAAAGATGCATCAATAAAGATTATTTTTAAATGTTGTCTTAAAAGTCTAAATCTATAAAAAATTAAAATAAATTTGTTAATATCAACACTAGAAGAAAAATGGAAAATTGCAACAATGTTTGTAATTGCATTTGCAATCGTTTTGGACATGTTTGACTAGAATGTGACTGAAGTATTATTTCACTGTAGCAATTGCAGTGATACAATTGTTTAGGATATTGTAGTTGCATTGGACATCATGGTTGTTTTCATCATTTTTTGATATGACATTTTATTGAGTACAAAAATATACATTATTGTATAGTGTTGTCGTATGATATTATCTTCAATCTGGGAATACATTGGATACTTGGCTATAGAGAATTTATCTGCAACTTATTAGCAAGACTATAATAAGTGCTTTGTCTTTAATAAAAATAAAAAATAACATGATAATATTACAAAAAAAATTATATTAATAAAATCGCTTATATTTAAATAGGTTTGTACATAAAGTCCTTCTATGGCATATAAAATTTTATCAACATTTCTTTTTTTATAAATTTATAACTAATTAATTGTTGATAAGTTAAATTGCTAATAATCTTCAAGAATAATCTATAATCTCCTTCCAAAATTCCATATGCATATCAAAGTTTTGTTATAACTCCATATATCTATTTTTCCACCTTCATAAAATCTTGGCTCCTAAAAAATCCCTTTAGCTTGTATAAAAGGCTCAAATTGCAATAAAACCCTTCAATAGCTTATTTATTTGCAAAGATTTATTTCTTTCTAAACTTTAGAGTTTAATAACTCTTAATCTAATTGTTCAATTTTTATCAAATTTTTTCAAAATATATATAATATTCTCAACTTTTATTATAAAAAAAATCAATTGTATATTTGCTTCCAATTGTCCAATATCCTAAAATCCTAATAGGTACTTAAAACCTTAGTTCAGAGACATCCAAGTATTATTTTTTTTCATATCTCACAAACCTAAAATTTTAATGCTATAAAATTTTTGCACACAGTCTTGTGACTTGAATATATATAATCTTAAAAATTTTGAGCCAAAAAATTATCAAATTGTCTAAGATATAATTCAAAATATAATTACTAATTAAGTGGAATTACTTACTGCCTTTTAATTACAAGTACTAACTTCAACTTCTAATATCTCTTTCATCCTAGCTTAGATTTCATAAAGTTGTATACAAAAAGTGTAACCAAGTTTTCTTTCTAATCCTAGTCATTGATCCTTTATTGCTTTCTATATGCATGAGTTATGTTCAAAAGAATGACAATAGCTACAATTTTGACACCTTAACTTTGAGCACCTATATCTCTTTCATAAAAGTCCAAATCATACAAATTTTATACCAAAACCATAGCCAAAAATCCAAACTTATTGACCCTAGCCTCTGATGTTTGAATCCCTTTGAAAAAAAAACCCTAATCCTTAATAAGTCCTTAGAGAGCCTCCTTAAAGCCCATTAGGCATGACTTTTGGCCAATAGGAATAGAGACTTCTATCATCCATCTCCATGCATCTATATAGATGGCCATACTATTCCTTTTTACACTAAAAATCCTTTTCCAATCTTTTTTCTTATAAGATTTATGTAAAATGTATTTTAAATACCAAATAAAAGAAGTTAGCAAGATCTCAAGGATCATCAATGTCTAACAAAGGTGATTCAAGATATATAAAATTTACTATTAATATAAAATTAATCTCAAAATTATTATCAAAAAAAAAAAAAATTGTGTAAACCTCAATAATAACCTTTTTAATGGATCCCTTTTAAACTAACAATCTAATTATATTTTATAATTAATAAAAATCCACTAATATGGCTTTTATTTAATTGTATAATAAATTATATATTAAATATATATATACAATATTTTCACATAGTAGCCAAATTACAACACAACAACATGATCTTCAATCTAAGAATATACTATATATTTGACTACAAAAAATTTAATTATAACTTATTGGTAAGATTCTAATAAATAACTTATCTTTAATTTAAAAAAGATAATATGATAATATAATAAAAAATATTATACTAATAAAAATATCTTTTATTTAAGTAGATTTATATATAAAGTTTTTTTTTGGTATATAGAAAATTTCTTAATATCTCTTTTTATATAAAATCATAATTAAATAATTGTTGATAAGTTAGATTTTTAATAATTTTTAAGAAAATCCATAACCTCCTTTCAAAACTTTACTACAAGAAAATTCAACTATAGAGTAATTTCCAATTATCTGATATCTTAGAAATCCTAATAGGTGCTTAAAACCCTAGTTTATAGATACTTAAGTATTATTTTCTTCATATTTCAAAAATCCAAAATCTTAATGCCACAAAATTTTTGCATATAATTTTTGTAACATGAAAACATATACTCCTAAAATTTTGAGCTAAAACCTTGTCAAATTGCTTAAGATATAGTTCAAAATACAACCACTAATTAAGAGGGTTATTTACTTCCTTCAAATTGCAAGCATTGACTTCAACTCCTAATATCTCCTTCATTCCAATTTAAAATTCATAAAATCATGTATGAAAAATATAGCCAAAAAAGTGTTCTCTTCAATCCCAATTGCAAATCCTTTATTGCTTTCTGTACGTGAAAGTTATACTACAAAGAATGATAGTAGATACAAATTCAACACCTTAACTTTGAGTACCTATATCTACCTCATAAAAACTCCAAATCACTCAATTTTTGTATCAAAACTATAGCCAAAAATCTATACTTATTGATTCCAACCTCTAATATTCAAATGCCTTCAAAAAAAAACCCTAATATCTAATAAGGCCTCGGACAGCCTCCTTGAAGCCAATTGGATATAACTTTTGGCCAATACAAATAGAGCTTTCTATCACCATCTCCATTCATACACATGGATGACCTAACTATTCTTTTTTATATTAAAAATTTCTTTTTAATGCTTTTTTTTAATAGGATTTATATAGTATGTGTCCTAAATATCAAATAAAAGAAACAAAATAAGATTTTAAGGATCTCTAATGTCTAACAAAGATGACTCAAAATATGTAAAAGTTATTATTAATATAAAATCAACTTCAAAAGTCACTATCAAAAAAAATAAAGTTTTATAAATTTCAATAATAGCCTTTTTAAATAGATTCTTTTTCAAATTAAAATCAAATAATATTTTGTAATCAATAAATATCTATTAATATGGCTTTTATTTAGTTGTATAATAAATTATATATTAAACATATATATACAATATTTTCACATAGTAGTTGAATTACAATACAATAATATAGACGTTGATATGTAATTCTTAAGGACGTGAATTGTAAAAGAATAAAATATCAATACACTCTCATATTATTCAAAAGAATAGAAAATCATTCAAAGATAGAATAACATTAAAATTAAAATGGCTATTGCCAAAGACAAGAAGATTAGAGATTCTTGAAACAAGACTAAGAACAAGAAAGGCCTTGACAAGAGTGAAGAAGGCTTTATTCTTGTTTCTATATATACTATCTACTTAAGAGTTATATGGCAACATTCTATAGAACCTTCAATATGTGCCCAATTTTTAAGACACATATGAAACTTATAAGACAAGTTTCTTATAAATGCGCCACGTACTTAATTTATTCCACAAACTACCAGCATGTACAACATGTGACTAATTTGTTAGCCAAGTTTCTAACCTACCAATCACCTAGAAACATGTATAAAGGTGAAATCACATCTATAAAGCTTCTAAAAAACTTTTCTATAAGATATTATCAAATTAATTTATTTTTACTTACTTCTATCTATCCATATTAACTAGATAATTATTAGAATAAATCTTATGTCCATAATAATAATTCATTATATTGACTCAACTTATCTAGTTACAACTACTATATTTAGACTATCTATCTATATGGTACAAAAATTTTAATTCTTATAATTATAATGCAATTATAATACAACTATTATGTAATTATAGTGGATTTTATTTTTTCTACGTATCACTTTAGTACAAATAATACATTATGATCTTTAAATATTAATTATAAAATTTAGAAGCCAATAAATCAAATTGAATACTTTCTAGTTATACTGCAATTATATTGTAGTTGTTATTTAATAATATCTCAATTATATTATAGTTGTATTATAATGGTGGTATAGTTTTGATTTCTTCATCTTGTAGTCATCATATAATTATCTTATAATAGTAATTTAATTATAATTTTCTAATATTATAATTATAATTATTTTATATTATAATATTAGTATAATTGTGTCTAGATCTCACTTGTTAATCTTACAATTGGGCACAAAGTCATAATACAAATACATGTCTTTATACAAGTTACAATATATTCAAGTATAAAAATTAGTTGCAAGGCACATATTCATTTGATGTAGTTATAATCTAATACTAATTGGTATCAAACTTAATATTTTTAAGCTGATATATTGCTCAAAAAAAAGATATACCACTATGCTATTGTCACTTATAGTTCAATTATAACTTCATATATCACAAAAAAATTACAAAATATTATTTCAAATGTATCAGAATAAAAGAGTCTTGTACACAAAAAAAAATTTCTAA
This sequence comes from Physcomitrellopsis africana, assembly GCA_036785485.1. Lineage (NCBI taxonomy): Eukaryota > Viridiplantae > Streptophyta > Bryopsida > Funariales > Funariaceae > Physcomitrellopsis > Physcomitrellopsis africana. The sequence continues at coordinate 300,802 of JAWRVF010000374.1, read as the reverse complement.
GCTACTTTAATCAACCATTGATATGGATGTATCTTTGATTCCATATTGCACTCAAATCCACCACAACTTTTATCACCTCTTGGCTATTGTTCTTATTAAGAATAATGAAGAAAAATTCTTGTTGTATGACTGCTAAGATATTAATCCTAAATCACTTATCAAAATTGAGTATTCTATAAAACTTATTTGTTCCTTTAATACCACTAACGGTCCCAGATGCTATTTTTTATCTTGAGCTTTGTGGATATACTAACCACACTTCTTATCTTACAAAGAACTAAACCATACAAAATACTTGTAATCATGTATGCAATCAATATAAGAATAAGAAAATGCATCCAAAATAGATGTATGTTTTGCCTTATGTATTAGTGGCAAGTCTTTTTTTTTGCTACTATAGTATTCTTTGTTTTCATCTTTTGCATCTTCTACATACAAAGAAAAAAAATATTACTTAATTTATAGATTATAAGATAAAGAGACATTTTGGAAACAGAATCATAAAGTTTTCTAATCCCTTCATCTTATAGTTGCACAATGTCACCAGCATTAATCACTTCTATTTCTATTATAATATCTTTTTTTTTAAAATGAGCATATTTTCTAGAAATTGAGTCTTAAAGTCTTCCATGTTAGCAGATCCAAATAAACCTTGCAAGTGCGGCTATAATGACTTTTTAAAAAAAAAATTGTCATTTGTAAATTTCTATATATTATTGACGTAAAATGACTAGGACTCTATGACATTAAAGGGGATGTTGCAATGTGCTCTAATACTCTTGTGATCTATAGTAATTATTTTGGATGAAATCCACCTTAGGTATTTCTTGAAAACATAATCTAGATGGCACTTCCACACCATGGAATCACCATCATCCCACTTCCTCATCTCACATTCCTTATATGACCACGTGAATTTAAAAACCAATATATAATTAGACTTCACCTTCCCTAACATTGCTAGAACTATCTTAGCTATATAATTAGGACTTTTACTATCTCAAAATGCTATCAAAAAGTTTTTAATATATCTGCTAAGAAATTAAGGCATCCAAGGATGGCATATAATTCTATAATTATTATAAGTCATCAAATTAACTTATTAGTTATTTTAGGATACAAAAATATATTTAGAGTACTAAAACTATAATTATAAAATAAAGACGTATTTAGAGGATGTTAAATAAAAGAAAATAGTATTAGTGGAAAAGAAATAGAATTTTAGTAAATCTTGGAGGCAATTATCTTAATTGATTTAGTAATTTTTTTTAATTATAAGATTTAGTATTTAATTATTGAGACAAATTTCTACATTGGCCTTCTATTTCTATATATCACTTATTGAAAATCTATAAATGTTACTTAATAGATAGAAGAAGTATGAAAAATAAAACTCACATCTTTTTAGTTATTTATGTAAAAAATAGAATTTTAAGTTGATTTAAATTAATTTTATTATTATAAAAAATTACCAAGATAGAATAAAATATATTTTAAATTGATATTATTATTTTCAAATATTATAGAATTTTTTAGAATTTTTTAGGAATTTTTAGAATAATTTTGAAGATTTTGGTAAAAATGAGTTTTACTACCTTGAAAGCCATTATGAAGAAATGGAGCAAGATTTGAAGGTCATATAAGGTTCCTAGACTAATTTGATATTTTTAAATACTATGATAAAATCAAAAATATAAAAAAATAAATTTTACTAATAGAAAATAGGAGGACTAGTAGCTAATATAGTCCTTGTAAGAAGGAAGGTATACAAGTCCCATATGGGTTGTGGCACCTTGGATGTATGTAGGAGGATAAGACTAAGGCCTTGTTGCCTCTATAGGATATCTACATATACTACTTGTGAGCCTTGGTGAGGTTCAAACTCATGATTTCTTAAGCAAGTTATCGTTGAGATAAAAAAATTTCACTTAATTTTTCTATTATTTATCTTTTATTTTTGAACTATTATAACTTATTCATAGTAACTTGGATTTATATGTTTTTATATCATTAAATGAATTTTAAAAATTATCTATTTAAAAATATAGCTTTTTATTTTTATTTTTATTTTTATTTATTATTAGATGAAAACATAGTGAATAAATTGTGACCTAGTTTGAATTTTATACTTGCTTAATATCATTTATTTCACTTGTTTTGTGGTTGTTATTCTTGTTGTTCTTGCTATTTGCTTCTTTTATTTCACACCACCAATTACAAGCAACTCTTAAGTAAGGCCATCTAATAATTTGAGTTGAGAAGTGAAATTTATCCTTATAATTATCACTTATGAAAATTGCTTTAATTCTAATATTAGGATTCTTTTCACACAAGAAACTACTATCCAATAATGTCCTATGTTTATTGAAAATCAATAATTTTATTAACTCTCTTACTATCATCTTAAAGCTTTGACATCTGAAGTAGGAGGGCCTTTCTTCAATGAGCCTTGTTGTCACAATTACCTTTATTAATAAATTAGAAATCTTTTGTTTTGTAGCTAGACCACTTATAATTGTGGTTTTCTTCTCTTATAGCTAAATAGGCTATATGAAGCATATTGTAAATTAGTCTTATTATATTTTTTGATTTTTTGGACTATATTAGAAAGAACTATATAATAATGATACCAAAACTATAGTATGATTTTATATTAACGGCATTGTAATTGACTTATAACTATTGTATGACTATATTATCACTATGTATTATATATATTATGAAATTAAGGTGATCTTTGTCTGACTACACTTTGACTCCTATACAACTTCATTGTGACTATAATATATCAGCACTATAATTACAATGATACTACAATTATAATAGATTATAACTATATTGCAATTACTTGCCATACAGAGTGACTATATTATTATTGCAATATGTCTATACTATAACCATAGTAATAAGAATATGACTACAAAGAAACTTCTTTGTAATAAAAATTCCAACTACTTATAGTAATGCCAAGTGTAATCTAATTTGAATTTAGAATAACTAATTGTGGAGATTAGAATATAATGCTCACTTCTATCAATGCCAAAAAAATATGCAACTCTTTCTCATGCACATCTTCTATGGTTTTAAAAAGAGAAGGTGTGCTTGATATGCCTTGCTTCTTTTGCTATCTAGGCTCTTTATTTTCACACATGTTTAGCCCCTTACTTATAAGATACTTTTTGTCTTGTTTTCCTTCTTTTATTGCTTCTATTATCTTGTAATAATATGACTATTAAGTAAAAGAGAAAAAAAATGATTATATTATAAAAGAGCTCAATTAAAAATATTTTAGCAAATTATTTTAAAAATATGGATAATAAATAAGGAGGTAGTAAAAATTAAAAAGTGCTAACACTTCTTTGTAGAAGAGGCTTCTATTTACTTTGTATGGCCATAAATAAAATAAAATAAAATAGATTAAAAAAATAAATAATGTAGACATCTTTAAGAAAGAATTAAAAATAGGTTTTAATAAAATTTATTTTAAAATTCCAAGAATTGATATCCAAAGGGGACCAATTATAAATCAGAATTGAAATCAGACCTTGAGACACAAAACCATATATCTATGGCAAATAGATAGTTCTTTGAAAGATTGGAAAGTGTAATTTCAGAGAAAACTTTAAATGGTTTCTTTGAGCATTAGTTTTGAGTGATTTGGATTAATATTGGCTTTATAAGAGCTCTACAAAGTTAGGATTGATTTTAGTGATTCTAATTTTTGTGAAATAAAAAGAAGTTTATAATTTTGGATATTTTATAAGTTTGATCAAAGATCTATAAATAATTTTTTTGTAGACTTGTGATTGTAATTGTGCTAAGTATAAGCTATAAGTTTAAACTTGATCTAATAGTTCAATTAAAAGTTATTGAAGTTCAAGTGGATTAAAATCTCAAAAATTAGATTTTGAGAATTAGTGAGGATTTTTAAGATATCTAGCTATCTATCTATTGGATTGACGTAAAATTTATTTGTATAGATGGTAGACTTGATTTACTAACTATTTGTGAATTTTGAAAATAATTAAATGGTGTAAAAAGAAGATATTGGTAGTAACAAATTAGCATTAAGGTTAGAGAAGGAAGATGGCCTACATCTACGCAAAGTTTTAGATTTATCTTCTATTTGGAATGTTAGATCTTCTTCAAAATATTTTTGCATATTGCTAGCTTAATTTTTAAAATGTGACAAAATTTTGAATTAAAATCAATGGTTCAAATATTAATTATTGAGATTTAAATATACTATAGAATTTGTTAGTATTTTATTAGGATTTGGTTAAGATTTGTTAGGGTTCATTTAAAATTTGATTGGGATTCATTTAGGATTTGATTAGGATTTGATTATGATTTATTTAGAATTTAGAATTTGACTAGAATTTGACTAGGATTTGGCTAAGATTTGACTAAGATTTGATTAAAATTTGACCAAGATTTGATTAGTATTTGATTATAATTTTTATTTTTATTATTTTAAAAGAATTTCTATTTTAATATTTTTTTAGATTTTTATATTAATATTTCTTTTAGAATTTCTTTATTATTTTTTTATGATTTTTTTAAAAATTCTTTAGAATTTCTTTGTGTTTTTTTTTATAATTAATTAAAAATCTAATTAAATTTCTTTAATGATTGAGTATACTTATTAATATTTAATTATAATTTATATATAATTCTATTAAAAGTATTAGGACTTGTTGATATAATTTTTTTTTTATTTTCTACAATCAAGTGTCCAGTGTATTTTCAAACAAGACTTTAGGTAATACAACACCGTATAAGTATTACATGAAGTAATTTTTGTGAGCATCTCAATTGCAACAAATTCTTGGTTATTGTTGTGATGATAACAAGCTGTTAAGGACATGAACTAAAACAGATGCATAAATGAATAAAAACTATGTCAAAGAAAAATGATAAGATAGAAATAAAGAAGTATGTATATTTAAGAAGAAACTGGAATGGCTATTGCCAAAGACTAGAAAATATATGAGACTCTTAAACTAGACCAGAAGCAAGAAAGGAATTGATAAGAGTGAAGAAGGCTTCACTCTTGTCCCTATAAATACTATCTATCTAAGAGCTATGTGGCGACATTCTATAGGACCTCCTATACGTGTCTAATTTGTAAGACACGTGTCAAACTTGCAAGACAAGTTTCTCACATGTGTGCCACGTACTTAACTTGTTCTACAAGCTACTAACATGTGCAACACATGGCTAGCTTGTTCTATAAGCTATCAATATGTGCGATACTTGGCTAGCTTGTTAACTGTTGTTCTCGTTCGTCTCACTTACTCTATCTACGCTACCTAGAGTAAATCCGTAAAGGAGAATTCGAGCACAAGAAAAGACTATTTGCATTGAGTTAAACTGCTAGAGTCACACAACTAACTGCCTTTTGATTACACTAAAACATCTCAATTTTGTTACAATATCTCCTTCATACTACCAATAACTCTGTTAATAATAAAATATCATGAGCAATAATCCAACTCAAGTATTCACTACTTCTTCTCCTCTTTTTTTTTATGACAACAATATATAATACTATAATATCTCAAAACACAGCATAATTATCCTATACTCCAAACATAGGAATACTCTGAAATTGACTATCACTCCTAATAAATCACTTCGCATAATTCAAACTCCACGGACTTCCTCTCGTGGATCACCCTTGATTCAATACTCAATGTATTATAGTTTTCTCACATTCATACTCATTCTTCACAAAACATCTCTAATTTTCTACTTCCAACTTTCTACTTATATTTCTCCATTGATATTTCAGCATATCAGTACATCCTCAATCTTTCATTATAAATCAATTCTTTCCTTCATTACTTCATTACAGAACTGCATTTTACAATATTTAGCACTTATCTAATATCTTTTTCTTAAAAAACTAACAAGAGGTAGCACCAAGCTTATCCCGGCTCAGCACTATCATAGTCTGGCCCTTATTCCTACTGTCCAAATCAATTTATACTTATCCCAATCGGTATTAACCACTACACAACCAACAATAACCACTTTTTCTAACTTCCTCATCCATGCTACCTTCTAAACTAGCCATTCATCGGCTTCCTGCCTACTCTTAACTCTACAAACTATGTATTGTAAATCCTAAAATTCCTATCTATTCTACATAGCCCCACTCCTAACTGTGCAGCGTCCTCGCAAACACAAAATTGGTAAAACTTTGTTATGAGGCTGGCTCCTGAGATTTGAATACTCTTGGATTCGTAGCAGGTTCCTCTGCGTCTGACTCTAATGGCACGTCTTCATCCTCCTCCAATAAATCCACATGATTAATCTTCAATTGCGTTGATAAATCTTCATTATCCGCTCCCAATTCCCAAACTTGAGCCTCCAATTGTAGAATTCTAGCATCCTTCACCTCTAATTGGCGCCCTTGTCGCTTCACCTTCTCCTCTAGCTCACTAATATTCAAAACTAGGGGAGCAAATTCCTGTGGCTGAACGACACTGGCCAAATCGCCCTCCAATTTTTCCACTTCACTTTTCAAGGTACCAATTTCTGTCTGCAGCTTCTCCGTTCCAATTTGGTATTGGTCTCTCAATTCCACCTTTTTCTATTCCAATTTCATTACTTTATCACGTTCCACTTGTAACTGACACTTCAGCGCTTTCCGTTCCAAATTCCATATCTTACGGTTCTCTATTAATTCTTACTTTTGACGGTTCAGGATTCTTTGTATGCGTTTTTTTTCATTCGCCCAATTTTTCTTTTTCTCTGTTAATTTCTACTCCAATGCCAACTTGGACTCCGTCTTTGCCCTAATCAGGTGCCCTTGCTCTACAATTCAGTGGCCTTTCTCTATTATCTCCTTCCGGCTAGACTCCAATTGTTGTCTTAGATTCCCTTCTAGCTGGCTCACGGTAAGCTGCAATTGGGAAATTTGTCCGAATATTACTTCCGTGAGGTTCGTTTCTACCAGTAGCCCGGTGTTCAAAACTGGAGCCTCAACCACCCTCTCTATCACTGTACAAATTGAAGCCCGCCCTGATGTAGTCTCTAGGATAGCCTCCTGTTCCCGCGATCTATTGGATTCTCTAATTTCGTGCACCACTACCCCTGGGCCAACTGGTAGACTCCGCATACCCTGTTGCGGCATTGGAGAAGTCACACTCTTCTCCCCTGTTGGTTGACTTAACGTGTGCTCAATCACGGAATGCACATAGTTAGAGTATAGCAAAGAAGCGAATTTACCCGTTTTTTGCTTGGCTCCCATTTCTGTATGGATACGGGTTGCTACAAAGGCTGCCCAATTAAAGACCATGCCTTCTAATGTTCCAATCGTAGCAAATAACAAGCGCTTGGACATGTACATGGTATGCCGGTTTAAGCCTAGCTGCTTCTGAACAAACCGCATCCACTCCGCAAGCTCTGGAGTAAGTGCCTCTACCACTTTCTAGCCTTGATTTTTCTCAAAGGACGCCATGTCCCCTTTGAAGTAACTTCCCAGTCTGAAGTCACTGGACACTTTGACGCCTACCGCTAACTCACCTATTGATAAATATATTATCTTCTATAAGGTACTCTCATTGATCCCAATTATTCTCTCTTTTACTATACTTGAACCATCCTTTGGGTCGTAATTTCCTATGTACTTTGCAACTAATTCTACATCAATTGGAGGCAAATTATCTGATCTCCGCAAAAATATGTACATCTGTGCATTTCTAAAATCTCTGTGTCTTTGTAAGGACCAATAGATTTCCAACTTAATGGGCTCCATATTGGTGACCACTACTAGGGACTGCGATTGCTAGTTATTCTTACTTTGCACGTTTCGGACATTCTCCTCTCTGTCCGCAGCTCTCTTCGACCTCTCCATCGACATAATATAATGCTGACTACGTACTCTTTGCTCGGACTAATCGTTACTCTCTGACTGCAGAGAACTCTACAATCCAATAAGCATACACTCGGACGACCAAACTCAAAACAAAATGCTAATTAAAAACTCCCACTAAGTGCCCCGCTCCTAATCTTTTACTCGAGGTCTAAAGCAACAATCCTTAATCTAGTGTACCAGATCGTCACTTCCGTTTTGCCTGATTAAGCCGTATTAGGACCCAAAATTGACGATCAGCTGTCTTTTTAGCCATCATGCACCTTCATTAAAGGTAAGCTATCATGAATAAGTACACCCTCTTTCCTCCAATTTTGAAAATCCATCTCGGGTTTACGTAAAATAAAGACGTAAACGGTTGCCGTTAACTCGGGTGGTAAACTGAGTACCCATAAAATCTTCCAATTGAATTAAACCATTAGAAAAGGCTTCAATTACTTGATAAGGTCTATGCCAACGGACTTGAAATTTCCCCAGAAAATGGTGAAAGTGACTATCATAAAGAAGCACTAGATCATTGGGCATAAAAGATTTAGGACGTAATTTACTATCATAATAACTCTTACAGCGGCGTTGTGTAGCTTCCATAGTTAAAAGAATCGTAGCCCTAACTTCATCCAATTTTTTTAATTATGCTAATCAATGTTGGAGGGATTCTTTGTCACCAAGATGTTCATCCAATGCAATTTATAAACTCTGAACTTCCAATTCAATTGGTAATATTGCCTCTTGACCATACACCAATTGGAATGGTGTGGAATTGGTAGTTACTTTATACGCAGTACGATATGCCCACAAAGCTACGAACAATTTTGTATCCCAGTCTGTTGTCATGGTGAGAGTCTAAGCCCTAAGAAATACTGGGTCTTTTGTGCCTCTAGTTTCTCAAGTGCAAGATGAGATTCATAAAGTTCATAAAATTGAAGAATTTATATAAAAACATACTTTATTAACCCTAACATATTCTGCCTTTAGAAACCTACCTTCAATTTTGCTCATAAATCCTAGGATATCATATCAATTGAAGCAAAATTTAGACACAAGGTACTTAAGAGAGTAAAGAAGCAAATCCCATAAACCTTTTGATTATAGCTCATGTGGTTAGAGAGAACCATGTTTTCAAAGTAATCCCTCCATGCTGCCTTTGATTCTAGACCCCTTTTGCTTCACACCTTCATTGCTCTTCATTAAAGAAGATCTAAGTGCTGAAATTTAGTAGGCTTATAGCTTATCTCATGTTGTAAACACCTTCCAAATATTGCTCCAAGAGCCTTCTCCAAACTTGAGTTATAGGTTCCATCCTTCTTCTTTAATTTTGCCTTCTAACAACTCTAGATCCGACTACAATTTTCCTCATAACTCCTCGAATATAATTCCAATAGCAATCAGTTTTTTACACAACTTAAAAGACTCATATATCTACAAACCCCAACAAATTTTACTCAAAACACTACTCTGATCACAAAGATATGCTCCCTCAAACTTCACTGATTTGGAGATACACCCCTGTCACTTTGAAAGAGCATAACATTTTATATATAAGACTAATGAGTATCAAACTTACACTCATCTCTTCCTTAACTTACATAGATCATGTCTATCAAATTTCACACCCAAATTCGTCTCTTAAATCTCTTTATACCCAAAAAAATCCACACACATGCACTTCCCATACAAACCCTCAACCTTGCCTTCACTCTATTTCTCTTTTCATTCAAACCGGTTACAATTTCACTCATAACTCTTTGCTCAAAGGTCATATTGACTTGAGATTTTGACACAAAGTAGTTAACTCTATAAGAAACAAAAACCCAACAAATTTTGTTGCTAAAGTCTAAGTGGTTTCCAAGAACCAAGGCCCGAAATTTTGTAACCCTCACTGCCCTAGTCTTAAATACCTACAACTTTCACGACTCATATCTCCCTTGATACTTAATGAAAAGACATGACAATTGTTTCTATGAGTTCCTTATTTTGTCTACTACAAATCCACAAAAACTTGTACTTAAAATCCTCTCTAAGCTTCTTTTGTACCCAAAAATATATACTGCCTATCAAAAAAACATCCTATGCCTTCCAAAAAAACTCTCCTCCTTCTTCTTCACGACCCTTCCTTGTCATCTCCCCCCTGGTCTTCCTTATCCTCTTGGTCAAAAAGACCTCTTAGCCCATGTCTTTTCCACTTCCTCAACCTTTTTTTTTTTACTAACTTGAAGAAATTTCACTTTTCAAGATAAATTTCCATTGTATCTTCTTACTACTAATTTTCTATCAACCTTTCTTTTAATCTTAATCTTTTTATTTTAATGCATTCTTTTATGTTTTTCACACTATGTTTTGATTTACAACACGACACCGTTCCCACACCAGACATTATTTTAATTAAAATTTTACACAAAATACCGTTGGTCTTTTCAGTCTGCCCATTGGCCCGAGGGTGATATGGGATTGTCTTCCGATGCTTGATCTCATATTTATCTGTCAAAGTTGCAATTGTAGAATTAATAAAATGGGTTCCAGGATCACTAACCAATTCTTTGGGATACCCAAATCGAGTGATAATGTTCTCATATAAAAACATGGCTACGATATTGGCATTATCAGTTTTTGTTGCCATCGCCTCCGCCCATTTTGTCACATAATCAGTCGCTATCAAAATATATCTTTTCTGTCCATTATACGAGGCTAGTGCAATTGGTCCTACAAAATCAATATCCCATTTTTCAAATGGTGCTAGTGCTAAAATTGGTACCAACGGCATTGCAAAAGTTCCTGTAGGTCTACCAATATGCTGACAAGGATCACAATGGCGGACGTATTGGTGTGCATCTGAGAACATTGTTGGCCACCAATATCCCGCCATTAAGGCTTTGTGGGCAGTGCTATCACCGGCAAAATGCCCTCCACAACTATCCAAATGACATCCTTCCAATATGATACGTACTTCACTTTGAAAAATACAACGGCATAGAATTCCGTCTCTCCCCTATTTATACAAAGCGTCTCCAATCATCGTATATGGAGCACTTTTCAAAATCAAGCGTTTCTTAAATTTTTCACTATATGTAGGTGGAAATGTTTGAAATGTCAGATACTGGATCAATTCACTATATTCTGGGGTGGTTACATTGACGACAAATAATTCCGCATCAAGAAGTTCATCATTGATAGGTTCATTACCGAATATATTGGACAATCAAGATAAATGATCTACATTGGCATGTTTCTTTTCTGGTCAAACATTAATAGTAAAATTAAATTCTTGAAGGAATAACATCCATCGAGCAATGCGTCCATTCAATTGAGGTTTATTAATCACATACTTAAGAGTATCATGATCGACATGAAACACAAATACATAACCAAGCAAGTAATGCCAAAATTTTTGGACAGAATAGATCATGCCCAAGGCTTCCCGTTCAATCATAGTGTAATTTTGTTCCGCAGCAACAAATTATTGACTAGCATAATAGATGGGATGATTCAAACTCTTTTTATCTTTCTGGCTTAACACGAATCCAATAGCAACATTCGACGCATCAACATAAACTTGGAAGGATTTTGTCTAACAAGGTACAACAAGTACTGGTGTCGATACTAATTTTTGTTTTAACTCCTCGAACGCAACTATACATCCCTCAGTCCAAATTGCACTAGATCCATCCAATGGTGGTTTCTTTAAGAGATTCGTTAATGGTTGATATATTTCTGCAAATAAATGAATGAATCGCCTATAATAGCTCACATGGCCTATAAAACCAGACACTGTTTTTGGCTTTGGTAAAGCCAATATATGAGTAACTTTATCTGGATCAGTAGCGATACCGGCCACAAAAACGATATGTCCCTAAAGCTTTTCCGATGGTTTCCAAATTGACACTTTTCAAAATTCAAAGATATCTCATATTTATCACATTGGTCCAAACAATTACTAAGACGTTCCAAATGATTCGCTGTTGTACTAAATGTGCAAAAGTCATCTAAAAATATCTCCATCGACAATCATAAATAATCTTGAAACGCTTACGTCATTATCCTTTGAAATGTGGCCGGGGCATTACATAATCCAAATGGCATTACTTTATAAGCAAATGTGCCCCAATCTGTAGTAAAAGTAGTCTTCAACTGGTCCTCTTCTACATTTTTTATTTGATTATAATCCAAAAATCCATCTAAAAAGAAATAACATTCATGTCCAACTACTGCGTCCAGTATGCTATCCGTAAAAGGTAAAGGAAAATAATCTTTCTTGGTAGCCGCATTTAATTTACGGAAGTCTTGACAGATATGAATTTTTCCATTTTTCTTCGGCACTATCACAATTGGTGAAACCCATTGACTATACGGGACTAGATATATGAAGCCCACGTCTAATAGTTTATCTACTTCCTCCTTGACCATGAGAGAATATTTTGGATTAAGACGGTGTTGTCTTTGACGAACTAGTATAGCATCTTCTTTTAAGATAATTCGATGCTCACAAACTTTGGCAGGAATACCTTTTAAATCCGCGTACGACCAAGCAAAAGCAGATTTATGATTTAGAAAGAATTCTTTCCAATTTCTTAGCTTTATATCCATAATACCGGTATATACTTTGATATTCTGGGGTGTTTCATTGATACCCAAATTAATGGATTGGCACACAAGTTCCTCATTAACCCCTGGATTGATTTGCCCCTCCTGCTCTGAACCCTTCATATGAGCCGGCAAATTGGACTTACCTAATTCTAGTTCCAATGTACCAACTTTATTTACCACACAATTATTCATCCAGTCTGCGATGACATCGTCGGAATTTACTGCATCCTCTTGGTCTAAAAAATATTCCCCTGGACCTCCATACTGGTGTAACACGTTGTCATAATACGTGCAATTTTGCTCGAGAATGCTCCGGGCACCTGGCTGTGGAAGACAAAAAAGAATTACACAACAACAAGATCCTAACAACTCTAATAGAATCTTAAACAACTTCTATTAAGTCTTAACAATACTAATCAAATTTTGATCCAATCTTTAAGCAATTATAAAAGAAGAATAAATGAATCATACATTAATCATAATAGAAAATAATATATAAAATACTAAATTTAGAATATATTAAAAATAGAATCTTAAAACTCTAAGTCATAACTTATTCAAACCTTAGGTCAAATCCTAGTCAAAATTTAAATCAAACCCTAAGTCAAACCCTAAGTCAAATTCTGGTCAAACCTTGATCAAATTCTAGTCAAACCTTAAATCAAACCCTAAGTCAAAACCTAGTCAAAATCCTAAATCAAATCCTGGCCAAATCCTAGTCAAACCTTAAGTCAAATCCTAAATCCTAAATCCTAAACCAAATCCTAAGCAAATCCTAAACCCTAAATCAAACCCTAATCAAATCTTAAACCAAATTCTAACCAATTCAAATCAACCCTAGGAAAAATTAGAATCTCAATATCTGCTGATTGGACTGTTGATCTTACTTAAAACTTTGTATACCTTTCAACCTCTTTGTCAACAACAAGCACAACAAATTTGAAGGAAATCAAACTTACCACATGGAAGAAAAACCCCAAAAACTTCTCAAGTATTGGTTGGCCTCCTTCACCAACCTTGACGCTAATCTTCCAATGCTGATTTCTCCCTTTTTTACCATTCAATCAGCCTCAAATCACTCATGTATATAGGACAATAAGTCTATTATCCACAAAAATAAAAAAAATTCCAATCCAATGGGCAAATTGCTCAAGATCTCAAAAATCCTAATTGACCCTCAAAACTTAATTTCCAAGACCTTGACCCACTTAAACCTCAATTAGGTAAAATTAAACTATTAGATTCAGCTCAAATTTATAGCACACATTAACAACAACAATATCCAAAAACCCACAAATTTCCAGCTATAGATTTTCTACAAAACTTTTGAAATTACCTAAAACATCAACCCTATTTTATTTCATAGAATCCCAAGTTGCCAAAAACAACCCTGACTTTGCAAAGCTATTACAAAGTCATTTTTTCTTAAAATCACTCAAAATTAACTTTCATACAAAATCCTTTAAGTCCACTCTATAACTCTAATCTCCGATTTGCAAAAGCCCCTTAGATCCGCCGTAGGCACCCGGTTTTGTGCCTTGGGATCTGATTTCGATCCCAGCTCATAACCGGTCCTTTCCAAGTATCTATTTCAAGATTTTTGTGGTAAGTTTTTCTAAAACCTCTTCTTAACTCTCTCTTATATATGCCTATATCATTTTATTTTCCAATCTACTTTTTTTTGCCTTACTTATGGCCCTACAAAGTAAATAAAAGCTCATTTGTAAAAAGGGCAATATTAAAATTTATTAATTTTACTCCCTTTTTACTATTATCTATTTTTTCTAAGATAATATGCTACAATATTTTGAACTAAGATCTTCTATAATATACTATTTCCACACTCTTTCACCTGGTAGTCGCGTTACATCACGATAATGCCTGGCTTCCGCATGTGAGTTGGATCCTTATCAACTTGCATCGCATTATTAACTTTGTCATAGTCTGCCTCATAGTGGCCCTCATCTTTAGATGTTGCTTTTGAGCTTATAATTTGAGACTTTCCATGATATTAAACTGGGTACATTTGTAAAACAATCTTGTCACTACCTTCCCTAATAGTTAACGTTCCACGACCCCAATTGTTCCTAGCTTTGGCTTGATATAGCCACGGCCGATCCAATAGTATTAGATATGATAAAATAGAACTCTGTGATTGGAAAACAATATAATCAATTTCATACGTAATTCCCGTGATTACGGTATTAATATTGCGTAAGATATCCATTGGTTTCACCCTACTATGATCTGCTATTCTCAATACCAATGTCGTGGGTACTAATTGTTTTAAATCCAACTCCTCTATTGTATCGGCGTTCATTAACTCCAGGAATGAGAACACCATCAATTGATATATCGATAGTTGGTGCTCCAGAATTGAGATTCAAACTAACCTCATGAATTTCTTTATTACAAACTCTATGTCATATTAACAAGGAATTCAATATAGAACGACATTCTGGTGCAACTGCTAACAATTGCTTCATGGTAATAGAAGGTTTAATTTCATCCAAATCTTTCATAATATCATATGGTTTCATATTGACAATGATTTCCAAGGGGCTCTTCTTTTTCATGAGTTTTAATTTGAGCCCTTAAGATAATTTTCTTACGAAGTTCGGAACTAGAACTGCTGTATGGACTTTGTCGTAATTCGTGTCCATAAGAGAATCTTTTAATGGATAAGATGGCTCTCGGATCTTTGCAAATATTGGTACTAATTTCGGTTGAACCATTATCTCGGGGCTAAGATTATTCTCAAGTTCCACAGACGAATTGGATTCCCGCGTTGGTAACTCCTTTGATACTGGTGTTAAATTTGAAGCATCATTCAATGATTGACATTGGTCCGCTGTAACTGGTACTTTCAATTGTTGAATTAGATCTTTTCCCTTGTACTGGGCCCAAGTAAGTACTGCACGGATGTATTCCACCCGATTTACCAGAAAATCTTGTAGTACTCGAATATTGTCCTCCATCTTACTTTACAGCTGAATACGCTGATCTCGGTTATTAACATTAAACGGAGCATTGCACTGCTGGTAAGTATGTCCAGATTGCTTACAATTTCCACATACTGGAGCATAAACATCACTGGCTCTAGGATTGGGACATTGACTAGCATAATATCCTAACTGCCTGCAACGATAGCATCGAAGCAGTCTTCTTCCTCCTCCATCTGGTATATAGGCCGTCTCGACTAGTATATACTGGCTAGGCTTGTTCCAAATTTGATAGATAAAGGATCTTGATCGACCAGTTGGTATTATAGGATCTGAAATTGGGTTCTGAATAGGTCGATATTGGGATTGTCGTTGTTGATTTTGTACAAAACTTTGAAAATTGGGATCACCTTCCTAGTTAAAATAAATGCTGCCTCCTTCAATTGTCTTTTCCGGAGTGTTAGGCTCCCGCACTTTAGTATTATTATCTGCAAATAATTTTATCAGTTGAAGTTGAGGTGAAAACGACGGATTTTGGAATACACTAAATTGGCCCTTATTGGCAAGCAATACATTTCCTACTGAAGAACTAACCTTGCTAGAATCGGCTGTATCCGCTATTGGAAAAGTACCCAATGGAATATCCAATTCTTCTGTGCTCCATTCTCTTTCCGTTAATGGGCTCAAGAGATACACTAGACTATTCGCTTAGTTACTCGCAAGTGTTTTTGGCAACTTCTTTAATGGTATATATGTCTGAAATATTAAAGATCTTTTGTGTTCTTGATATGCTCGGATATGTCGACAGGCATGCAACCACAGTTTAATCCAACTCTGTCGACGCTTTTTTTTTAGCTTCTGTTCTTGCTCGTCCTGCAATAGATTTTTTACTTGTGCTCTCTCTTGTCTTCCTTTTGACTGACGTATTTTTCTCAGAGCATTGCTTTCCATCACTATTGTAACTACTTATTTAGCAGTTAATTCCTAATACTCAATACTATTGTTACTCCTCGGCAGCGGCGCCAAAATGTTGTTCTTGTTCATCTCACTTACTCTACCTACGCTACCCAGAGTAAAGGAGGATTCGAGCATAGGGAAAGACTATTTGCATTGAGTTAAACTATTAGAGTCACACAACTAATTGCCTTCTGATTACACTAAAATATCCCAATTTTGTTATAATATCTCCCTCATACTACCAATAACTCTGTTAATAATAAAATATCATAAGTAATAATCCAACTCAGGTATTCACTACTTCTTCTCCTCTCTTTCTTTATGACAATAATATATAATACTATAATATCTCAAAATACAGCATAATTATCCTATATTCCAAACATAGGAATACTCTGAAATTTACTATCACTCCTAATAAATCACTTCGCATAATTCAAACTCCACGGACTTCCTCTCGTGGATCACCCTTGATTCAATACTCAATGTATTATAGTTTTCTCACATTCATACTCATTCTTCACAAAACATCTCCAATTCTCCACTTCCAATTTTTAACTTATATTTCTCCACTGATATTTCAGCATATCAGTACATCCTCAATCTTTCATTATAAATCAATTCTTTCCTTCATTACTTCATTACAGAATTGCACTTTACAATATTCAGCACTTATCTAATATCCTTCTCTTAAAAAACTAACAAGAGGTAGCACCAAGCTTATCTCGGCTCAGCACTATTACAGTCTGGCCCTTATTCCTACTGTCCGAATCAATTTATACTTACCCCAATCGGTATTAACCACTACACAACCAACGATAATCACTTTTTCTAACTTCCTCATCCATGCTGCCTTCTAAACTGGCCATTCATTGGCTTCCTGCCTACTCTTAACTCTACAAACTATGTATTGTAAATCCTAAAATTCCTATCCATTCTACATTAACCAAGTTTCTAATCTACTAATCATCTAAAGATATGTATAAAGGTGATTCTATATCTATGCAGCTTCTAAGAAGCTTCTTTCTAAGATATTATCAAATTAATTTATTTTATCTATTTTTATTAATACATATTAATTAAATAATTATTGAAATAAATCTTATGTCTGTGACATTATCCTCCTTCTAGAGATGAGTTTCACAAGGAGCGATGATTAGATATTAAAGAAGTCCAAGATATATCAAATTGTATTTGCCACGTATTCTGATCTTTATTTCCTTTGAAGGTAGTTGATAGGTCCTTTCAACTATTGATAGTATCCCATATGAGGGCAAGAGGACCACCCTATTATTTGATCATTGTTGAGGCCGTAATAACTTCCTTCAAAGAAAATATTTGGAACACCATAAGGAGTAGTTCCTATCTCTAAAAGTATCACCAAACATCGGGAGTCTCTTCCAAGGTCGTAATACCAAATACATTGTATTTTACCATCAATCTAAAGAAGGACATGTCATTCTTGAGGATCTTCATGTCTATTCCGACGTCTTGAAGGTTGTGATAGTCATAATGTCTTGTCCAATAAATCAGCAAACGATGGCTCTTGAGCTGAATTCACTGATTGTTGTTCCTCCATCTCTTTAGTACAAATAAATCTAAAGAAATAATAAACAATGATACAAGGTAGGATGAAACCTCTATAGAACCTACTTTGCTTTATAACAAAAAAAATTTTGATTTTTTATTTTAATTTTGACAAATTTCGTTGATGAAATGTATTAACTTTTATTGATGCATTTGCTAGATTCCTAGATGGCTCCCATGTATATTTACTAATATTGTATCAATGCCAATGCATAAGATATTCTAGTCGATTTTGGCATTGCCTTGAATCTAAAATCTTTTTTATTTCAAATTCTTCATTATTGTTCACTTCTATGGGAGGCGATGGCATTTCTCTTCTTTCTTATATATCCACTGTCTTATATGGCTCAAGTACTGATGTGTAGAATACAAGATGGATCTTCATAGATTTTGGTAGGCATAATCAATAAGCAACTAGATTGATTTGTTCACAAATCAAAAAAGGTTTAAGATAATGATAATTCAGCTTGTTACAAGGATGGATAGTCTTGATATTATTACAAAGTAATCATATCTTATCGCCCATGTGGAATTGAGATTGTTCCTTGTAATAGACATTTGCATTGATTTTTTGTCGTTTTTTAGCTTTCTTTAGTTGTGCCTTCATTGTTGCATTAGGTCTAACAAACGATTTATCAAATCTTTTGCCTCAAGATTATCAACTTTTGAAAAGTCAAAAGTATCAAATTATAGATGATAACTGTAATTTATAAAGAATGGAATTTGTTGGCTAAAAGAATATATCAAATTATTACAAGAAAACTCTGCCAATGGCAAAAGAGTTATCTAATTGTCTTGACGGTAGTTGATAGTACATCTCAAATATTGCTCTAAAACTTAATTTACTTATTCCGTTTGTCCATCAGTTTGAGGGTAGAAAGTTGAGGATAATCTTATATCCACCTTCAATATTTTAAAAAGAATCCTTCAAAACCTTCATATAAATTGTGTTCCTCTGTCTGATATAATATCCCTTGCTAATCCATGATAGCAATAAATATTATCAAGGAAGAGTTTAGTTATTTTTTCACCTGTAATAGATTTTATATATATTATAAAATGTACTATCTTAGTAAAACAATCTATAATCATAAATATAGAATCATATGAACTTGACTTTGGAAGATCCATGATAAAATCCATAAAAATAAAGAACCAAGGTTCTTCTGGTACAAGTAATGATTGAAAAAGTCCGTAAGATCGGTGACAAGGAATTTTTGATCTTGAACAAATGTCACACAATTGTACAAACTCTTTAACAGCCTTCCACATCTGAGGCCACTAAAAATCTCTTGAAATTAGCTCCAAAGTCTTATTATATCCAAAATGTCCTACTACAGGGAGGTTGTGATGAGCTTCTAAAGCTCATAGTTGTTTTGCACCTTCTCAAATATATAGGCGTTGTTCAAAATAGAGTAGATCATTCTTGAATTCAAACTTGGAAGTATCATGAGACTTAAACAAATTAATCTTAATCTCATTGACAAGAGGATCTGAAGGCATATTTGATTGGATTTGATTGACAAAAGTTGAATCAACAATCAATATTCATTTCATTACTTGAAGATGAAATTGCTCCAATTTCAAGAGGATCATTCTTTGTTGATCAAAAGCTGAATCTTCTTCTTTTAATATAAGATAAGAACATCTAGAAAGGGCATTGGTATATATGGTGACTAGACTAGAAGCGCCTTCCAGATAATGATGCCATTTTTGAAAAGAATCTATAATTGTAAGAAGTTTTTTATTATGGATTTCATAATTGATCTCTACTATTGAAAATTTTTTGGAACAGAAAGCTACTAGGTGGAGTTTGTCATCTTCTCCCATTTGTGACAATACTACTCCCAAAGCAAAGTCTGAGGCATCTGTTTCCATAAAAAATGCCTTAAAAATGTCGATGTGATTCAAGATTCGTGCAGAAGTAAAAGTTGTCTTCAAAGCCTCGAATGATGCTTTTGCTTCTTTATTCCACTTGAGTTTTTTCTTATAAATTAAACATGTAAGTGGAGTTGTAACTTGAAAAAATTTCTTGATGAAGATTTTATAGTAATTGATAAATCTCAAAAAATATTGCACATCTCTTATTATTTTTGGAATCGTCCAATCTATGATTGTCTGGACTTTCTTAGGATCCATTTTGAGACCATCATTCAAAATGATGTATCCTAATAAGTCAACTTCAGTAGTGTGAAATACACACTTTTCCATCCCGGCATATAATCTTGTATCTCTAAGTTTTTGTAATACACGACAAACATGAAATTTATATTCTTCTGTATTCTTAGAGTAGATTAAAATGTTGTCTAAATAGCAGACAAGAAAATCATCAAGAAACTCATGAAAAACGTCATTCATAAGATATTAAAAAGTAGCTGATACATTTGAAAGTCCGAAAGGCATGACATTATATTCAAAATATTCATACCTTGTTTGAAATGCAATCTTCCATTCATCACTTTCTTTGATGCGTACTAAGTTGTATGCTCTTCTTAGATCTATTTTTGTATAGATCTTAGTTAAATTTATTTGATCAAGAAGTCCAGATATCAGAGGCAGAGGATATCTATTCTTGATAGTAATCTTGTTGAGTCCTCGATAATCTATACACATCCGTAATTATCCATCTTTCTTCTTTACAAATAAGATAGGTGCTCCTGCTAGGGATTTTGAATGGCGTATAAAATTCTTGGCCAAGTTCTCATCAATGTATTTCTTCAATTCAGCCAATTCATTCTGGAATAGAATATAGATCAATCCAAATAGAGGCTAAGTTCTCTCTTTGAGATCAATTGAGCAATCATATGGACAATGCTCCAAAAAATGTCTCCATTCTTCTTCTCAAAAACGTCTTGATAATTTTGATATTGGCTTGGAATGCCACTTGAAGTCCTTCCACTATCAAAAGATGGTCTCAAAAGATGGAGTGTAACATAAATAGCAAAAGATGATCTTTCTTTTGGTTCATTCATAAACGCTTTTGCGTCTAATAGTATGGATTTTATTATATTAGGCTTATGATTTGTTACTTGATTTATGAAACTCTTATTAATACTTTGAAAAAAGTCAAGTCTACAAAAAATCCAATCTATTTGAGGATTATATTTTTTTAGCCATGATAAACCTAAAATGATTGGATTAGAGGAAGATTTAATTATATTAAAGACTACACAATTATTGTGACTATCTATTGTTACATTTATAAGAAGGATTTCATGAATAACATTTCCAGAAGATAATGGGTGACCATCTATGACTTCTATTTATACAGATTTAGTTTTTTGTATTGAAGGTATTTTATGACTTTTTACAAATTCTTTATCTAAAAAATACGTTGAGCCTCTTGGATCTAATAATGCAGAGACTTTGTGATTTTTAGGTCCTAAATAGATATCTATTATAAAACAAGGAGAGGATTTTGAAGAGAAGATAGGACCTTTATTATGAATTGTATAAGATTCCAAGTGCATGCATCATGATGTAACGTGACTATTAGGTGAAAGAGTGTAGAAATAATATATTATAGAAGATCTTAGTTCAAATATTGTAGCAAATTATCTTAGAAAAACAGATAATAGTAAAAAGGGAATAAAACTAATGGGTGGTAATGGTGCCTTTTTTACAAATGAGCTTCTATTTATTTTGTAGGACCATAAGTAAGGCAAAACAAGGTAGATTGGAAAATAAAATAATATAGGCATATATAGAAGGGAGTTAAGAATAATTTTTAGAATATTTTATCACAAAAATCTCAGAATAAATACCCAGAAAGGACCGGTTATGAGCCGGGATCAAAATCAGACCTTGAGGCACAAAACCATATGCCTACGGTGGATCCAAAGGCCTTTTGTAGATCAAAAGATGGAATGAGAGAGCAAAATAGAGGATATTTTTTTAAGCATTAGTTAGAAGTGATTTAAGTTGGTAATGACTTTGTAATAGCTTTGCAAAATTAGGGTTGATTTTAGTGACTCTGATTTTATAAAATATATTAGAGTTTATATTTTTAAGCATTCTCTGAGATTGGTTATAGATCTATAAGTGATATTTTGTAGATTGGTGCATATAGTAGTGCTTGTAGGATTCTATGAATTTTAGATTGATCTAATAATTCAATCAAAGGTTATTGAAGTTTACGTGGATTGGGATCTCAGAAATTGGGAATTGAGGGTCATTTAGATTTCCTAAGATTTGTAGCAATCTACTAATTGGACTAGAGTGAAATTTATGTGTGTGTGTAGAAGACTTAATTTCTTACATGCATGTGAAATTTGGAAGCAACTAAATGGTGTAAGAAGGAGATATTGGTACTAGACAATCAACATTAAGGTAGGAGAAGGAGGCCGGCCGACACTTGATTGAAATTTTGGATTGAATTTCTTCCTGGTAAGTTTGATCTTCTTCAAATTTTATGTGCTTGCTGCTAACTTAGTTTTTAAGGAGTATGTAAATTTTTAAACAAGATCAATGATTTAGTCAATAGTTATTAAGGTTCTAAAACTACCTTAGAAATTGCTTAGGGCTTGGTTAGGGTTCGGTTAGGATTTAGGGTTGGATTTAGGATTTAGTGTTTGTTTAGGATTTGTTTAAGTTTGACCAAGATTGACTAGGATTTAGTTAGGATTTGTTTTAGAATTTGTTAGGATTTGACCAAGGTTGATTAGGATTTAATTAGAATTTATTTTAGGATTTATTAGGATTTGATCAAGATTGACTAGGATTTGTTAGAATTTTACTAGAATTGAGTAGGATTTAATTAGGATTTATTTTAGGATTTGTTAGAATTTGACCAGGGTTGACTAGAATTTAATTAGGATTTATTTTAAGCTTGTTAGGATTTGATCAAGATTGATTAGGATTTAGTTAGGATTTATTTTAGGATTTGTTTGAATTTGACCAAGGTTGACCAAGGTTGATTAAGATTTAGTTAGGGTTTATTTTAGGATTTATTAGGGTTAGACCAAGATTAATTAGGATTTTAAGATTTGTTAGGATTTGACCAAGGTTGACTAGAATTTAGTTAGAATTTATTTTAGGATTTGTTAGGATTTAATTAGGATTAATTAGAATTTAATTAGGATTTATTTTAGGATTTGTTAGGATTTGACCAAAGTTGACTAGGATTTAATTATGATTTGTTTTAGGATTGTTAGAGTTTGACTAGGATTGACTAGGATTTAGTTAAGATTTGACCAAAGTTTATTAGGATTTAATTAGGGTTTATTTTAGGATTTATTAGGATTAAACTAGAATTGATTAGGATTTTATAATTTTTTAGGATTTGATTAGGATTGACTAGGATTTAATTAGAATTTATTTTAAGATTTGTTAAGATTTATTTTAGAATTTATTAGTATTTGTTAAGGTTTGATCAAGGTTGATTAGGATTTAATTAGGATTTGTTTTAGGATTTGTTAAGATTTGATTAGGATTGACTAAGATTTTAGGATTTATTAAGATTTGACCAAGATTGATTAAGATTTAGTTAGGATTTGTTTTAGGATTTATTTGGATTTGACCAGGGTTGACTAAGGTTTAGTTGAGGTTTGATTAAAGATTATTTAGAAATTGATTAAAGAGATTAGAACTAATTATTATTGCGTATTTCTTATTTATCTTCTACAACCAGGTACTCGGAGCATTTTCAAGTAAGACTTCACGACATACGACAATAGTCCCTATTGTAGTTAGACAAATTCATTTTCTGACATATTGTCTTCTTTGACAACTGTATTCTTCATCTTATAGTTGCGTCAATTTTTCGGACAATATTGAGTAGTGTGCTTAGGTTCTCCACAATATAAATACAACCTTTCTTGACGATGATAAGTCTTTTCTTATTTTGTAAGAGGTTTAAAACGTATTGTGTCAATTTTGCATGTCTTCTACTTTTGAATGTAAATATTGAAAAGACGTTGATATTGTCATTGTATTGTAGTAACATTGGGGCTCTCTTGTGCAACTCTTAGATTGAAATTCAAAAAATCAATTATCACACTTCACAACAAAATCAATTGTTTAACTCAATGTCTGAGGATCGAATAAGTTGAGCATCAATTTCTTAACCTCATATTGTAACCCATAAAGAAATTTGCTAATAAGCTCAACATCATTCTAATTGGTGTCAATTGCTAATTGTCAAAATTATGAAGCATATGATATCACTAATCAATTATCTTGTCGCAAGATATGGATCTTGTTCATTGCGACATAAATTGCATAATATTTTCCATACATAAATTAAAACTCCGTTAAAAATGCCTCCAAATTATTCAATATTGGATCACGTCGTTCAAGAAAGGACAAAAACCATGATAAAGTAGAATCTGATAGTAGTGTTCCAATAAACCTGACTTGTGACCCTTGGATTGAAAAACTTTGAAGTTGAAGTTCAATCACTAGTTGTACTTGATTGATGAATCCTTGAAACTTAGATCTGGTACCATCAAACTTCTCCAGCAAAGTAATTTTTGGTTCTTTGATGTTTGAATGGTGTTCAATCATAAGTGAAGTGGTATGGCTTGAAGCAACTCCAATCATGTCTATATCTTCACTTCTTGCTAATCTTATTGCTCCTTATGGTGGTGCATTGAGTTGATGCATTGCAAGCATTAATTCTCTCATTTGTTCTTGCATTTGTGCCACTGCACTCTTCATTTTAGCAAGTTCTACCATGATACCACAACAGAAAAGGAAAAAGGCATCTACTCTCACTACAAAATAAAACACTAAAGAACAAAAGAAAAAATTCTAGAAACAATATCAATTTAGAAGTGGATAATCTACAACTTCTAATATACTTATATCTTATCAAGAAAAAGAGGTAATCCACTCTTAATCAAAAAGAGACAAAGCTCTCATATTGTAACTTTACTCTTGTCAATCTGTCAAGGACACGAACTAAAATAGATGCATAAGTTAGTAAAAACTATGTCAAAGAAAAATGATAAGATAGAAATAAAGAAGTATGTATATTCAAAAAGAAACTGGAATGGCTATTGCCAAAGACTAGAGAATACATGAGACTCTTGAATTAGCCTAGACCAAGAAAGGAGTTGATAAGAGTGAAGAAGGCTTCACTCTTATCTCTATAAATACTATCTATCTAAGAGTTATGTGGCAATATTCTATAGGACCTCGTATACGTGTCTAATTTGTAAAACACGTGTTAAACTTGCAAGACAAGTTTTCTACATGTACACCACATATTTAGCTTGTTCTACAAGCTATCAATATATGTGATACATGGCTAGCTTGTTCTACAAGCTACCAATATATGCAACATGTGGCTAGCTTATTGACCAAGTTTCCAACCTACCAATCACCTATAGACATGTATAAAGGTGATTCCGCATCTATGAAGCTTTTAAGAAGCTTCTTTTAAGATATTATCAAGCTAATTTATTTTATCTATTTTTATTAATCTATATAATTTAGATAATTATTGGAATAAATCTTATTTCTATCATTAAAAAAATTCAATTAGATTTCTTATTTAAAATCTAAATTGATTTTTTTGGATTAGCACTCCCTTACTTAACTTTATTGATGTGCTCACCTATATTTTTGGAGCTTTTGTTGCTATTATTACTAGCTCATTTGGCACTAATAATGTGGAATGTGGTATTTGAGGGCCTCTATTATCTTGATTGTTAATTATAGATTTAGACTCTGATGGGATTTTCAAGTTTCTATCTTTTATATTTATCATATGCTTACAAATAAGGAACTTGAGCTCTTTCATTTCTTGAGTATTTGTGATAATGTTACTCAAAAGTATAAAAAAATTTACATCAATGTCATCTTATTTGGCATCCATGTTCTTCATTCAAATTGTTATTTTGCTTGAAGATGATTAAAAAGAGACAAGAATATTTTATGTGATTTAAATATGATAGGATTAGGATTGAAATATAATTGGATGATAATTAGAAGTTTTTAAATATAAATGGATTAGGACTAAAAGTTCTCTATTGTAACTAGATTAGGACTAGAAGTACTTAAATGTCACTAGATCATCAGTAGAATTTTTAAATTATGATTATGTTACAACTACAAATCATTTGTAACTACAATATGACTAGGTGATATATATGTGCAACTTCAGTACAACTATATTCATATCAAGCAAAAACATTAAATATTAGAAGCAAAAATATTAAATATTAAAAGCAAAAATATTAAAAATTAGAAACAAAAACATTGACAATTATAAGCACAAATATTGAGAAGTTATCGTAGTATAGTTGTTCCAACCTTTGAACTTTGTAATCCATTGGCTATATTTATTATTCTTGGATTGCTTACCTTCTTTGATTGTTTCATTTACATATGAAAATTAACTTCATCACCATACAATGACTATATATTTAATGAGTGTTATGCTACAACTTCCTCAATTTTTTAGCAACGCAATAAAATATCAATCACATAAAGTATGAAAAACTATACCACCATTATTTTAAGGCCATTCTTTTCCTTCCAACCACTTGTCAAAATAATTGTTATATTTTGGCAAGCTTTGGACATGGTTGCAGCTTTCTTCACTTGATCTTCATGCACCCATTATTGTTAAAGCCTTGACCATTACTTTGGCAATATGGTGAGGGGACACTCTTTATCTTTTTTCAAGAACTTTGCCTTTAATCAAGGGACTCTAATTTCAAAAATACCTTATAATGCTTTTAAAATCATGTTGACTCAAGATATAGCTGATGTACTTGAAATCTACATCCAATATTTTTCATAGTTGCTAAATGGTCATCAAGGATTGCCCCTCCTATTTGATGATGTTCATGTCAAGAAATCTTAGAATGAAATATTTAATTAAAAAAAAGAATCATAGAATTAAATAGTCACATATTTAAAAGCCATATAATGATTACAAAATAAAAATTCTAAATGGATAATAGAAAAGATAAAATGGAAAAATAAACAAATTAAATTGAGTAAGTGGAAAATATAAACTTATCTTTAGATCTTTTTGATTTTGTAGAGTATTCCTTGAAACTAGTCATCTTCTTAGTGCTCATTGCATCTTTCTTGGATTCCCTCCTCTATAGCTATTTCTTTGCCAATAATTTCCTACTCGCCATTGGATGCATGTGGTTGGAGATATAGGTGCCTTCTCCTAAATCTTTTCTTCCACAATAACTGTAACATGTCTGCAATGAATATGCCTTCTTAAATATTTCAATTAAAATGACAATGCAAATTCTATTAACACGTTTGCCTCACATCTTTGATGTATAACAGGACAACAAAACTCATGATAACAACCAATATAGTTTCACTATGTGTTACAATACATAATAAAATCTGAAATCAAAATAATCATAATGGCAACATTCATGCTACTACTTGCCTATTGTTTAAAATATTCTAAAATTTCAAATCAAGATTTTTGGCTTACACCTACAATTGCCAGAGAAAGATGGAATTTGAATCCTTCATCTATTAATCACTGCCATTTTAATTGCCATGTGGAAAAGTATATTTTAGGGCTACAACTTCAATACAACTATAGAGTGATTCCTCTGTAATGACTTCTCGATGATTGACTCCAAAAAAGTCTACAACTAAATAACTTCTATATCAATTAGCCATCGTGGCAATGCAATTGTAAGATAAGTCATTTTTTAGTCACATTGCACAATACTTCCAAAATTTGTAATTGGAATACAAATTGGCAAACTCTACATTAGTTATTCATCTAAGTAGAAGCATCATTTGTCATCTTATAGATAATAAATCCATGAATAACGTCCAAAGGCAAGAATTTGTTAAGCATAGTTTATCCAAGGCAATTCTCAATGAGTAAATTGTAACTACAAAGGACTTGTAGTACAAATTTTGATTGTCCCATGGTTGTCTAGTTGCATCATAATTGTATAAAACAAGTTGTCGCAATTTTACCAATTATATAGGACAACTTTTCTACTAGTACAAAAAATTGCAACTATACTTAATGGTTAAATATGCATGAATATCTAATGTATAGAAATTAAAAAAATAACATAAATTATAAGAATTATTTTTAAAAATCTTATATTTTTTTAATATTTCAAGAGATGAATTATTAAAGTTGCTTGTAAAATCTACTACAACACAAAAAGGTGATATCAAAAATATGCAAAAAATCCTCAATCTAAAATACTTCTTTTAACTTTTTTAAATCTTATTGAAAATTTTAGATTTTTTATAAATCTTAAGAAGCAACTAAAATATTACAAATCTTCTATAGTCTTTTAGAAGCTTATATTATATTTAATAGCTATTCAAGATTTTCTATAGTCCTCTAAAAGTTTCTATAAGAGATCCTTTAAATATTTAGAATATTCTATAGGTCTCAAAACTTTATAAAATCTACTTGGCATAGTATAAATAAAAATAAAAGATAACAGAAGCTTCAATTGTCCCAACAAAAGTTTTAGAAGAAATTATGTGATGAATGATTTTTAATATCAAATATTTTTATTATAAAATTAGAAAAAATTATAGATATAGATATATATATATATATATATATATATATTTCATACAACTATTGAAGTACTTGGTAGAAATATTAATAAGTTGTTATATTATTTTTTAAATCTATTATAAATTTCATTATTCTTTAACAAAAAAAATTTTGAATATATATAATTACAAGTTGACATTCTTAATTTAAAATTTTGAATATTACTATAATTAATTAGAGACATATTAATTATTATTATTATTATTATTATTTAAAAAAAATAAAAGAATTATAATTCTTGAATATCATTTTATATTGATCTTTAATCTATGCATTTTATAAGTCAAAATTTTTTTTCTTTTCTTATTTTTAATAAAATTAATTTAAAATTAATTTATATTATATATATATATATATATATATATATATATATATATGTATATATATATATATTTTTTAAATCTATTTTTTTAAATAAAAAAATAAAATAAATATAATAAAACTAGAAACTATTTCAGTTTATATATTTAAAATATTTTTAGAACTAAAATTTAGTAATCTATATATACACACACATACACACACACACATATATATATATATATATATATTATTATTATTATTATTATTATTATTATTACATTGTATGTATCCACCTCCACTAAATATGAATTAATATTTTTAGTGATTTATATGTTAAATTATTTAAAATATTATTACAATAGGCATTTAATTACTTAATTATAACAAAGTAAAGGTAGATAAGAAGAAACCTTCTTTAGAACTTAAAAAATTTGGATAAAATGTATTCTAAATGTTTTATTACAAGTTATAAGAATTAGAGATGTTTTAGGATATTCTACTAAATACTCTTTGGTCTTTCTTTTATTTCAAAAATATAGATATTTATAGCTAATAAATCCCAATATTATTCTTTTAAAAAATTTTGAAAAAAATCAAATAATTTTGATTTTAAAATATTAAAAAATAATTTTTAATAAGATTTTTTAAATAATTTTAGAAATTTTACACTATATGATGTTTTTAAATATTTCTTATATGAGATAAAATAAAAAAATTATAATTAAAAATCATTCTTGTTAAAATAATCTATCACATAATTTGACAAAAAATTTAAGAAACAATTATTATTATTTGAGACCCTAAATTATATTATTTAAATGTCAATCTACTGAAATTGAATTAATTATAGTTTTTTATATTGTATAATTTTAATAAAATTTTGCAAATAAACTGAATTGGTGTAGTTTTCTTTGTCCAATATATGACTTTCTTACTAAATAAAATTTATAAAAAAAGATAATTCAATAAAAGAATTAAATGGTAATAATAATAATTATTATTATTATTATAACCATAATATGAACAAAAAGTAACAAAATTATTATTATTGATATTATTAAAAATAGACATAAAAAAGATATTATCTTATTTTTTAGCCAAAAATAATATATTAGATTCTAAATTGAATAGTATTATATGTTTCATTTAATTAAATTTAGATTTTAAAGTTTTTTTAAATCTTAGATCTAATTTAATTTTAAACAAAGTTTATTTCTATATAATCATCTAAACTATTAAATTTTGCACAAACTTGATTTAAAATTAACCAATAGATTATCTAAATTAGCTAATTTAAATATAGCTTAAAATGATTATAAAATCTACTATAATATGCATATTGCTACAAAAAAAATTAAAACTTCATTATATTAATATCTATTCTAGTTCTAATATAACTTGAAATTCAACCTAAATAAGTTTTAAACTTAAATTATTGAATATTATTATATATATTTTAAAATTTTATAAGAAGAGATAGATATTAGTCAAAAGGCTTTTTTTTTTCCAATATTATAATCCAAACTCGTATTAAGACACAGTTGTTACTTGGTATGCAAAGTGTTGATAATTTATGTTTTAAGTGGTGCATTAACCATGCATTTATATAAATAACATCAAAGTTCTTAATTCACAAAAAATATTCCATGGTTCAAAAAAGCAGAATACTTTTATGAATAAGGTAAATCTTCTTTTAAAAATAAAAATAAATTCTATAATAACATCTTTATAGTCTTTTTAATCTGTTATTAGGATTTCAATTTAGTTTTAAATATATTTAAGGCATTTGATGTATAATAAAAATAAGACCAATATTGTTAAATTATCAAAAAGAACTATTATGTTATAATCAAATACAACTTAAAATATAATAATATTAGTAAAAAAATATCTTTTATCATAAATTGTACCTACACTCTTGACAAATGTAGAGATTAAATTACTAAAATAAATTTTAATAATATGTATGTGAGAGATTCTATTGATACTATTTCAATTTAGACTTACAAAGTTATAGTATTTAATTTTGTAGACCTAATTATGCTTTTCTAGACTTAGTTTTTTTTTTTTTTTTTTTTTTTTTTAATTTTAACTTTGCAGATTTTTATTCTACATATCTTAACCAATTTAATATTAAATTTAGAGAATTTCTAGGTAGATACCTCTCTTTTATTGCATAGACACTCCATGTAATTTTTTTTAATTTATTAAGAATTTAAAAAATAAATAAATAAATAAAAATAATAAAACAAAAATAAAAATAAAAATAAAATTTTTTATACTTCCAATCATTTGTGCAAGTTGATTGCATAATTTTATAATTTATTTTCTTTAAATTTGACATAGAATATACATCTAAATTTTAATATGTAATATCAATCATTCATGCACAAAAATAAGATATTATTTTATTTTATTTTATTTGTTTTCATAATCCATCTCAATAGTATCAAAACAATCATCAAAAAATATCATCATCAAATAAATATTCAAGTAAGAATGATATTACTATGTATATGTGGGGGTGTGTAGTATGGGAGGTGTCCACATAGTAAAAGGGGAATGTCTACATAGTAAAAGGGGATGTCCACCTAGCTATTTTTTAAATTTAGTATATAAAAAGAATCTATTGATAATATAAAATTAAAATCCTTAATGGCTATTGTTATCAAATACAAAACCAATGTATAGGGTTCCTACTAAGATTTCCACAAAGATTCTATTGGTAACTTTTTGATGTGCAAGCCAATCATTAATAAAACCACAATCTGTGTTCATTGCATAAGTTCTTAACAAACAAATCAACACAAGTTTATCGTTTAAAATTCTTCTAAGTAAACAATGTGTTTTCTACTAATGAAGGGGTTGTATTGTGTAAATGCATCTTTGTTCACTTGAACATATCTTTGGTTAATAGGACCTTATCCACTGGCATTATCAACAAGAAGGCCATGTGTTTCCGATTTCTCGTTTTCCCATTCAAGGTTCTATGGCTTTTACGTTTTCATGTATTTTGCCTTTTTTTCTACCAGACCTTTTGGGCTGCCCGGCTTCTGCCCACCAGAAACCTTCGGCCTTTGAATGGATAGCCTCGCGTTCGACGTCCCTGCTTTTGCAATCTTTCGAATAGTCGAATTCCAATTCTTCCATCTCCAGGAGCTTGATTGCACTCGCTGCGCCATTTTCCGCATTCGACAAGCTCACGCAATGCCCACAAATTCAATGTCTCCGTCTAATTTCGTTTCTGCACCTCCAATTTTGTTTTGCAGGTAGTTTACATTGATTTCGAACTTTGCGATTATCTCGCAGCTGGGTCCTGGATTTAGGTTAGATACAAACCGAAGCTTATTAGTTTGCGTATTGACGGATGGCTTTATTGGTGCTGCAGAGGTTTGTGTAGGTTTGGAATTCGTTTCAGTGCTACAATTTGGGATTAGGTTTCTGGACGGGAAGGGAGAAGGGCCGATTGCCGCCGTGGAGGTCATGGCGGCGGGGTGTTTAGTGCCAGCCGCAGCCGTTAGGAAAGCTGAGCTATGGCATTCTGCACCGTCCTCCTTGTCCCCAACGTCCATGCGCAACAGCTGCTTTGTTTCCATGTCGAGGAAGGATGCTGACATGGCGGTGCCAAGAGCAAGTAAGAAGATATCCACTCCTCAATATCTCCACAACCAGCTGACGCGGCCCTTCGTGGGTAGCAGCGTGCAGAGCTCCTTAGCTGGGGAAGGAATGTTTTCAACCTGGAGATCATTGGAGAGAACACAGGGCCGTGGGCGCCGGGGCGTTGTTACCATGGTTATTCCATTTCAACGGGGAGATGCTCGGCAGCAGCCACCTCCTGACTTGCCTTCATATTTGTTTAAGAACCGTATTGTCTTCTTAGCAATGTCGCTTGTCCCAGCCGTCACCGAGCTCGTAATGGCTGAGTTGCTGTACTTGCAATACGATGACCTGAGAAATCCATATACATGTATATCAACTCCACGGGTACCACCAAGGATGGTAAGAAGCTGGGATATGAAACCGAAGCATTTGCCATCTACGACACTATGCGCTACGTGAAACCTCCCCTCTTTACGTTGTGTGTAGGTAATGCTTGGGGTGAAGCGGCTCTTTTGCTGGCGGCAGGCTCCAAAGGAAATCGTGCTTGTTTGCCTTCTGCAACAATCATGCTCAAGCAGCCAATTGCTCAATTCCGGGGTCAAGCGACTGATTTGATATTGCCCGGAAGGAAGTTCGTAACGTGAAGGAAGAGCTGGTGAAGTTGCTCTCAAGACACACAGGACAGTCTCCTGAGAAGATTACTGATGATATTAGGCGGTCAAAATACTTCAAACCGGATGAGGCTGTGGATTATGGCATCATTGACAAGGTTCTGTATGCTGAAGGAGACGAGAAGAGGAGTATAGCTTTGGATCTCAAGAAAGCTCAATTGATCTGATCAACCATATCACAGGTATCTATCGATTTGCAAATTAGACTTTTAGGTAGTTGGCACATCGAAGCTGGGACTAGTCTGGCTTCTTTCTGTAGATCTGTAGGAATTGTATCTTTAATGAGCTCCAACAGGAACATAATCTAGGCATGTAATGTGAAGAATGCTGATGGAAATGAGCACTTTGAGCTATACATCGAATCTTAATGTAAAGATACCTTAGCATTTCAGACTTTGTCGGTGAACGCAGGTGCTTTCTGGCTTCCGTCTTCATTGTAGATCTGTTATTGTAGATCTGTTAAACCCCCAGATCAGAGACACTATAGGTACATTTTCTGTCATTATTTACGCCCTCTGTGAAATTGAAATTTGTCGTGACCGATCAGTTAGAGCTTTTGATTCTACATTAGTTGTGACAATCTCGCTGGATGCTCTGTCCATTGGATGCCTTGTAATTGATTGCTCTTTACCTAGAACCCTAGCTCAGCAGCAGATAAAGGTTGGTGTTACATGTACTACATGAACTTCTTACAAATCAATTTAACCTCTTCCAATTTATTTGGAAGTAGTAGCAGATTAAATGTGGGGCTACGATTCCAAGATACAGTGTTTGAACGTTTGTTGCGTCTGATGAGAATCTCAAACCCTAAGCCCCAAGTCCACATTTCTTTCTCATGTGCTATACCTTTTCACATTCTCACGAGATTTTTTTCGGCTCTAAATTTCCTGTGATAGTGCAATGATGTTGAGCAAATTAGGCTCTTACAATTGAACCACTAGAGCAACGTAGTTGGCTATTTGACGATCAAGTTGTGTAATTCATTAAGGTTATGATGTGAAGAGAGACACACTCAGAATGTTCGCAAGGTTGTAAACTACTACTTAAGTTGATGAAGTGGCCGTTAGTCACAAAAGGAAAACAACTTATATCTGTCGTCTTGGCAGAGATATACTTGTGGATAGTTTAACGCACAAAGAACAAGTTGCCAAGAAAATTAGCGGTACAAAATGTGGTGACTGTTATTGATACTTCGAGAAGGTGCATTACTAGTAATTTTTGATGATCTCTCCAGAACATTCAAGCAATAAGAGAAGAGGTACGAGATAAGAATTTTTTGGAATCGAATCAACTACAGCTTTGCTAGGTGAACTTGTGCCCGAAGCGAACCTCCCGCTGTCATCTCAACGCAATGTTGAGAAGGGGTGATGCAGAGGTGAATTGACATGTAGTAATGCTAAATGATGGCAGGGCAATTTATAAACATTTCTTAATGAGATTCTCATCAACTGCATATTTAATCACGGCATCCTTCTCTGAATTTTTTTGTGTTTCTAGCTGCCAGAGTAGTAGATATCCTAAATTCGTGTTTAAGGATTCAACTTGACTTATGCCATCAGGCTCCATTTGAAATTGTGATAAGGGATTCAAGCTGCTGAAATGTCCACTAAAACCTCATGTTGTAACATCTGATGTAGCTTCTACCTGTTCATGAACTGAGACGTAGTACAGCATCTTCTTGCTCCTAATGCTTATGGCTCCTCCATGTACTTGATCCGAGAAGAGGTATGCATCGGGGCAATGTACTACCAACTGACAGGTTTTAAGGTTGGAGATTAACGAGGTTGATCGATGCTGAATATACAGCTTTTAGAGAGCAGGAAAATACATTTTTCTATAGAAATCAAACTTGATGTGTGATTTCAGTGTTGACAGATGTATTTTTTTCATAAAATCTGACGACCCGCCCATCCTAACTGGGGATCGGATGCAATTATCTGATAAGTTGACAGCAAAACCTCTTTAAGAAGGTACTCTTGTCAAAAACTTGAATCTTGAAAATTTACATCACATTCTATTGCAGGCCATTAAAATCCTCATCCTAGAGTACCAAAGATGAAAACTGTGTGGGTAGAGAATGTCTTCTTCACTCTGATTGATAACCACGCTGTTTTGGACTGAGCTCTATGCAAGGCCTCGAATTAAATGCGAGGAAAGGAACCGCGTAAACCGAATTCGAAGTTTTCCTTTAGACTGACCAGAATCGGAGTTCTTATGTTCGTCATCAATTAGAGGTACTCTCTAGATAGCGGGTTTTCTGAACAATTTAATTTGATGCATCATGCAACACAGCTGAGATGAATTTGCTCTTCTTTTCGGTCACACTGGTACACACTAGGTATTGCTCTGCGCATACAACCTGTGTCCCTATGATTGAATTAAAAAATTTAATATCTAACCTTGTATGCAAACAGGATTTTAATGTGGAACTATGGTCATTAGAATCGAAGACTTTCCATCAGTAGTTTCGGTGTATGAAAACTTAAGTCATAGAACAGAGTTTCCGCGATTTTGCTTACGATGGCCATGCTTAAGCTTGAACATGTGAGTGCACTTAACATTCAGGTACTACCTATCCGTCTAGTGAAATAGTACTGTTTATCTTAAAAGCCTACTTAGATTAAAACCGGACCGGTAAAGTTAGAGTTCTCAGTACAGTAACGCGCATTGAGTAATGTCGGGGTAGACAACAATGGATGCCTCAACTAATCGCTGGGTAATCATTGGTATGCTACACTTCAATCTCTGTGCATTCAGACACTGCCCGTTCGTGCTCCTGCCATTGTTTGTTGAATATGCTCATGCTTCAAGTATCAACTCAATTCTAGTAGACACAGTACAAGAAGTCTGACAACCTCCAAATAGTAAGAACATCAAACAAACAAACACCTATCCCAAATACCAGATCGAGAAACTAACTTCACAAGAGGACCAAACGTGTCCAACCAGCAGTAACTCCCAAACCTCCACATTCTTATATCCACATTATCGGCACTCTGTTATAATCCTTAATAAATATTGATTGGTTACAAACCTACACCATCAACACAATTGATACCAAAATTTTAACGCTTAAACAAGGTTGATAAAATTCTCATTCAGCATTGGGGACGACACGAAGAAAATGTGGACAAAATTTGTACCAACAAGACCTACAAACCGACTGGAAAAACCACGATTCATTCGCAGGTCTAGCTGTACAAATCATCCTCATCTGCAGCATCAGTACCAAAGGCCGCAGGAGCTTCTGTGGCACTTGGTGCTCCAGCAGCAGCTAGGCGATCTGGAAATCGAAACTCTGATCCAAATCCACGCGACTGCTGAAGAGTCTGAGCAAATGCTTGATATTTCCGGATGTCAGCATCACTCACACTGCGACGAGCATATTTCATTGCTTCTTCGAAGTGAGATGCCTTGATCTGCGCTACTTCTTCTACCTCATCTTCTTCCATGGCTTCAGGATTCTCCGCTCTCCTCTTTTCCCTCTCAATGTCCTACAATGAGCCAAAACAGTGAAAGTTAAAT
This sequence comes from Physcomitrellopsis africana, assembly GCA_036785485.1. Classification (NCBI taxonomy): domain Eukaryota; kingdom Viridiplantae; phylum Streptophyta; class Bryopsida; order Funariales; family Funariaceae; genus Physcomitrellopsis; species Physcomitrellopsis africana. Next base: position 264,232 of record JAWRVF010000374.1, on the reverse strand, counting down.
CTCAAGAAACCAAGTTTCAGCTTGTCCTGCTCTCAACTTCATTACATACTTTTAGTACAGAAAAATGGATAGAGTTTTATGGCAGACAAGTCTTGAGCTATATTCGTGCAGAGGTGACATACGATTGCCGTATGTATAACACAAAAGTGCGCACACGACCAGAAGCCGAAAAAAAGAAGACACGTTGAGGGATAACAGAAACTAACCTTTTCAATATTTTCACGAATGGCGTACTTGCAAGCGCGCTGGCAGATTTCAGTGATATCTGCACCACTGAAACCTTGTGTGTACCTGGCCAGGGCTTCCAAATCCACCTCCTTGGCTACAGGAGACTTCCTCAAAGCTGCCTGGAAAATCCTCAAGCGAGAGGCTTCATCTGGTAGGGGAATGTAAATGAGCTGATCCAAACGTCCAGGTCTGAGAAGTGCAGAGTCTATGATATCAGGTCTATTAGTTGCCCCAATGATGAACACCGTCTTTTTGGCGTTCATACCATCCATCTCTGTAAGCAGCTGGTTTAAGACACGATCCGCAGCACCACCAGCATCGCCCTGACTGCTGCCACGCTGTACAAGCGAACACAGAAGACATGTAGTAAGCGCTTACAGTGAGTAAATCTTCTGACAAAAAATCAGTAACAAAGTTGAGGCAAAAAGTTTTTCTTGCATATTTGCTAGACATGTATAGCAATCAAATACTACACGCGACATAAACAGCATTACTGAGATTCTACTCAGCAAAGTAATTAAGTGCTGTAAAAACATATCCTTGAAACGTTACCTGATTGGCGATCGAGTCAAGCTCATCGAAAAAGAGAACGCAAGGGGCTGACTGACGAGCCTTGTCAAATACATCTCGCACATTCGCTTCACTCTCACCGAACCACATGGTCAAAAGCTCGGGTCCCTTCACACTGATAAAATTGGCTTGACATTCGTTGGCAATTGCCTTGGCGAGCAGCGTCTTTCCACACCCAGGCGGACCATAGAACAATACACCCTTAGATGGCGACATTCCAAACTTCTCAAACTTCTCAGGATGCTCAACTGGATATTGTACAGTCTGCCAATCCAAAACACAGTAAGAAGAACAGTTGAAGCCAGATACAACAGCAGTTTCATACAAATTACAAGCACGGAAACATGAAGCTGTATGAAAAGTAGGAGTTATTTCCTCGATGATCAATGTATTGCCAACTCTCTGAAGAGAATTGCGCCATCGATTAATTCCATTAATGAGGCCGACTCTAATGTACCCAAGAACAACTCGACATCATATCAATAGAGCGTAAACGTTCTCAACTGAAGATGAGTATCCATATAATGGGTCAAGACATAAGAAGTACCTCTTGAAGCTCCCGCTTAACATTCTCCAGACCTCCAATGTCTTCCCAGGTGGTATTCGGTACCTCAACCACTGTCTCTCGAAGGGCAGATGGATTGCTGATACCAAGTGCAGTTTGGAAGTGTTCATTCGTCACAGCCATAGAATTTAGCACTTCAGCATCAATTGTGTCATCTTCTAAATCTATCACATCCATCTTCTCACGAATACATTGCAGTGCTGCTTCTGTGCAGAGAGCCGCCAAATCAGCACCAACAAACCCATGAGTGTCGTGAGCGATTCTCTCCAAATCAACATCCTCAGCAAGCTTCATATTCTTAGTGTGAATACGAATAACTTCCAACCGACCAACTTCATCCGGGACCCCAATATCAATTTCACGATCAAACCGGCCAAAGCGTCGAAGTGCCGGGTCAATACTGTTCGGGCGGTTGGTAGCTCCCATAACAATGACATGGGCACGGGATTTTAACCCGTCCATGAGGGTTAATAACTGCGATACAATTCGCCTTTCCACCTCCCCTTGTGTCTTTTCTCTCTTGGGTGCAATAGAGTCGATCTCATCAATGAAAATAATAGATGGCGCATTTTTCTCCGCCTCCTCAAAAGCCTTCCTTAGATTACTCTCGCTCTCACCAGCCAGCTTGGACATGATTTCAGGGCCATTGATGAGGAAAAAGAATGCCCCGGTTTCATTGGCCACAGCTCTGGCAATCAACGTCTTTCCGGAACCAGGAGGACCAAATAAAAGAATACCCTTAGGCGGCTTAACACCAATGGACTTGAAAAGCTGAGGATGCCGCAAAGGTAACTCTACGAGTTCACGGATCTGTGCCATCTGCTTGCGGACTCCACCCACGTCATCATACCCAACTTCATCTAATCTTTCCTCATCCTCACGCCTGAATTCCAAAAAATAAAAGAATATAAACAAAAATAACTCATTGAAAATCTCTAGATTCGTTATCGATGAACTTATATAAAAATTGCCAAAAATCTAAACCAATATCACATATTGCAGGAAATCAACAATACAAAAGTAATCCTAACCTATAATGTCATGCAAATGCTCATGATTTAAAATTGGCAGAACTAGGTTCAATTCTACAATGATTGCTAACCTCAAAGGCTCGCCTTCGCAGAAGATTTCTGTATCAGGAGCAACGATGCAGTACTCTGCAGGGTCTGTTTCAACAACTTTAAATTCCACACTCCTCATACCTCCTCGCACCAAGAATAAATCACCTTTGCGGACTGGTCTGTAAGCTTCCGAAAAATAAGCTGCGCCGAAAACACAAATGCTCCGTCAAAACTTGATAACCTAATTCAATTATGAGATTGCATGTAAAACAAAAGCAGCGGTTTCAAAAAATGTTGCAGACTAGATAGGAACAGCGTGCCAAAACAAACCAAATTAAACCAAGTTGGTACTTACGCTTCAAGTAGGCATCGAATAGGTTTCCAGTCACACCCTCGATTGAGTCATCAAACGGCAGTACATGAATCCGTTTGCCATATTTAACATCCGGACATTGGTGAACTGATACCACATCTCCAAGGCGCACCCGAAGATTGGCCCTTACCACCTTGTTCATACGTATTTTATGCTCATCGCAGGTATCATCTGATAAGACAATGCACACAGTATCTTTGCGTTTCTTACCCTGCAAAACACAAGGGGAATGGATAAAATCAGATATACTAAAACACTGCACCCGAATCATTTGCCAACATTCCAAAAGGATACATCTGACTTCGTACACTTTAACAAGCGCATCTTTTAACCGAGGATTCATGCTTGCAAGAGAACAATGAATAGGAAAAACTGTGATACAAACCTTGATCAGCACGGTATCCCCACGGAATAGCTGCAACTTTTCCATAGTCTCCATACTTAATGCTACCACTGAATTATCATCATGCACAGCCTCATCGACAACCAAACGGTTCGGGGCCTGCTTGCGCTCCAAAATAGCGGTGGAAAAGTCTTTCTTTGGCTTGCTGTATCAACGAAACATGCAGAATGTTCAGTAAGTGAGAGAAAATCTGGGCAGCCTAGGACTAGACTGTTACAAATTCATGTCAGATGATCGAGCTCCACCAATCACGTGCAAAACAATTCCAGCATCACTTAATCAATCATGATATCCAATCAGATGTATACAGGCCCAAATTGTTGTCCAACCCACAAAAAAGAGAACGTGATAGCGTGCAAAAAGGTGGCAATTCAAACTGTAGTTCTTCCGTCATTTCAATCCAGAAAACATCCAAAAAAACACCATCTGGACAGACTTCTACCTAATACTCTAAAACTAGTAGCTTCCAAGTCTTGAACACCCCAGCGACATTAATAAGTAACAAAAACTAATACTACCAAGTTACCCATCAAATTTCATTGCTTAATACACAGTGTACAAAATCTGAAACCAACACAGCATGTCGCCTAAAAGGCGTCCCTGCCCACAACATACGCTACATCGATTAGCACAAAGCTCTAGCTTCGCATTGCAAACAACACCCAATGACCATTGCGCTACCAAGAACACTACGCTGATCCTGTATGCAAGAACTAATCAAGATTCAATTTCGAATTTACCCATCAATAACATAATCTAATGGACGCGTTGAGGCGCATAATTAAACGACATCATAGCGATGTAAGACGGAGTCGGTCAGACAGGAAACCCTAGATTACTTCACAAACATCACAAAATCCCCTACCACGCTCCAAAAAGTACCCCAAATACAAACTACCCAAAAAAACCACGCCAGTTCCACATCCTACATCCCGCCACATCGAATTCTGGCTGCGATTTCAGTCCTAGTTCGCAACCCGCTGTCAGCACCCACGAATCCATCACCACAGCCAAGCTCCGCACAGCATATCACTCCATGAACAGATTGAACACAGCCAGGTGCGAGAGATCATTACGGATCCGAGGGTTCCCCAGCATGTCCAGCCGCGGGAGTCGCCATGGCCGAATCTCACAACTTCAACTCGTTCTCCAGGGAAGAACAACCGTTTTCGATGCCGTTTACCAAATTAAATGGTAGTAACTACCCTTCTTCCGATCTACTAAATACTAGGCATCAACCCAGCCCAAACAGCGATGCGTTGCGAACACAATTGAAATAGGGCAGCGGACGAGCTCAGAGGCAAGACCTTCTCCGACGTGAGCATCATGAAAAACGAGCACGTAGGGGATGGCGAAGAAAAGGCGAAAGGCAAGGAGCCCTCCAGAAGGTTCCTTTTTCCTCACGGAGAAATCGTTGTGTTTACTTTTACTATCTAAGTAACTTTATCCTCCAGAACTATTCTCGTGGCGCAATCGTAGCCGCAAAATTTATAATCATCTGCAGCGATCTCGATGTGCGGTCACGATTTGGATTAGCCAGGCGACGGGATCTATATGTTTGACAATAAGGAGAGTGATGATGCCACTGGACCAATTGGATTCCCGCCACGTGGCCGAATAGAAATATCCTTGTTTCTAAAAATCGTGGAAAATTCAAAAAGTGTGGACACATTGTCATCACATTGGGGTCATCACATTGTCACCACATTAGCTTCCTTTTGCAAAGCTGCTTTGACCCCACATGCGTCTTAAGTTTCCATTTAAGCTATTCTGAATGCACATTTGCTCAATATTTGTGGATGACATCCAAGTCCTCGTCCTGTAAATTCAATCTTGTTATTCCAATGCTTAATGGACACCGTTGGATTTGGATACAAATTATCCAATGATCAAAACTCCCACCTTTAAAATACACAACAAAACATGCTTCGTAAAAAAAATTGGGTCAATAAATTTTTGGGGCAAGCGCCAGTCTTTATCCTCGAGGGTCTAGAAACATGACTCAGTAAAGCTGAGCTCGGGGAGCCTCTGTAAGACCAAGGAAAAGAGCCCTTGATGAAGGTTTCACTAATGCTGCACACAATGAGATGTCATGAAATGAAGTGACTCATTCATGGTGAGCATGAAATACTTTCATACTCAGACTTTCCGGCTTCTCAGTGTGACTGGTTTAGGGTGGAAGCATATCGATGGGTTTAAAGATTTTCCGTTCCAGCATTGCAATTCCTGCAGATACTGTTCCATGGCAGCACAGGCAGCGATGTAGAAGTCATTTCGGTGTCTGCTTATGCCTGAGTGGGAGCTGGAAGCTTTACAACCCTTCAGTTTGGATGTTAGAACAAGATGCCACTGATTTGCCATGGGATTCACAACTGCGCCGACTGTGAATCTTGCAGTGGTCGTTCATGCCCAACTTGGAAGTGAAGAAAGGAGCTATGAGACCGTCGCATCTATGCCTTAGCAAATTGGTGAATACCACCCCAGTGATTTTGATGCTGCAAGCTAGCTGATGAGTCGTTTGTAAGGCCAATGTTGAGGAACTCAATGGTGCAATTTTCAGCTTGCAGGAGCATCTGTTCCTGGATCCGCATCATTCCTTTGCCAAACACTGCCAAGCTCCAACGATAACCAACAGAAAAGCATTTTATCTCCAGATGCACTTTAAGCCCTTGATATCTCAAGTATACCGCAGCACTCAGGATCTGGAGCTAAAGTTGTTCGAGAATGATGAGCCACTTCGACTAGAACGCGATGACATAGAGTCACTTGAGTAATCCGAGATCACGAGCATACGCATCAGCTCGTTCGCCTTGCGTTTGGCGCGATCGGAGCCAATCACTGATAAGCTACACAACATGGAAACAATCTGGTGGTTGTAGAAAGCCACTCTCTCTAATATGATTTCGTTGCTACCCTTACAGAGAGCCAGAAGCACTGATAATGCATTTTCCCGCGACCTTGGCGAACCTGCTCTTAGAATCTCAACCAGAATTGGAAGTGCGGAGGCTCCGACAATAGCAATGGCACCTTCTTCGCAGAGGGCGAGCATAGCGAGCACGGACAGCGAGTCGTCTACCAGACCGGAGCCCCTATTACGCACATTTGACATCAGCATTTGCACTACTCCCTCTTCGACCAACCTAGGCTTGTTGGCGTCATGTAAGGATAAGTGAAACAGACCCTGCGAGCACACGAGAATGACAACAATATTTAGAGTCACAAGTTCCAAGTAGTGAAGAGTCCAAACCCTAGCGCAGTTGCTGTTTGCATTAAAACCATTGCTAGTACCGTCACCATTCGGTCCTCAGTGAGGATTGGATCGAATGGTTGATCAAGGTATTTTTTGTACAACAATATCACAAGGGACAACTGCACAGTATAAGTTTAGCAAGGACTCACCTTGATGGCATCTTTTTTGCCACGGTGCGTTGGGGCGTCGCGCAAAAGCGCCAGGAGAGCAACGATTGCCAAGGGATGTCTTCCCACTACGTCACGGTAATCTTCCACAATCAAGAGGCTGAAAAGAGTAGCAGCAGCGTTCTCCTTAGACGCTGCTGTGTGGCCGCAGCGGATTACATTCAAAATGGCGTCCAAAGCATTCTGTGTCTGCGTGATACCCACGCGAACTAGTGGGTTAATGGAGAGGTTTAGGAGAGTGGTGATGACGTTCTCTTGCAAGTCTGGATCCGAAGAGTGCAGGAGGGGCAACAAGGCCTCGATCCCCCCCGCTTCGGCAATTGGACCCCTGCAACTCTCATCAACTTTCGTCATCATCCGTAATTCCTTCGCTGCCGCTTGACTCTCTTTCAAGCTCTCACTATTGAGCCTAGCCACAAACTCTGCCGCAACTTCGGTATCCTCTTCCTCCCTTTCGGATTCTTCCATATATTTGAGCCTCTTTAAGCCAGTCCTCCCCATTCCTTGAATTGGTGTACAGAATACTAAAACAGACATCAACTCCTACTGTCTGTTCTTTTTCACGCCGTATCTAAGACCCAAATCTAATCAGTGGCGATGTCACAGTTTCCTTCGAATATGGACCAACTCCTTCACTACTGCTAAAAACGGACTCGGAAGTTACGAGTCACCAATATCAAAATTCCCTCAAAACCCCAACCACGATCTCACTTCTCAACATCAAAACTGGCTCTCCTTCCGTCCAAAACTGACAGTACAACCGATAACACAAAAAATAAAACCTAAACTATCACAAATAATAAAGGGAGTGTAATAAAACATGACAAATTGCGAAAGTGGAAACTACGACGTCACAGGCGGCGTTCTGAACTACAAAAGTAGGTTCAAGAACAACCGAAATTCTAAACCTAACGGCAAAAATAGCATGTTATTGATCAGATGCTTCCTCTCATGAATAACAATAAAATAGTAAACATTGTCACTGTGAGGAGGAACTTCGACTTCCGTAGATGCAAAATTCAAGCTTCTCTTCTGTAAAGCCAAGGTGGCTTACCCAAAATCCTAGCACCAAATTCATGAGAACCCATCGCCAAGTCTAGAAAAATGATGGTAAGAGCCGCCTCACACTTTTTTACATGAAATTCCAGCCACGCTCAGTGTCGTGATCTTAGACAAGAATATGCAATGAAATCTTACGCGACCAGAAAAGTACAAAATAATCTTGTTCATCATTTATTGCAAAAGTATATTTGACTTGACAATCCGACTAGTTGCTCACATGGCAGAATATCTTTCATTACTTTCTTTTCCTCTGACGAAAAATCTTCTCCTTGACTTGAATTCTATCCTTCAACGAAATATCTCACCCGACTCTCACTCCTGCAAACTAGTTGAGACTCGGCAGTTGCCATTATGTCACAGCGAACGTGTCGCCGTCATACAAAGCCTGCTCCGACAGGTGTAAATCTCAACTCGTTCTTGTAACACTTAGTCCTTTCTCAGACATCTCACAGAACCAATTGCGGTCGTGAACACACCGACACGAAGTAATTTGTGAGCAATTATTCATAAATTAGCGTTTATTTCGTGCTACTGGTCGACCAGAAGCCCAGTGTTTGAGGTAGGACGACACGCGGCGGCGCTCATCGAACGAGTTACACCTCGTTGTTGCGGTTGAAGAATGCTGACGATTGCGCGGATGGACCGAACTGGAAGTTGAGCACGGTGCGTTGAACACTTCAGCCCAAAGAGTCTTCGGCGGTGGCTTCAGCATCGACGCTGCCTCAGCAATTCAAAAAATGCAAGACGCGTTGGTTTCTCCGACGATGAATGGTCGTCGTGGGTGAATAAAGGCCGCTTTCACACTCCTCTTGGAATTTGTTTCAGCTTGCCTTGAGTAGTGGAGAAATTTGTTTGGAGAATTTGAGAAATAAAGAGACTCAACCATATAGATTTTAACTTAAAATTTTGAAAGAAAAAAAATTATATATATACATACATACATTGCTCACTTTAAAGAAGAGTTTTTTGAAGTAAACTACCAGAGAAGTATATGCTTTGCATATTCCTTTACTTTTTGGTTGGTACGCATACAATCTCTAGAGATGAATTCTCCCTCTTTTTTTTCTCTTTTTTTTTTTTTTTTTTTTTTTTTCTGATTTAATATTTATAATTAACAACTAGATTGGTCTTCAAACCAACAAGAAAAGTCAAACTTCAATAACATTATCTTGATGTATATCTTATAAATGTTTAATAATTGATGTATATCTTATAAATATTTATTAATTGGTACTAAAATCTAACATTGCTCTTGAAACCAAGAAATAGTAATTTTTGTTTTTTAAAAAATTTAGTTTTAAACTTTATATTATTTTTAAAATCATAATATAATTATTTATTTTTAATATTTTATTATATTTTCAATTTTAAGTTTGTTTGTCTATAATTCCTAGTATGTAATGGTCACAAAATCTTATGGTTCAAAAATAAAACTTGGTGGTAGAAAATTTTCCACTAGTTAATAATTTAGTTTATTTATTTATTATTTTAAATATTTTTTGTAGAATAAAATAAACTAATTAATAAAAAAATTTAATTAAATATATTTATATAATTTATTATAATAAATATATACTATAAAAATATTTAAATTATTAAATTTTGTTAAAGTTTTATTTAAAATTAAAATCTATTGATTTGTACTTTTATTTGTAGTTGTACAATGGCAAGTAAAATAAATTAGAAAATTGTTACCTTGCAAATTTCATATTACTAAAATACATACACACACATATATGTATATATATATATATATATATATATATATTATTTGATATTCAAAATAATAATGACAAACTTAAGATTTTATTAAAGCTCAATTTTCCAGTTCATTTTGTTCATAGTAATACCACAAAAAATTTAAATGTTATTTTGATTTTAAATGCAATTAAATAATAACAAGTGGTATTTTGTAGTGTAATATCAGTTAAATATTAATATATACTTTGAACATCAATACAACCACATAAATATTTAAAGTGGCTTTTGATACCACATATTTGTATGGATCATATATTAGCATCAAACAAACAAAATTTACATTGTTGATAACAATGAAAACATCTGCAAGTTACATTAAATTGGTTATTATATGTTAGAGAGTATAAAGTTAGAGAATAGCTTATAATAAAATGTTTAGAGAATGGAGAAGCCAATGAAAGAGTATCAACATTAAATTCATTAGAGAATGCAACAAGCTAGGAAGAAGATGGAGCATAATTTTAGAAGAATATTAAATGAAGGTATGAAGGATGAGTCTAAAAATCATAAACTCCACCTAAATTTGTCTTCTAAGTTGTTTTATTTTATTTTTAGTAATTTTTTTCTTGTAGATAAAATAAAAAGTGATGATGACAAAAATATGTTGCTATTGAAGAAAATCATCTTTAATTCTATGAAATAACTGACAGGAGGCATTAACAACTCTTGGATTCAATCTTTAACCATTTGTATACTTGGATTTTTTTATAAAAAATCTACTTACCATTTTTCAACTTTGACGTCCATAATTGACATTTAATACCTAGCTGAACAAGATAAATTTCAAAAGACTCTTATGTGAGTCAAATCACTTGATTGACTAGCATAAAAATAAACAATTGAGAGAAAAGTTGAGGAGTCTTATAAGCTATAATGGATAAATATGTTAAATTTTTTTTACATTATAAAAATAATGCTAAATTTATATATATATATATATATATATATAATTTAATAACATATATTAAAAGATGTGAGTATTTAAAAAGATAAACTTTGTATTTTTTAATTCCTATTTGTTATCTTTTTAAATTATTGAAAAGAATTACACAAAAAAAAAAAAAAAAAAAAAAAAAAAACATTAGAATAAAGGTAAAATTATTCAACTTAAATGTTGAAATTTCACAAGACTAAGTTTTCAAAAAGTAGTGAATTAATCGAACTTTAAAAGAAAAATAATTTTTATAATGTATATATATATATGAATTACTATATGATATATTTATTTTAAAATAATAATCATAAACAATATTAATCTAAATTATAAAAATAGAATAAAATATATAAAAAAATAAAAGATAATGTATACTTTTTTTAAATGTTAAATTAAATATATATATATATATATATATATATATATTAAAATTAAATATTCTTGTTTTTCTTTAGAAATAATATATCAATGTAAATTATTTATGGTATTGTAGTTGGGGTTATTTTGGGAAAAGGATAAAAAAATATTCGCTTATAAATCAACTGGATCATCAATAACAGCTAAAACATCTTAATTCACTTTTGAATGTGATCATCAGCACTAATTTATTTTTATTTATTTTTATGTCGATTTGGTTTGATCAAAATTTTTATTTCGATTGCTTAAGAAAAGACTGAAAATACACTTTTATCTGCAAAAAGCTTTAGTTTTGTATTAAATGTTGCTGTTGCTGTTTATTTTTTTAAAGGTTCAAAATGAAGCCCTGATCAAGCCCATTCAAATTTACCGTTCCATGGTATCAAAACATTCGTTTAGGTTATATATAGTGCATAAATTACACATCTAAATGTATGATTTCTACACATAAAATCCACACCCATTACATTTTTTATTAAGTCTTACCAAAAGACTCTCTTTAGATGAGAAAAACAGTAAAGTATGACTCAAACAAATAAACCACAACTCACAAGCAAAATAAAATAGAAGGTGATTTTCTCAAATATTTTCACAAAACTAAAGTTGTTTGGCAATTATATTAGATCATTCATAACCTACACTTTCAAACTTTCATCTTAAAAATTACAGAGATTTGGATTGACTTTACTTGTTAGAATAAATAAAGAAAGTGCCAAATGTTTGGAAGGACAGCAACTCTGAAGATCTATTGTGATCACTTCAGAGCAGTGGATCCACGATCAGCAGCTGATAAACGTGACGTGGTATTTATACCCTCCATCTTCATATACCCGGAATCAACATATACCCTTTATTGAGGCCCTCCATACCATAGTATCAGTTACACCAGAGCGAAGCATTCGCACTGATTTCAAGCATTCCCGCACTCCCCCGCCCCGCTCGTCTTGCGATTTCCTCTTTGCTCGTCAATTTTCAATCTGATGTGTCTTGTCGCTAGGTTTCTGCTTTAGCGAAGCTGGAGCACACACTTGAAGGATTTGCGAAGTCGTGAAGATTTTATCGGAAAAGACTTTTTCAGTCTTGCTCTCCGAAAGCTCCAAGTGTGTAGTCTGTTTTCGTTTGTAGCGATCGTTTTTCTTTCTTTTGCAACTCGTGTTTAATCTTGCTCTGGATGGGATTTTGCGGTTGGGTTTAGGGATATTTTGAGTGTAAGGTTGTGTTTTTGCGACTGGAATTGTAGAACTGAAGGCTTGGAATTACCGATTCTTTCAAAGTTTTTGAAGAGTTTGGGAATCTTGATTCGGTTTGTTTAGGTTTGGTCGGGGACTAGGGACTAGGGTTGCAGCATTTCCTGGGCGATGGGGGGAGGAGGGGCCGCGCAGGGGGAGGGCGAGGACTTGCCGCAGGCAAATGTGAAGCGCGTCGTGAAGACGAAGCTGCAGGAGCTTGCGTTGGGGCATTATGGTGAGGAGCGAGACGTGTCTGTGAACAAGGATGCGCTCCTCGCGTTCTCTGAAAGCGCAAAAATTTTCATCCATTTCCTTTCCGCAACGTGAGTGCATCAATGTTTTCGCATTTTCATCCCTTTGTCTGTGTTTGTCCATTTTAGAATTACGTTAGACTTCAGCAAATTGTCATGGCTAATATGAACTACATTGTTCAGCTCCACTGCCTCCTTTTCGGAGAAAAATTCATACTCACAGAGTTTTCAAAGGATCTGTGAGTGTTTTGAGTATTTAGAAAATTCAAGTTTTGAAGAGGAGCATGTACGCGGTTACTACACTTCACCTTCTCTGTCGTCCATCTTCGAGAGCGTTGAAAGAGAGGAAGATGGACGACAGAGAAGGTGCTCCTGTTCACTGTTCTTTTTTATTTTGGTTTCTCGCTGGAGCGTATTGTGCTGAACTGCATCAAGAGACTTTTTATCAAGTTGCATAGAACGGAACTATGTAGCAATCAAATTGAACTGTGCAAAGTTTTGTATTCCGCGCAGAGCGAATGAAATATGTCGAGAATCAAAGCGACAAACTGTCAATGCTGATGACGTGCTCAAGGCGGTAGAGGAATTGGATTTTCCAGAATTTTCTGAGCCTTTGATGCGCTGTCTTGCAGGTTGGTCTTCTTTCATTAATCCCTCTGTAATGTTTGAGTGCGATATTAAGAACTTTGTAAATATTCAGAATTGGCATGGGTTTCTGACAGACTGTAAGTTGCTGTAGCGGTTGGCAGACAATGCTCTTACATGCTTACGTGTCAAGCTGAGAATTCGGATTTTTTCTAGAATTATTTTTACAGATTTGTACTCTTAAGTTTTTCCTGCGCTAAGATTAGCTACTCATTGCAGCATTTCGAAAGGACCAAGAAGCTAAGAAACAAGACAAACGGAAGAGTTCTGGTGCATCCACGCCCAGGAAACGAAAGTCCGACGGAAACTTTGTTGATGATAACACTGCTGCAAATGGAGACTACGAAGATGGAGTTGCAATGGCTGATGATGATGACACAACAGACAACTAATCATCCTCATATCCTGCGTATGTGATTTACTAAGGTGGCTCATGCAGTTTAACACCATCGACCTAAGACGGGGAGCAAGGAAGACCCTGGAAGTCTGTCTCCAGCTTCTTATTGGAGTTGCCACACGCTGCCTCATAATTGGCTGTTCAATTGGTGCTTATGATAGATCTGCATCTACGTGCATCAAATGTTGTTGGTCATTTTGGAACTTTGCCGAGTGGGAAGAGGTATTGCTGAGGTGTGACCTCTCATTCACGAAGCAAGTGGAGAATGAAGCACTGTCCCAGCTTCATATGCTTGTTGACGCCAAGAGGAGCAGATTGTTCACCTTCTGAGCAGAGTTAAGAGTCAAGGCAGTTGGTTGCCTGTGTATAGTCTGTTTGTACGAAAAGAGGGGCACAATTCCATAACACTTTTTGCGTTGTGACTCGTGTGGTTTGCGCTTCTCTAATTTTCTCATGTAACAAAAATATGTTTCCAAGTTTTTCATGCTCTCTGAGAGGGTATACAGCTTAACGTTTCTGGTCTTCTCCGGCTATGCCTTCACGTATGAATAACCGTGTACGGCTATGGTGCTGTAATAGGCCATCCACACACTGGGAGCCGTGCGACATGAGATTTGAAGAAAGTTTAAATTTGCATCAACGTCAAGCCTTGATTCCTCTTTGACCCCGATCTCTTTGCCAGCGCTGCACCTGGTTGGGACTCTTGACACTGATGAATGTGAACCTCTGAATCCATCCTTTATCATGTTTTCTTTCTGGTTACATACGAGCATTGAATATCGACCTTCCACATTCCAATCGAGTTGTTAGAATAGGATCATTGACTACTGCTGTTCAGTGACTTCAAGTTGTTGAGAGATTAATCAACCATCGCTCTAGTGCTCATTACTTAGTTGCTCGGTGTTGGCTTCGACTTAGCTAAGAGATTATGGGTACTAATCTTTGTTTGTTCAAAGTCCCGGCTATCATGCATTGTTGTGTAACCCAAGGAGGGGGTGTTCATACACAGAAGTCCACTCTGATTTGCAGTGGTTCAAAGGTGCTATCAATATTTGTCGTTCGGTTAAAAAAACAGTTATTTTTTTATTTTTATTTATTTTTATTTTTGGAGTACCAAGTGAACTAACGAAGGTTTTTTTATTTCAACCAATTACAAGTTTTGAAAATTGTAGCGTCACATTTTCTCTTCTAAGCCAGAAAGTTTAGATAATCAACTAATCAACTTCTTTGCTTGTAACTTTGTATAGTCAAATGTAGCAAGTTTGGAATAAAAATGGGTTGAATATTTTCTTGTGTTGTTTAGATTAGCACCAAGATTCTAAAAAGTTGTCATATCTCAAAGTTGTCTATTATATACGTTATAGATGCAATCATTTTGGGGATTAAAAAAAAAAACACCATCTTTCATTTCATTTATGATAGTCTAATATGTTGATATTATTATTATATTTTGGTGAATTTAAAGATTCAACTTCAAGAAAAAATTATAATTTATATTTAATAAATACACATGTATTAGTAATTGTACATTTTTAGAAGTTTTGAATATAATATTTTTGATAGTTAAATAATAATGTTGAAATATGTGAATGCTTGCAAGTTACAATATAAATAAGATTTAAATAAAGAATAAGTAGAATTTAGAATAATATTAATTTTGCAAGTATTTATTTTACTTATAATTCTAAAAGTTGTTATTTAATAAAATTATAATTTTAACTCTTAAAATTAAAATTTAACAAATTTATTAAATAACAAATTTTAATTGTAGAAGTTTTACAAAATAATTAAAATTTTATATCTTTTTATTTTTTAAAATTACATTGATAGTATAGAATGTTTATTAATAATATTTTTAAAATAAACTTTAAATAGTGAATAGGTTGTTAAGACTAATAATATTATCTTATGTTGAAATTTGATATTCATACTAAAAGTCTAATTGTATTAGGGGGTCTATGTATTTAAGACAAAATGTGAGAAACTACAACTTTTAAAACTTGTGGTTGGTTGAAATTGAAAGTCTCTCTTGGTTGGCTCTTGTACTTAAAAAAATTAGCTAAGAGACCATAAGAGGAAAAGATGAGGTAGAATTAATTTTTTCCTACTTGACATAAATAGTATTGTTCTTTAGAATTTGATGTAGGCCTATTTCAAAGAAGTGGTTTTATAATAATTAAAGAAATTGAGTAAAAAATTACTAAAAACAAGCAAGCTTACACACATACATATATACACATACACAAATATATATAGAAAAAATAATAGAAAGAGAAAAAGAAAGAAAAAGAAATGTTGTTAAAATCAATATATGAGCTAGCATACTTTGAATTATAAAAAAAATAAATAATAATAATTTATTTTATTTCATAGCATATTCTCACTTCACACTATTTTTAAAGACTAAGGCTTCTAAAAGAGAATTTTTTTTAATCTAGTAAAGATCTTTGCAAGACTTTTGTAGAATAACCTTTTAAAGTAGATTTCTAAGTATAAATATCCCTTTAATGCCTCTCAAAGTGTTTTCAAATATGACTTCAAAATTACATATATATTCATGAGTATTTATAATTGAAACTTTTAATCAACAATATCTAGTTAAAAATTGATATTGCCAAAGATATTCTCTAAGCTCTACTATACCAAATCTATTGTATTAACATCATTATGTTATAAAAAATATTTAGAAGAATTATATTAAATAAAAAATATAGCTTGTACAATATTCTTAATCACTATTATCTTCTTAACAATTTTTTTTTATATATTTATCATAATTAAATATATAAATATATAAATAAAATAAAAAAATAAAAAAATAAAAAACAATCATTTCAAAAATAAAAGTGATAGAAAAAAACTGGTTTATTAAGAATAAATGAGTTTTTTTGTTTTTTTTTATTTTTCATATGTATAAAATTTTAATAAATAAAATTAATTTTTAATATGATTTAAAAAATATGTATTAATGAATGAATGAATTAATTAATAATAATAATAATAATAATAATAATAATTTTTTATATTATAATTCTAAGAAAATATTAAAATATGTGATTTTGGTGAGACAATGTTCCAAAAAACATTATTAAAGGCATTTGATATCACAATGGATGGTAGGATTGACTTTTTAAAATTTAAAGATAAGTGATATTATATTTGTAATTAATATTTTTAAAAATAAGATTAAGATTTATCTGATTTAAATATACAAAATTTATCTTAAAAATCTTTTGAGCTCTTGGCTTGAGTTTGGAAATCTGATTTTTTATATTTAAGTTTGATTGTCTAATGGAAAATTATTTTGTGTTAATACATCTTAAAACTAAATGTATATCAAGTTAGATTGGCTAAAACCTTTGCATAGGTGTTTTAATTAGTTTAAACTATATTTTATAATATTATTAATTCCTATATAGTATTAAATATTTTATAATATAATTTTTGTATATATGTAATTGATGATATAATTAAAGTAACTTACAATAAATAGTACAAAAAGAATTTAATAGTATAATTGATTTTATATTTTTATAATAATAAAATTTTATTAATCATAAAAATATGATGATATTTTAATTTTAAAGTTTATATTTATTTATACACTTAGCACAATTTCATAATTTATTACTTTAAATAAATTACTTCTTAAATAATCTAAGATTATTTTGAATCTTAAAAAATTTTACTATTAAGATTTAGAATCTTCTTCAAATATACTCTTTTGATTATTTCTTTTAATTTTAATCATAAAAGAGATTACATAATTACTTTATTAATTTTGTATAATAGTTTATGTTAAATACCATTTATAAAGGATTGTTGGGCCAAGAGTATTTTTGATGATTTAGAAAGACAATTATATAACTTTAATAAAATTTATTATGTAGATGCTTTAAATTTATTTAATTAAAAATAATTTATTTATACAACAAAATTTTCTTTCATGCTTTTTAATATTTGAATTTCTTTATTTTTTAATATTTATACTTAATAACCATATATTTATAATTTTTTTTTTTCATATTATACATATTTTTTATTAAAAATTATTATTAGAATTTATAAAAAGAAAAATTAATTTTAAAAATTTTAAAGTTAAAATAATTTATCCTTAAATAATTCTCACATATTATCTATTTTATTCTGTAAAGAAATCTTATGCAAAAAATCAAACTTATTTTTCTTAATTTTATTAATATTTTAATTGTCATCCAAAGTCTACACATAATATTTTAGTCAACTAAAATATCTTAGATATAATCAATTTATGATATAATCTATGATATAATCAATTTATTTCTTAGATGTTTTAAAGAGATAAATTTAAAATATATATGTATATATAAAATTAGTCTATAAGATAATATTATTTGATAATAAATTAATATTATTAATTAATTATTTAATCTAGGAAAAAAATTAAAAAATAATCTCTGTCCAATTTATATTGTATTTGGATTTCTAACATATTATGACAATGATTTTTGGTTTTAAATTATTTTCCTTGGCCAAAATGCACAAAAAACTTTTGTATGCATCTATTATATAATTTGCAATCTAAAAATATTAAATATTGCAACATACTTATTAAATATGTAAATATCATGTTAATTTAAATATTACTTTGAAATCATTTTAACATCTAGTATTATAAAATATTATTCAATAATATTCAATATAATTTTAGAAAAAAAATTACTACAAAAAATAATAAGTCTATTTTTAAAATTTTAATTTTCATATTTAGTTTCTTTTATTTAAAAATAAATGACATTACTACATATCTTGCTATAAAAATGTAAAAATAAAAACAACAATAAGATCATCTAATAATTCTTCTTTTTCTTGCAAAGTATTTTATTAAAAACTTTGATTATTAAGTTATTAAGATCCAAATAGAATTTGTGCTTCTAATCAACTACATTTTTAAAAGATTTAGGGAGGTCACAAAATATCTTGATTTTTGTAAAATAATATCCAACCAAGACCACTTTGCTTTTAGTGATGCATTCTTAAAATAAAATTATAATATTTTTTTGGCATCTTATATAAAATTTCTTCTTTTTTGATTATTATTTATGGTTTTTTTTTTTTTTTTTTTCTATCTAATGGTTTTAAAATTTGGAGCTAAAAAAATATAAGTGCTTGTATAATATGAATTTTGTTCTATGTATTAGGTCTAATTGATAATTTTTTTTACCATAAAATTCTATTCTATAAGTTATTAATTATGAAGTTACTATCACGGATATAAGATTTACTCCAATAATTATCTAATTAATATAGATAGGTGGAAATAGATAAAAGTAGATTAATTTGATAATATCTTATAGACAAGCTTCTTAGAAGCTTCATAGACATGGATTCACCTATATACATGTCTATAGGTGATTGATAGGTTAGAAACTTAGCCAACAAGCTAGCCATGTGTCGCACATGCAATAGCTTGTGGAACAAGCTAAGTAAGTGGCGTATATGTAAGAAACTTGTCTTGCAAGTTTGACATATATCTTGCAAATTGGACATATGGTGGAGGTCTTATAGAATGGCGCCATGTAGTTTTTAGGTAGATAGTATATATAGAGACAAAAATGAAGCCTTCTTCACTCTTCTTAATTCTTTTTTTGCTTCTAATTTAGTTCAAAAGTCATTATATTTTTTAGTCTTTGGCAATGGCCATTCTAGTTTCTTTTTTTAATATATATATTTTCTTATTTCTATTTTGTTACTTTTGTTTGACATAGAATTCATTAGTTTATGCATATTTTTCCAGTCCATATTCTTGACTAATTAATAAGAATGAAGATACAATATTAGAGCTTTATTTTTTTTTGATTAAGAGTAGATTATCCCTTTTTCTTGATAAGACATAAGAATATTAGAAATTATAGATTATCCTCCTTCTAAATTGATATTATTCCTAGATTTTTTTTTTTTTGTTTTTTGTTTTTTTTGTTTTTGAATATTTTTTTTTGTAATGAGAATAGATATATATTTTTTTCTTTTTATAATATTATCATGGCAAAACTTACTAAAATGAAAAGTACAATAGTACAAATACAAGAGCAAATGAGAGAATTAATACTCGCAATGCAACAACTTAATATACCACCACAAAGAGCATCAAGATTAGTAAGAAATGAAGATACATAGATGATTAGAGCTGCTTCAATCTATACCACTTCACCTATGATGGAACAATGTTCAAGTATTAAAAAATCAAAAATTACTTTATCGGAGAAGTTTGATGGCATAAGATTTAAGTTTCAAGGATTTATCAACCAAGTACAACTAATAATTGAACTTCAACCTTAAAATTATCCAACTCAAAGATTATAAATTAGCTTTATTAGAATACTACTTTCAGATTTTCAAATATTGAGTCAAACAATTGACTTTGTTATGAAGTGTGACAATTGACTTCTTGAGTTTCAATGTAAGAGTTGTACAAGGAAGCCCCAATGTTATTATAATATAATGGCAACATCGACGTCTTTTCAATATATGTATTTAGAAGTAGAAGATATGTAAATTGATGGGGTACGTTTTTAACCTCTTATTGAATAAGAAAAGACTTGTCGCTATCAAAAAAGATTGTACTTATATTATGGAGAATCTAAGCACACTGCTCAACATTATTCAAAAAAATGACACAACTACAAAATGAAAAATATAGCTGTCGAAGAAGATAATATGTCAAAAAATTAGTTTGTCCAGCTACAATAGGAACTATGCAGTTGGAATCTTATACAACTCCTAGTAAAGGTCCTATTCTCTCCTCAGAATCCTCTCTTTATTTTATAAGTCCTATTCTCTAAGATCTAAAAATCACAAAGCGTGTGCTTTATTAGATTCAAGACTCTCAATGTGTTTTTTAGATAAAGAGTTTGTTAAAAGTTATAGAATACCTTCAATATAGAAAACTAAACTTGTACATATAGAAGTCATAGATAGTCATCTGTTATCTTTTAGAGATGTTATTTATAAAATCCTTCCTATAAATATAATAATAGATGATTATAATAGTTATATAATCTTTAATATAATTAAATCTCTTTCTAATCTAGTCATTTTACATTTATCATGGTTAGAAAAGTATAATCCTTGAATAGATTGAATTTCTTGTAGATTTAATTTTTCTCAAAGTATTAATAAGAATCCTATTAATTAAGTGAAAAGCCATAAGTCTAGTATAATAAAATCCATATTTGTAGGCGCAAAAGCTTTTATGAATGTAACAAAAGAAGGATCACCTTTTTTTATTAATGCTACACTTATTTTTGATATTGGAAAGACTTCAAGTGGCATTCTAAGTTAATATGAAGATTATCAAGAAATTTTTGAAAAAAAAAATGTAGATATTTTTTCAAAGTATTGTCCATATAATTGCTCAATTGATCTCAAAGAGAGAACTCAATCTCTATTTGGACCAATCTACAATTTATCACAAAATAAATTGGCAAAACTCAAGAAATACTTTAATGAGAACTTAGCCGAAAATTTCATTTGCCATTCAAAATATCCAACAGGAGCTCTTATCTTGTTTGTAAAGAAAAAAGATGGGTCACTATAAATGTGTGTAGATTATCAAGAATTCAATAAAATTACCTTCAACAATAGATACCTTCTACCTTTGATATCTGGACTTCTTGATCAACTGAATTAAGCTAAGATCTATATAAAATTAAATTTATAAAGATTATACAATTTGGTATACATCAAAGGAGGAGATGAATGGAAGATTGTATTTTGTACAAGGTATGAACATTTTAAATAGAATGTTATGTCTTTTGGACTTACAAATACAACAAATATATTATATAATATCTTATGAATGATATTTTTTATGAATTTTTTAATAATTTTATTGTCTGCTATTTAAATAACATTTTAATCTATTCTAAGAGCACAGAAAAATATGAATTTTATGTTTTTCATGTGTTACAAAAACTTAGAGATACAAGATTATATGCCAAGATAATAAAGTGTATATTTTATACTACTGAAGTTGACTTCTTAGGATACATCATTTTGAATGATGGTTTCAAGATGGATCTTAAAAAAATCCAAACAATCATGGGCTAAAAGATTTCAAGAATAGTAAAAGATGTACAATGTTTTTTGAGATTTGCTAATTACTACCAAATCTTTATCAAGAACTTTTCTTAAGTTGCAGCTCTACTTACATGCTTAACTTGTAAGGACAAACTCGAGTGGAATAAAGAAGCAAAAGCATCATTTAAAACTTTTAAGATAACTTTTACTTCTGCACGAATTTTGTATCGCATTGACTTTTCTAAGGCAATTTTTATGAAAATAGACGCATCAGACTTTGCTTTAGGCATAGTATTGTCACAAATGGAAGTAGATGATAAATTCCACCTAATAGTTTTTCATTCCAAGAAATTTTCAACAATAGAATCAACTACAAAATCCATAATAAAAAACTTTTTAAAATTATGGATTCTTTTTAAGAATAGTATCTTTATTTAGAAGATGCTTCTAGTCTAATTATCATTGTCATGTGTTGTGATCTTCATGTGTTGTGATCTAAGAATATATTGGATACCTGACTAAGAAAAATTCACCTTAAATTTATTGGCAAGACTCTAATAAATGAATTGTTTTTAATAAAAAAGAATAAATAATATAAAGATATTATAAAAAAAAGTTATGCTAATAAAATCCTTCTCGTATTTAAATAGATTTATATATAAAATCTTGGTTCCTAAAAACTCCCTTTAGGTTGTATAAAAGACTCAAATTGTAATAATATCCTTTAATAGCTTATTCATCCACAAGGATTTATTTTTTTTTAAATTTTAGAATTCAATAGTTCTTGAAATCTAACTATTTAATTTCTATAAACTTTTCACCAAAATGTAGATAATACTCTTAAGCTTTATCACAAAAAAAATCAACTAGAGATTCACTTTTAATTATCCAATATCTTAAAAATCCTAACAAGTGCTTAAAATCCTAGTTTAGAGAGACCTGAGACCTATTTTCTTTATATCTCACAAATCCAAAATCTTAATACTACAAATTTTTTGCACATAGTCTTGTGATATGAACATATATACTTTTAAAAATTTTGAGCCAAAAATTTATCAAATTATCTAAGATATAGCTTAGATTATAACCACTAGTTAAATAAGATCACTTACTGCCCTTTAATTTTAAGTATTGAATTCAATTCCTAATATCTCTTTCACCTCAAATTGAATTTCATCAAGCTATATATAAAAAGTGTAGCCAAAAAAGTGTTCTTTTCAATCCTAATCACTGATCCTCTATTGCTTTGCATACACAAGTTATGCTCAAAAAAGTGATAGTAGGTACAATTTTGACATCTTAACTTTGAGCGCCTATATCTCTATCATAAAAAGTCCAAATCATACAAAATTTACATCAAAACCATAGCCAAAAATCCAAACTTTTTGATTCTATCCTCTAATATTCCTATACTTTCAAAAAATAAACCCTGATCACTAATAAGCCCTTGAGCAGCCTCCTTGAAATCCATTGGATATGATTTTTGGCCGATAGGAATAAAAACTTCTATCATCTATTTCCATTCATCCACATAAATGGCCTAACTACTCCTTTTCCTATTAAAAATCACTTTTAAATCTTTTTTCTAATAAGATTTATATAATATGTATTTTAAACTTCAAATAAAAGAAGTAAATAAGATCTCAAGGATCACCAATGTCTAACAAAGATGATTTAAGATATATTAAAGCTATTATCAATATAAAATCAATTTCAAAATTACTATAAGAAAAAAAATATTATATAGAACTCAATAATAATCTTTTTAAATGAATTTCTTCTAAACTAATAACCTAACCATATCTTGTAACTAATAAAAATCTACTGATATGGCTCTCATTTAGCTGTGTAATAAATTCTATATTAAATATATATGTACAATATTTTTACATAGTAGCCAAACTACAACAAGACTTTGTATAAATAGATCATAAGAATCTTAAATATTTTATGTTAGCATATATGTTGAATCGTTGTTAAGCTCATTGGAGCATGTCTTTGTTAAGATTTGAGTTCATTATCACTTATTGACTAGGAAAACACCAAGGTCTATCTAATGCCATTTTTTCACGGACATAAGATATACTCTAGTAATTACTTAATTAATATAAATCAATAGAAGTAGGTAAAATAAATTGATTTGATAATATCTGATAGAGAAGCTTCGTAGAAGCTTCATAGATGCAAAATCACCTTTATACATGTCTATAGGTGATTGGTAGGTTAGAAACTTGGTCAACAAGCTAGCCACATGGTGCATATATTGGTAGCTTGTGGAACAAATAAGTACGTGGCCCACATGTGGAAAATTTGTTGTGCAAGTTTGACATGTGTCTTCTAAATTAGACACATGTAAGAGGTCTTATAGAATATCGCCATGTAGCTCTTAGTTAGATAGTATTTATAGAGGCAAGAATGAAGCCTTCTTCACTCTTGTCAACTCCTTTCTTGCTTCTAGTCCAAATTTAAGAGTCTATAATTTTCTTATCTTGTGACAATAGCCATTTTAGTTTCTTTTAATATACATACTTTCTTACTTCTATTTTGTTATTCTTCTTAATAGAAGTTTTGTATGTTTATTTGCTTTCATCAAATTCTTATCCTTGACAGATTGACAAGAGTACACAAACAATATCAGAGCTTTGTCTTTTCTTGATTAAGAGTGGATTACCTCTTTCTCTTGATAAGACATAAGCATGTTAGAAGTTGTAGAGTACCCACTTCTAAATTGATATTGTTTTTAGAATTTTTTCTTTTGAGTGTGTTATTTTGCATTTCTTGAAGTGAGAGTAGACACCTTCCTTCCTATAATATTATCATAGTAGAGCTTGCAGAAATGAAGAGTGCAATGGTACAAATGTAAGAACAAATGAGAGAGCTAATGCTTGCAATGCATCAACTCAATTTACCACCACAAGGAGCAACAAGATTAGCAAGAAGTGAAGATATAGAGATGGTTGGAGCTATATCAATATCTACACCAAATCATATTATCTCACATATGCTAAAGCACTGTCCAAAAATTACTAAACCAAAAATTAGTTTGCTTAAGAAGTTTGATGGCACAAGATCTAAGTTTCAAGGATTTGTCAATCAGGTACAATTGGTGATTGAACTTCAACCTCAGAGTTATCCTATGCAAAGATATCAAGTTAGGTTTATTAGAATATTACTTTCGAGATCTTCTTTATTGTGGTTTTCATCTTTTCTTGAACGACGTGATCCAATATTGGATAATTTGGAGGCATTTTTAACAAAATTTTGATCTATCTATAGAAAATATGACACAATCCATATTGCAACTAACAAAATTTGCATCCTACGATAAAACAATTGATCAATGTTATTATACGTATTACAATTTTGATAACTAGCGATTGATATCAGGTGAGATAATGCTACACTTATCAACTAATTTCTCTACGGTGTCGTATGACGTGGCCTTCTATCTGGGAATACACTGGGTACCTGACTTTGGAGAGTTTATTTGAAATTTGATGGCAAAATCCAACAGGTCATTTGTCCTCAATGAAAAGGAAAAATAATACAAAAATCTCACAAAAGAGAAGTTATATATGTAAACCCTCTTGTATTCAAGTAAGTTTGTACAAAAAGGGTTCAAATTTCCACAAAAACCCTTCAAAATTTTATTCACCCGCAAGGACTTATTTCTTGCTGAACTTTAGAGTCCAATAACTCTTGATCCAACTATTCAATTTCTATAAAATTTAGTTCAAAGTGTAGATAATTTTCTTAAGTTTCATCACAAGAAAGAATCAACCATAAATTCATTTCCAATCGTCTGATATCTCAAAACCCCTAGCAGGTGCTTGAAACCCTAGCTCAGAGACACCCGAGCACTATTTTCCTTATATCTCACAAATCCAAAATCCTAATGCCACAAAATTTTTGCACATAGTCTTGTGACATAAGCATATACACTCCTGAAAATTTTGAGCCAAAAATCTATCAAATTTCATTAGATATAGCTCAAAATGTAACCACTATGTAAGCGGGTCACTTACTGCCCTTAAGGTTGTAAGCACTGACTTCAACTCCCAATATCTCCTTCACCCTAGCTTGGATTTTATCAAGCTATATATAAAGTGTAGCTGTGAAAGTGCTCTCTCCAACCCAGTTGCCGATGCTCAATTGCTATCTGTATGCGCGAGTTACACTCAAAAGAGTGACAGTAGGTCCAAAATCAACACCTTAACTTTGGGCGCCTATAACTTCTTCATAAAAGTGCAAATCACACAAAATTTGCACCTAAACCAGATCCAAAAACCTAAACCTTATGATCCTAGCCTCTGATGTTTTGACTCCTCTCGAAAAACAAAACCCTAACTCCTAATAAACCCTCGGGCAGCCTCCTTGAAGCCCATTGGGCATGATTTTTGCCAATTAGAATAGAGATTTCTATCATCTCTATTCATCCACATGGATGCCAAACTACTTTTTTACACAAAAATTTTCTAATCCTTCTTCTTATAAGATTTACATACTTGGTGCTTTAAGCATCAAATAAAAGAAGTAAATAAGATCTTAAGGATCACCAATGTCTAACATAGGTGACTTAAGATATATACAAGTTACTATCAATATAAAATTAATTTCAAAAGTCACTACTAAAAAAAAAAATAAGGTGGTATAAATCTTAAAAATAATCCTTTTAACAAATTCCTTCTAAACTAGCAACCTAATCACATCTTATAACCAATAAAATATATTATTATAGCTTTCACTTAATTATATAATGAATTATATATTAAATATACATGTATAATTTTTTCACATAGTAGCCGAACCACAACACGGCATCCACCCCCTCCAAACCTGTGCACCCTCCGGTATGCACCAAGAAGAACCAAAGTTGTGGTCGACGTCATATCATTATCCATACCATATCAAATCCACTCTCATGAAGTTTCACAATTCATGTACAAATATATATTCTTTCTCTTGCGAGAGTACTTTCTTTGATGTACCACTACATCCTCGCTCTATAGTAGCACCGTTCAAAAATCTTTAAACTCCTCATTGATCCTTAGTAATGAGCTACTCCGTAGATAATTCCTATTGCGCTCATGGTTAGCAGATACAATGAAGAATGGCGCTACTCTTTTACCATCTTGGCGTGTGATGCGAGCACATGATGATCCATCATCCAATACTTTGGTTTCCATCCTCACAAAAATAATATATGGTTGTCCAAGAATCACTGGACAAGAAATATTATCTTGAACATAAAAGGTTTGTTCTGTGGATATATCTCCAATTTTCACTTTTACATATGGACAAGCACCATAAAGATCATCACGTGTATTATTTGCTGCTCGGATCACCCAACCATGTTCAGTGTCAATGGGCCACCTCCCACATTTATAAATGTCTTTAGACATAATATTGATTTTAGATCCATGGTTAATAAGAGCAACTACTGGATTAGTCAAATCCCCCACCTTCACCAAAGTTTTTGTAGTGGCTCTAGCCCAACGCTTCTTAGAATAATGACTAGGACCTTTGTCATCAATCTTATCTTCATCCAAGGAAAATTGATCCTTTTGATTGATACAACATTCAACCAACTCCAACTCTTCTTTTTCTTTTAATGTTGTATCTAAAGCATTAGATATTGCTAATTCTCTTATCAATTGTCTTTTCCGTTTAATGGTGTCAATAATTACATCATGAAATTCTTTTTTTTGCTATGCCTAAAATTTCACGTAAAATAAATTCAATTTTGGCATTCAACATCCTTTCTTCCAACACCCCTTTTAAATTTGTAGTTGCCTCTATATCTGATTGCAGCTTATAGGCAACAAGCTTACCCTTTTTTTTATTTTTACTGGCTTCCATCACTTCTTTCTATTTTTCTTTTTGTAGTGATGCATCTCCAGAGTGTGATGTTGATGGCTCAACTTTGGATGGTCTACTACCTTGTAATATAGGTACTTCCTTGTTTTGTATTATTTTTGTATCCTTTTGAAATCTCCTTTTGTTATTTGGTTCCTGGAGATTTTCTTCTGTTATATTTCTTCCCCTTTTCACATCCATCAAAGCTTCATGGTGGGATTTTGCCATATAAGCATGTACAGACATGGTATCAATAGGGTCAATCCATCCTATTGCATTCCTAATTATTGTGGCTGCATTGAATAACTCTTGCCTTGATGTTTTTTTCTTATTTATGCTAGTGATAGCATGATTCCATAAATCCCCCATGTCTACATGTTTGTCAAAAACATCCTCCTTTTCCCTTATAACCTCGATACCATAAGTGGTAGCTTTTCCTGATGCCATAGTATGTTGAGATAAATAATCCTCTAAAATCCTTTTCATCCCTCCTTTTCCAAAGTTGGTTTTGAGGAACTCACCTGTGTCACGCAGTGCAATCTTTCCATCTTTCCATATAATTACTCCTTATTGCAAAATATCAGCAAAATCTCCACATTCCTTGTGAGGATGCTCCATACTATTGTACCAAACACATCGCTATATATATCCTTGCTTTGATGTAGGTTTGATCTCAGATATTCTTCCTTTTTCTTCTAGCTTTAGCAATTTGATTTGTAAGTCTTTCATTCCTTTCATTAACTCCTCAATTGCATCTTTTTGTGGTACAACTGTGGACATAGGAATTGAAATAGTACTTACTAGTATAGCAGGTTCTGATACTTGCCTATGAGATATCATAATTGGAAGAGGCCTAGTTTCTTGTCTTACCACTACCTTGCCTCTTCGGTGTTCTCTTTTTGCAAGTATACCTACTGCTTCTGAGACCTTCTTCCAGTGAGTTGTAAGTCCATTGTCTTCTGTGTTATCTTCCAATAATAATTCCAACTCTCTTTGTAACTCACTGTCAGCCGACTAGAAGAATAGCTCTACCTTGTCATTTTTAAGTGTTAGTTTTTCTACCCGAGACAATTGAAGAAATTGCCTTTCAAACTCCCAAAATAATTCTATTGAAACCAACTCCTTATTGGATTTATTAACCCATTCCATAAGTGATTTTTTTGTCACCCTTTCAGCATCCTCTAAAGAATACTCTTCTCTTAGCTGAAGGATAAAATCCTCCCATTTTGCTCCATGACTTTGAATAATCCCCTTAATGTATTCACGGAGTTAAGGTACAACTGCTAGCTCAAATATTAGGATCATCTCCTTCTTTGGTACTTTATTAAGCTCCATCTCCCGAGAATAATACTTCAAATACTTGCAAATATTTTTTCCATCAAACTGATCTACTATGCCAACAATAGATTGTAAGGCTTTAGTGGCCATAGCCTTTTTATGCTCCACTGCTTGTTGTTGCTGCATATACAGAGCAAATGCTTGAAACATTTGAGCTGTAGCAGAATCAAGCTGCATTGGTGATGCTCCACTGCAGTTTTCACTACTATCTCCTTGTTCCCCTGCCATAATAAAGGCCAAAATATTTCTTCAAAACTCTCCACCCTAGATGTTTCACATCGGGTTCACCAATATATCGTATGACGTAGCCTTCTATCTGGGAATACACTGGGTACCTGACTTTGGAGAGTTTATTTGAAATTTGATGGCAAAATCCAACAGGTCATTTGTCCTCAATGAAAAGGACAAATAATACAAAAATCTCACAAAAGAGAAGTTATATATGTAAACCCTCTTGTATTCAAGTAAGTTTGTACAAAAAGGGTTCAAATTTCCACAAAAACCCTTCAAAATTTTATTCACCCGCAAGGACTTATTTCTTGCTGAACTTTAGAGTCCAATAACTCTTGATCTAATTATTCAATTTCTATAAAATTTAGTTCAAAGTGTATATAATCCTCTTAAGTTTCATCACAAGGAAGAATCAACCATAAATTCATTTCCAATCGTCTAATATCTCAAAACCCCTAGCAGGTGCTTGAAACCCTAGCTCAGAGACACCCGAGCACTATTTTCCTTATATCTCACAAATCCAAAATCCTAATGCCACAAAATTTTTGCACATAGTCTTGTGACATAAGCATATACACTCCTGAAAATTTTGAGCCAAAAATCTATCAAATTTCATTAGATATAGCTCAAAATGTAACCACTATGTAAGCGGGTCACTTACTGCCCTTAAGGTTGTAAGCACTGACTTCAACTCCCAATATCTCCTTCACCCAAGCTTGGATTTTATCAAGCTATATATGGAAAGTGTAGCTGTGAAAGTGCTCTCTCCAACCCCAGTTGCCGATGCTCAATTGCTATCTGTATGCGCGAGTTACACTCAAAAGAGTGACAGTAGGTCCAAAATCAACACCTTAACTTTGGGCGCCTATAACTTCTTCATAAAAAGTGCAAATCACACAAAATTTGCACCCAAACCAGATCCAAAAACCTAAACCTTATGATCCTAGCCTCTGATGTTTGACTCCTTTTTGAAAAACAAACCCTAACTCCTAATAAACCCTCGGGCAGCCTCCTTGAAGCCCATTGGGCATGATTTTTGGCCAATTAGAATAGAGATTTCTATCATCTACCTCTATTCATCCACATGGATGGCCAAACTACCCTTTTTACACTAAAAAACCCTTTTCTAATCCTTCTTCTTATAAGATTTACATACTTGGTGCTTTAAGCATCAAATAAAAGAAGTAAATAAGATCTTAAGGATCACCAATGTCTAACATAGGTGACTTAAGATATATACAAGTTACTATCAATATAAAATTAATTTCAAAAGTCACTACTAAAAAAAAAAATAAGGTGGTATAAATCTTAAAAATAATCCTTTTAACAAATTCCTTCTAAACTAGCAACCTAATCACATCTTATAACCAATAAAATATATTATTATAGCTTTCACTTAATTATATAATGAATTATATATTAAATATACATGTATAATTTTTTCACATAATAGCCGAAGTACAACATGACAATGGATTACAATATGAGATAAAAAAATTTATGCTTAATTTATCTGATTCTCAAACATTGAGTCAAACAATTCATTTTGTTGTGAAGTGTGACAATTGACGGCTGTCAAAGAAGACAACATATCGTAGATTAAATTTGTCCCGCTACAATAGAGACCATTGTCATGCTACATTTACGTGCAGTGTATTAAAATATTAAATATCTTGTATCTATTGTTAATATATGTATGAGTGCTAGAGGTTGTTTTAGAAGATATTATAAGGAGAGGATTTATTATAGCCACTTAGTTAGTGAATTAAGATGGCTATTTTTTTGTTCTTACCTTATTTATATCATAGAATAGATTTTTTTATAATTAGAAGAAAAGTAAAGGTTGTTTTACCTTTCTTGTTGACTTTTGAGGTAGAATGAACCTTGTGAGGGGTAAAAAAGAAGAGCATGGGGTGAATAAGGCCTATCCAATAGGATTTGGATGCCCATGTGGGCGTCTCATAGATTAATATGGAAGGTAAGGGAGATACACTCCTCTTGCTAAACCGAGGGTTGAAGGCAGTTTTGAATGGCGAATTTTGGTGAGAGATAGCTCCGAGGGGATAGAAGCGTTTGTAATGAAATTTGATAGGTGTGTTCTTCGAGTTGTAAGGATTCTAGAATCTATTCAGTTACTTATTTTGGAATTATGAGCAAAAAATTATGCTTATTTTAATAGAATAGGGTTTGCAGCCATCCATGTCACGAACATAAGATTTATTTCAGTAAATTACTTAAGTAATAATAGACCAATAAAAGTAGATAAAATAAGTTAAATTTATAATATCTGATAGAGAAGCTTTCTAGAAGCTTCAAAGATGTGAAATCATCTTTATACATGTCTATAGGTGATTGGTAGGTTAAAAATTTGATCATTAAGCTAGCCATGTGTCACACATGTTGGTAGCTTGTGGAACAAGCCAAGTATGTGGCGCACATGTGAGAAACTTGTCGTGCAAGTTTGATATGTGCCTTGCAAATTAGACACATATATGAGGTCCTATAGAATACCGCCATGTAGCTCTTAGTTAGATAGTATTTATAGAGGCAAGAGTGAAGTCCTCTTCACTCTTGTCAACTCCTTCCCTGGTTCTAGTCTAGTTTCAAGAGTCTTCATTTTTCCAATCTTTGGCAAAAGCCATTGGAGTTTTTTTTGAATATACATACTTTCTTAATTCCATTTTGTGACTTTTACTTTGATACAGTTTCCATTAGATTCTGCATCTCTTTTTGCTTCATGTCCTTGACAACCCGACGAAGAGGGGCAGAAACTTCGAGCTGCCACTGCAAGTTTGATTTTGACTCTTTCTTAGTGAAATTTATAAAAAGTGTGGAAAATTGTGCTAGCTTTCTATCAAGACAATTCTTGTAGCATTTGGAGTTGGAAAGCAAAAGTTGTGAGCTTGAGAGTGGGAAAGGATTTGCTGCCATCCGATGAAGAGGGGCAGAGACTTTGTTCAACCACCCTAGTCGGACAATCTCTTCAGTCTTTTTGATAATTTAGATGCTTATAGTATCTTGTGTAAGATTTCTACAAAAACAAAAATCAATACATTTGGAGCTTTGATGAAAGTTTTATGAGCCGTGAAGTGTCAAAGAGGGAAATTTGTTGTTAGGGTTTGAAGAGTAGAATCAACTAGCTACAAAATCTGGAGTTTGAGAGGCATACATGCGAAATTCTAGAACAAGTTAGATGAAGGAGTGAACTTTCTAAAAAGCTATTGCATATCCAACTTGGAAAAGGGAAGTGATCACAACAAAGGCTGAAGTGAAGAGGAGCCTTGCTGCCTTGCATTTGCTTGGAAATTTTAGTGCCTACTTCTTTTAGCGATAACTTTTAAACGGTAAGTCATCTATTTGTGAAATTTTGATATATTTTACAATGGATTATTGGATTTCCATAGGCTATAAGCATGCTTGATTCGATCTTTGGATGAATTTTTAGTGATTTATTTAGTTTCAGCTTGTTGTATAACTTGTATTCCTCATATATGGTTGTATTTTGAAATATACTTAAATACATACACATTTTGCTACTAGAACTAGCAGGGAACATAAGAGGAAGCTGTGCAAGTATGTTCTATACTTGCACAATATTTGTTTAAGCTTTCAAATTATACTTGTATTATACTTGTACAAGTCTTGTTCAAATATAAAGTTTAAACACTTGAATAATACTTGTATAAATATTTATATAATACTTATTTAATACTTATATAATCCTTCATATAATACTTGTATAAATACTTATTTAAAATAATATATAATCCTTGATATAATACTTATACAAATACTTGTATAAATACTTGATATAAATACTTGTATATATACTTGTATAAAATATATAAGTAAAGTGTGTAAGTATTCAAGTATACCTCAAAATACAACTGCATATGAGGAATATAAGTTATACAACAAGCTGAAACTAAATAAATCACTAAAAATTCATCCAAAGATTGAATCAAGCGTGCTTATAGCCTATGGAAAGCTAATAATCTATTGTAAAATATATCAAAATTTCACGAATAGATGACTTACCGTTTAAAAGTTATGGCTAAAAGAAGTAGGCACTAAAATTTCCAAGCAAATGCAAAGGCAGCAAAGCTCCTCTTCACTTCAGCCTTTGTTGTGATCACTTTCCTTTTCCAAGTTGAACATGCAATAGCTTTTTAGAAAGTTCACTCCTTCATCTAACTTATATAAAAATCTAAACTACCTTGAACAACTCATGCTACAATTTACAAGCAAAAATGATGGCAGCAAACCCTATTCTACTAAAACAAGCATAATGTTTTTTTCACAACTCCAAAACAAGCAAGAGAATAGGTTCTAAAATCCTCACAACTTGAAGAACACAATCACCAATTTTCATTACAAACGCTTCTATCTCCTCAGAGCTATCTCTCTCCAAAATTCACTATTCAAAACTGCTTCCAACCCTCGGTTTAGCAATAGGAGTATATCTCCGTTTCCTTCCACATTAGACTATGAGACGCCCACATGGGCAGCCAAATCGTATTGGATGGGCCTTATTCATCCCATGCTCTTCTTTCTTATCCCTCACAAGGTCCATTTCACCTCAAAAATCAAGAAGAAAGATAAAACAACCTTTACTTTTCTTCTAATTACAAAAGAGTCTATTCTAGGATATAAATAAGGTAGGAATAAAACAAATAGCCATCTTAATTCACTAACTAAGTGGCTATAATAAATCCTCTCCTTATAATATCTTCTAAAATAACCTCTAGCACTCACACATATATTAACAATAGATATAAGATATTTAATATTATTATACACTGCACGTAAATACAGTATGACATCGGCGTTTTTCCAAGGCGAATTCTCTCTACCCAACATATTTAGTGCTTCCACTGAGAGTTGCTTTGGAGATACTAGTTTTGGCTAAGTTAATATGGAGGATATTGAAGGGGCTTTCTCTGGAGCCCAATCAAACATGGATACCATTGTAGAAGCTTTGGGAATATTTATGGATCAGTATAAAACTCAAGCTGGAGGTAATGCAGCTACCAAGGCTTTGAAGGGTATTGTTGACAAGATTGGAAGATTTGACAGAATCGACATCACCAGATTTTTGAAGGTTTATGTTTGTGAGATGGAGGTGCAACAGGTACCTGAGGCTCGAATGATACAAACTTTTACATTAGCTATTGTGCCTGAGATTCGTGAGAAAGTGGAAGAAATTTGAAGGGATGCAAATGTTACTACTTGGATGAAATTTGAAGAGAGATTGCGTGATAAGTATTTTGAAGAAGACTCAGAGAGGATGACCAAGAGGTCTTTTATTGATTGGATCGAACAGCGTCTTGGAAATACTATGGATCCAAATGGATTGTTGCGAGATTTTGAGAATAAATACAACCAATTTCCTTTAGCAAAAAGGCGTCTTTTTGATACTAGGAAGGCTGAGTTGTTCTTGCAAGCAGCAGATGATGCTTTGGAAGATAGACTCTTTTTGCTTTTAGGTGATCGAACCACCGAAGGAGGTTTTACAAATGATTGGAGGAGAGGAGAGGAAGTAGTCGCTCTTGTGACAAAGCAACGGAGAATAAAATCGAGAAGTGTGACAACTCAGATGGATGTAGCACCAAAGCCTGCTACAAAAGCTTTCAAGGTATCATTTGCTCCAACCTCTTCAACAACATCTTCTAAGATGGTCAAGACAGTTGAAGAAAAAACTTTAGATGAGCTTATAAAGAATATTAGGGATTTGAAGGTGGAAATGAGTGAATTGAAAAAGTCTCAAGACCCTCAATCATCTGAAGGTGCAAGATCATTTGTGAGGAGATGCATTTATTGTGATGGAGAAGACAGTCATAATCTTTGAAATTGCAAATCATGTGATGAAGCTATTAAAGCAGGCCTTATTGTCTTCAAGGATGATAAGATTCAGGATGCATCTACTAACTTGCCTTTGAGTACCAACTTTGGTAAGGGAGGGATGAAAAAGCTTATGGAAGAGAAGATGAGAAGGTCTAATTGTTTACATGGACAAGGTGCTGAGACATTCCAGATAGGAGTGGAGCAACAAACAATTAAGACTTTAGAAGCTCTATCTGTTGAAATTTTGCCTAGAGGGGCTCAAGCCATTCGAAATGTCATTGGTTGGGATGACCCTGTTGAAACAGCTAGCATGAAAGTTTTTTTTAGGTCAAGTTCAAGACAAAATTAAAGACTATGATGTCTTTGTTGAAGAGAAGAGAGGGCGAATCTCTAAGAATGATGATACAGAGGAGCCAATATCTAAGAGAAAAATCCAGGAGCTCAAAAAAGGTGGAAAGATAGAAGGTCCTGTTGCTCATACACGGCAAAGACCTGGGAGGTCCTCTGTCTTTGATCATCCAGGAGAAGGGCCACTTCTAAAGGAAAAATGGGAGGAGAGGACAGACAATGCCAAAGAAAAGGAAAAGGAAGCTGATTCTAAAGGAAAAGGTAAGGGACCTGCCTATAAGCTTCAATCTGACATTGAGTCTTCTATTGACATGAAAGGGGTGTTGGAAGAAAGAATCTTGGATGCCAAGATTGAATTTATATTGAGAAAGGTTCTTAACATTGCTAAAAAAGATTTTTATGAATTGATCATTGATGTCATTAAGAGGAAGAGACAGATGACAGTTGAAACAGCCAGGATAAAAGCTCTGGGCACTCATATGACCAAAGAGGAGGAGTTTGAAATTGGACAAGTATTTTCTTTGATGTGTGATCCAATAACTATAGAAGAGAAGGCTAGTAATGGTCAAATGATTAAAGAACAAAATGACTATTTGACTAATGAGGAGGAAGATATGATCTTACAAATGTTTGCACAAACCTGTGTGGTCAGCAACAAGAGTGATATAACCAAAGATAAAAGTTTTGTAGAATGTGAGAAGATGGTGGAAAATAACGAAGAGAGGGTGAGAGGCTATGACATAAAGGTCCAGGCCTTGCAAATTCAAGAAGAGAAAGAAGAAGCAGTGGATGGAATAGTATCTGTGGCAGCACATGGGAGAAATACTGAGGTAGAAGTGAGGACCTTTGATTGTGCAATTGTGCATGGGATTGATAGAGAAGACAAGGAAGGAATGGATTATATTGAACCATTTTGGACTAGAGCTACCACAAAGACAAGGGTCAAACTTGGAGGATTAGATAAATCAGTTTTGGTTCTTGTGAACCATGGCCCAGAGATAAACATTATGTTTCGAAATATTTATGAGAAAAATAAATGGCCAATTGATACTAATCATGGATGGATTATAAAGGCTGCAAATTGTAGGGAAACATAATTATTTGGAGCTTATCTGGCAATTGCGACAAAGATTGGAGATGTGGAAGTAGAACAAAATTTTTTTGTTCAAAATGATGGAACTTATCCCGTGATATTAGGACAACCTTACATCACTACATCAAGAATGGAAACCAAGGTGTTGGATGATGGATCTCATTACACACAAATTTAAAGCTGTGATGGCAAGAAATCTATACAATTCTTGACAGTGAAGTCTGAACATAAGAGGCATCGAGTTTGTCTTAGGGATGGGCCTCTGCCTAATTCTTTACACTTTTTGGATTTCTGAATTGCACTCGTGGAGAATGGAGATCCACGGGTGCAGAAAGACCAAATACTTTTGAGCTCCCTAATATACATGGTATTAAAAGTGGATTTGTTGGAATAACTAAGTGTGGGTTTGTGAGTTTTACGGATATGAAAGATCTAGACCCTGTAAATAAAAAGATCATTAAAAAGATGGAGAAAAATCTAAAAAAAATATAAAGGTTCTTTTAAATGGTGAGTATATTTCTGGAATATATGAGAAAAAAAACATTGGAGATGATATATTGCAAGTTTTATGCAACTTGCAGATTAAAGAAGAAGAAAGTAATGGTATAGATATTATGATTGAAATTCACTCGAGAGTATTGTATCAAGAAATAATAGATGCAATGGAAAGCAAGGATTTATGCCAAAGTTATAAATTGGATCTTGAGGCCATGGTAAATACAAAATATAAAACAGTGGCCAAAAAGGTAAAGTCTATAGCAACTCAACTTCCATTGGATACTGATGAGCATGTCAAACAAGCAGAGAAGGAGCCAAGTTTAAGAGAAGTTAGGAAGATTGGGCACAAGTTTATTAAAGAAACGTTAGCAAACTTGAAGATTGGAGGGAGAGAATTCTTGTTAGAACAAGAAAAAAAGATGTTTCAAGAGATGCTCTCAAAACATGAAAAGGCCTTTGCCTCTTCATCAGATGAGATTGGATGTGTACGACCAGGTTTAGTAGCACCCATGGTTATTTTTACAGTACCACATGTGCCATGGGATTTGAAGCCAATACCAATTCCACGAGCATTACTTCCCAAATTAATTGACTTATTGAAGGAGAAAATGCATATGGGAATACTTGAGCCTTTAATGGCTCCATATTCTAATTGTTGGTTTACTATTCCTAAGAAGTCTGGAGCATTACGATGTCATGATGTAACGTGACTACTAGGTGAAAGAGTGTGGAAATAGTATATTATAGAAGATCTTAGTTCAAAATATTGTACCAAATTATCTTAGAAAAAATAGATAATAGTAGAAAAGGAATAAAACTAATGGATTTTAATGTTGCCTTTTTTATAAATAAGCTTCTATTTATTTTGTAAGGCCATAAGTAAGGCAAAATAAAGTAGATTGGGAAATAAAATGATATAGGCATATATAAGAGAGAGTTAAGAAGAGGTTTCAGAAAAACTTACTACAAAAATCTTGAAATAGATACCCAGAAAGGACTGGTTATGAGCTGGGGTCGAAATCAATCCAAGGCACAAAACTGCTCGCCTACAGTAGATCCAGGGGGTTTTTGCAGCTCAGAGATTGGGATTAGGGAGTGCACTTGAAGGATTTTGTATAGGAATTGCTTTTGAGTGATTTGGAGAAAAAATGACTTTGTAATAGCTTTGCAAAGTCAGGGTTGTTTTCGGCAACTTGGGATTTTGTGAAATAAAATAGGGTTGATATTTTAGGCAATTTCAAAAGTTTTGTAGCTGATCTTTAGCTGGAAATTTGTGGGTTTTTGAGTATTGTTATTGTTAATGTGTACTATGAATTTGAGCTAAATCTAATAGTTTAGTTGTACGTAATTGAGGTTTAAGTGGGTCAAGGTCTCGGAAATTAAGTTTTGAAGGTCAGTTAGGGATTTTGAGATCTTGAGCAATTTTCCAATTGGATTGGAGTAATTTTTATTATTGTGGATAATAGACTTATTTTTCTATACACATGAGTGATTTGAAACTAATTAAACTGTGAAAAAAAGGAGAAATCAGTACTAGAAGATTAGCATCAAGGTTGGAGAAGGAGGCCGACCAACACTCGAGAAGTTTTTGGGATTTTTCTTCTATTTGGTAAGTTCAATTTCCTTCAAATTTGTTGTGCTTGTTGTTGACTAAAAGATTGAAAGGTATACAAAGTTTTAAGTTAGATCAATAGTCTAATCAGCAGATATTGAGGTTCTAATTTTTCCTAGGGTTGATTTGAATTGGTTAGAATTTCATTAAAGATTTGATTAGGATTTGGTTTAGGGTTTAGGATTTGCTTAGCATTTGGTTTAGGATTTAGGGATTGATTTAGGGTTTGACTTAGGGTTTGATTAGGATTTGGCTAGGGTTTGATTTAGGATTTTAACTAGGTTTTGATTTATTGTTTGACTTAGGGTTTGACTAGGGTTTGATCAAGGTTTGACCAAGGTTTGACTTAGGATTTGACTTAGGATTGGACTAGGGTGTGATGAGGGTTTGACTCAGGATTTGACATAGGTTTTGACTAGGATTTGACTAAGATTTGGCTAGGATTTGACTTAGGTTTTGACTAGGATTTGACTAAGATTTGACCAAGATTTGACTTAGGATTTGACTTAGGTTTGGACCAAGGTTTGACTTAGGATTTGATTTAGGTTTTGACTAAGGTTTAACCTAGGATTTGAATAAGATATGACTTAGGATTTTAAGATTCTATTTTTAATATTTTCTTATTTTATATATTATTTTCTATTATGATTAATGTATGATTCATTTACTCTTCTTTTGTAATTGCTTAAAGATTGGATCAAAGTTTGATTAGTATTGTTAAGATTTAATAGAAGTTGTTTAGGATTCTATTAGAGTTGTTAGGATCTTGTTGTTGTGTATTTCCTTTTTGTCTTCCACAGCCAGGTCCCCGGATCATTATCGAGCAAAATTGCACGTATTATGACAACGATTCATCTAAGATATGTAACCAGTTAACCACTTTACCATTAGGAACAAAGGATCAAGACCAATTGTGGATGAAGTAGTAGAAGAATTTGTTGAACATGCCATATATTCCATTGGAGATCTATACTCTGGTTATGATCAATTTCAATTGGCCATCGAAAGCAAAGACTTGACGACCATGAAAACTCCGTTAAGATTGGTTCGAATGTGCACATTGCGTCAAGGTGCTACAAACTCAGTGGCACATATGCAAAATGCAATGAATCAAATCTTGAGAGAGTTTGTACCAGAAAAGACTATATCCTTTGTGGATGACATTCCTATCAAAGGATGTAAAGAAGAATATAAAGACTCTACTTTGGATAATGATGGTTGCAGAGCATTTGTAAGAACCCACATTAAACATGTTGATAAGATTTTATGCAAGATTGAAGAAGCAAATTTGACCCTTTTAATTGAGAAGACTAAATTTGATTTTGGAGAAATTTTGGTAGTTGGACATCTTTGTGGACGGTATGGACAAAGGCCTAATCCTGAGAAAGTTGATGCTGTTGCAAAAATGATGGCTTGCAGTAACATCACTGAAGTGAGAAGGTTTGTAGGAGCATGTGTCTTCTATTAAATATAGATACCTCATTTTGGTCACATATCAGAGCTTCTTTACAAATTATTAAAGAAGGGAATTAAATTTCTTTGGAAATAAGAGCAAGATTTGGTGATGGAAGACTTAAAAAGAATTTTAAAGTCACCTCCAGTTTTAAAACAAGTTGAATATGAGAGCGGAAGATCGGTGATTGTTACAGTTGACACAAGTCCAATAGCCATAGGGTGGGCTGTTGGCTAGGATGATGTAAAGGGAGATAAATTTGCTATTCGTTTTAGAGCAAGGATTCTTACAGAACGCCAGAGAGCATATCCTCAAGTGAAGAGAGAGCTTTGGGATGCACTTATTATTCTAATAGCTGAAAGAAATTACTTGATTGGAGCAAATGTTGTATTGGAAATTGATTGCTTACCTCTTCTTGATATGATTGCCAATTGTTCTTCACCAAACATTGCCATGCTTTAATGGATAGTATATATCAAGTCATTGAATCCAATTCTGGTGCACATTGCTGAAAAAATGAATCCTGTGGCAGATATGTTATCAAGAGCCAAGTATTTTCATGAAGAAGAAATGATGGTTCATGAGGAAAGTGAAGACTTTTTAGAAGAAAGGTATGTATTGGCTGTTGATAGAAAAAATTCAACCAATGACATCTTGCCATTCAAAGCAGAGTTATATAAGGGAAGACTACAAGATATTGGACTCTATTTGAGCACTTTGAAGAAGTAAGAAGGATGGATGGACAAGACTTTTAAAGACATTAATCATCAATCATACGGATATCTGTTGAGAGATGAACTTCTTTGGAAGAGGGCAAAAAGAGCTGATGAATTACTTTTGAGAGTAGTAGATGATCTTAAAACCAAAATCCATGTGCTTAGAGAATTTCATGATGCCCTTTGGGCGGGTCAGAGAGGAGTTTGGACCACTTATACAAAGATTAAGGAACGATATTGGTGGAAGGGTTTATATAAGGATGTTGAAGAATTTGTGGCTTCATGTGTTATATGTCAACTTCAATCTAAGGCTTGATACAGGGATGAACTACATCCCACTTATCCTCCTTTAATTCATTTCCAATGGATGATTGACTTAGTTGCAATGCCACTTGGAATTTGGAGAATGAAGTATCTTATTTTGGCAAAGGAAGAGCTGTCAAACTTTGTTGAAGGAAGAGCTCTTCGTATCAAGACTACGGAAGGAATTTGCAGATTCATTCTTGAAGATATTTTTAGCAAATATGTAAGTATTGAAAGAATGAGAGCTGATAGGGATGAATTAGATGCAGTTGAAGCAAGATCGTTTTTTCAAAGATATGGTGCACAGCTAAGGTTAACAACTACTTACAATCTTGAAGTTAATGACAAAATAGAGAGGAGGCACCCTCCTATCATTCATGCCTTAGTTAAGGCTTATAAAGAGAAGCATAATCTTTAGCCTGGGCTATTGCCATTTGCATTGTGGGCTCATAGAACCACCCATAGCACTGTCACTGGATATATGCCAGTAGAACTTATGCATGGACATAAGCCTATTATGCCTGGAGAAGAATCAGTTCCAACTTGGATATTTTTGTCTTGGAAAGATGATATTACAAGAGAAAGGCTATTAGAACTTTGCATTCAGCAGCTTAGAAGATTGCTTGAAGATATGCAAATAGCATTAAAAAGGCTTAAGGCTGCTAGATTGAGCAATAAAGAGAGATTTGACAAAATCCATAGAATGAGGTCTAAGAAAATTGAAGCAGGTGATTGGGTGTTGGTGTTTGACAGTTCATTAGAACATCAGTACAGCACAATGAAGAAGTTTGCACGAAGATGGTTTAGACCATATGTGGTGGTTAAAATGCATACCAATGCCACTTATTCACTACGTGAGTTGGATAGAACTTTATTGAAGATCCCAATAGCATACAAAAGAATTAAAACATATAGAAGAAGGGATGGAAAGTTTCTCACCAATGATCTTGAAGAATTCTTAATTCCATCAAATTAATAAAGAAATATCAGAAGGTAATAAAGAGATTGAAATAGAGGATGAAGAGGATTAAACTTGGCACATACCGGAGGATGTGCAGGTTTAGACAGGAAGCATGTCATACTGCATTTACATGCAGTGTATAAAAATATTAAATATCTTGTATCTAATGTTAATATATGTATGAGTGCTACAAGTTATTTTAGAAGATATTATAAGGAGAGGATTTATTATAGCCACTTAGTTAGTGAATTAAGATGGCTATTTGTTTTGTTCCTACCTTATTTATATCCTAGAAAAGATTCTTTTGTAATTAGAAGAAAAGTAAAGGTTGTTTTATCTTTCTTATTGACTTTTCAGATAGAATGGACCTTGTGAGGGATAAGAAAGAAGAGTATGGGATAAATAAGGACTGTCCAATAGGATTTGGCTGCCCATGTGGGCGTCTCATAGTCTAATATGGAAAGAAAGAAAGATATACTCCTCTTGCTAGACCGAAGGTTGGAGGTAGTTTTGAATAGTGAATTTTGGAGAGAGATAGCTCCGAGGACATAAAAGAGTTTGTAATGAAAATTGGTAGGTGTGTTCTTCAAGTTGTGAGGATTTTAGAATCTATTCTCTTGCTTGTTTTGGAAATATGAGCAAAAAGTTATGCTTGTTTTAGTACAATAGGATTTGTTGCCACCCGACGAAGAGGGGCAAAAAATTCGAGCTGCTACTGTAAGTTTGATTTTGACTCTTTCTTAGTGAAATTTATAAAAAGTGTGGAAAATTGTACTAGCTTTCTATTAAGATAATTCTTGTAGCATTTGGAATTGGAAAGCAAAAGTTGTAAGCTTGAGAGTGGGAAAGGGTTTGCTGCCATCCGATGAAGAGGGGCAGAGACTTTGTTCAACCACCCTAGTCGAACAGTCTCTTCAGTCTTTTTGATAATTTAGGTGCTTATAGTATCTTGTGTAAGATTTCTACAAAAATAAAAATCAATACATTTGGAGCTTTGATGAAAGTTTTATGAGCCGTGAAGTGTCAAAGAGGGAAATTTGTTGCTAGGGTTTGAAGAGTAGAATCAACTAGCTACAAAATCTGGAGTTTGAGAGGCATGCATGCAAAATTTTAGAATAAGTTAGATGAAGGAGTGAACTTTCTAAAAAGCTATTGCATGTTCAACTTGGAGAAGGGAAGTGATCACAGCAAAGGCTGAAGTGAAGAGGAGCTTTGCTGCCTTGCATTTGCTTGGAAATTTTAGTGCCTACTTCTTTTAGCCATAACTTTTAAACGGTAAGTCATCTATTTGTGAAATTTTGATATATTTTACAATGGATTATTGGATTTCCATAGGCTATAAGCATGCTTGATTCAATCTTTGGATGAATTTTTAGTGATTTATTTGATTTCAGCTTGTTGTATAACTTGTATTCCTCATATGCAGTTGTATTTTGAAATATACTTGAATACATATATACTTTGCTTATACCTTTTATATAAGTATATATACTTGTATTTATATCAAATATATATATAAGTATTTTATAAGTATTATACATAATATTTATATAAATATTTGTACAAGTATTATACCAAAGATTATATATTATTTTATATAAGTATTTATATAAGTATTATATAAGTATTTATATAAGTATTATATAAGTATTTATACTAGTATTATTTAAGTATTAATACTTTATATTTATACAAGACTTATATAAGTATAATACAAATATAATTTGAAAGCTTGAACAAATATTGTGCAAGTATAGAACATACTTGCACGGCTTCCTCTCATGTTTCCTGTTAGTTCTAGTAGCAACTAGGAACCCGGCGTTTTCCCAAGGCAAATTCTCTCTACCCGACACCATTGTCGTGGTAGAGAGAATCTGCCTCAAGAAAATACTAGGCTTCTGACTGCAACTAAATACTCAATCAAGATCCAAAATAATAAAACCCTCAAAATTTATATAAAAGTTTTTCTTTTAGGGCTATTACATCCAATACATAAGCCTTATTTCACAAAAACATTCAACTATATCAAAATACTCTAAACCCTCATTCATCCGTAGGAAGGTAAATTTTTCCAAACTTTAATAATCTAGAACTCTTAATCTAACCGTCTAAATCTACTCAAATTTTACATGAAGTACTGATGTGCTCTTATTATTTAGCACAACAAATTTCAACCGTCGATTCTTTATCGATCTTTAGATATCGTAAAAACCCTAACAGTAGTTTTAAACCCTTGTTTACAAACACCCAAATACTAAATTCTTCATATCTCACAAACCCAATGTCCAAATGCTATGAAACTTTGATGTAAAGCTTTTTTGCACAAAGATCCATCTTCTTGGAAATTGTTGGACAAAAATTCATCTAGAAACTCAAGATATGGCAAAACCCATCACTATGAACAAAACGGCCTACTTACTGCCTTGGAATTCAAACTGCTGTCTTTGACTCCCAATATCTCCTTTTTCAAAACTTTTATTGTAGAGATTTTTCCACACTAAGTGTAGAGCTTGAAATCACTTCTCTAGCCGCTACTGCCG
Source organism: Physcomitrellopsis africana (assembly GCA_036785485.1). Lineage (NCBI taxonomy): Eukaryota > Viridiplantae > Streptophyta > Bryopsida > Funariales > Funariaceae > Physcomitrellopsis > Physcomitrellopsis africana. The sequence goes on along the minus strand of JAWRVF010000374.1, from coordinate 220,068 downwards.
ATCTCCAAAAGTTTTCATACAACTCCTCCAATCTTTGATAGAGTGACAGTAGGTACAAATTGCACACCTTAACTTCAAGCGCCTACTTTTCCCTCATAAAAACTTCAAATCTCTCAATTTTTATACCAAAATTGTAGCCCAAAAAACAAAATTTCTAATCCTAGTCTTCGATTTTCAAATCGCCTCCTTGAGGTTCCCGAAATCCTTGTTCTTGTTGCAAGCAACCTCCTCAAAGTCCATTGGGCATGGTATTCAACCAATAGGAATGAAGAACTTCACCCCTTGTCTTCATTCATCCTCACTTTGTCTTCATCCTTCCAAATAGGCCTTTTAGTAGTTTAATTCTTCCTCTTTGGATCCCAATTGCTTCTAATAAAAACTCTTTGGACACCATGCACCTAAACCTTGTACAATTCCTAGTGAAGGTCCTATTCTCTTCTCAAAATCCTCTCCTTGTTTTATAATAGATATATATTTAGGACCAAAAAACTACAGAGCCTCTGCCTTATTAGATTCAAAATTTTCAACATGCTTTCTAAATGAAAAATTTGTTAACAATCATAATATACCTTTAGTACAAAAAACTAAATCCGTACATGTAGAAGTCATAGATGGTAGTCCATTGTCTTTTAGAGACATTACTCATAAAATCCATCCTATAAAAATAACAATAGATGGTCATACTAGCTATGTAATCTTTAATATAATTAAATCTTTGTCTAATCTAGTTATTTTAGAATTATCATGGCTAAAAAAATATAATCCTCAAATAGATTGGAATTCTTATAGACTTGATTTTTCTCAGAATATTATTAAACATCTTGCCAACCAAGTGAAAAATTATAAGTCTAATATAATAAAACCCGTACTTATAGGTGCAAAAGCTTTTATACATGCAACAAAAGAAGGATCAACTTTTGCTATTTATGCCACATCCATTTTTGATAGTAAAAAGACTTTAAGTGGCATTCAAAGCCAATATCTAGATTATCCGGATGTTTTTGAAAAAAAAAATATAAATATTCTTTCAGAGCATCATCCATATAATTATTCAATCGACCTCAAGAAAGGAACTCAGCCACCATTTGGACCAATCTACAATATATCACAAGACAAGTTGACTGAACTCAAGGCGTATATTGACAAGAATTCGGCAAAGAATTTCATATGCCATTCTAAATCTCCAGCAGGAGTTCTAATTCTATTTGTGAAGAAAAAAAATGAATCATTGTGGATGTGTGTTGACTATCGAGGACTCAATAAGATCACAATCAAGAACAGATATCTATTACCTTTGATATCAGAACTCCTTGAGCAGTTAAATCAAGCTAAGATCTATACAAAAGTAGATCTAAGAGGAGCATACAATCTAGTACGCATGAAAGAAGGAGATGAATGGAAAACTACGTTTCGAACCAAGTATGGACATTTTGAATATATTGTCATGCCTTTTAAACTTACAAGTGTATTAACTACTTTTCAACATCTCATGAATGATGTTTTTCATGAATTCTTAGATAATTTTATCGTCTGATATCTAGACAATATTTTGATCTATTCTAAGAACGTAGAAGAACATATTTGTCAAGTATTACAAAAACTTAGAGATGCGAGATTATACGCCAAGATGAAAAAGTGTATATTGCATATTATTCAAGTTGATTTCTTAGGATATATCATTTCAAATGATGGTCTCATGATGGATTCTAAGAAAGTCCAAACAATCATGAATTGAAAGATTCCAAAGACGGTAAGAGATGTCTAATGTTTTTTGAGATTTGCCAATTATTATTGGATCTTCATCAAAGATTTCTTTCAAGTTGCAACTTCACTTACACGTTTGACTTGTAAAGACAAACTCCAATAGAATCAAGAAGCGGAAGTAGTATTTGAAGCTTTAAAGACATCATTTATTTTTGCACCAATCTTGCATTGTGTTTATTTTTTCAAGGCATTTTTTATGGAAAAAGATACATCAAATTTTGCTTTGAATGTCATTTTGTCACAAATGGAAACACATGACAAACTTCATCCAATAGCTTTTCATTCAAAAAAATTTTCAACAGCCGAGATTAATTATGAGATCTACGTTAAAAAATTTCTTGTTATCGTGGATTCTTTTGATGAATGGCGTCATTATCTAAAAGGCACTTCCAATCTAATCATCATATATATGGATCACAAGAACCTTGAGTATTTCATGTCGACATGCGTGTTGAATCGTCATTAAGCTTGTTGGAGTATGTCTTTGTCAAGATTCGAGTTCATTATTACTTATCGGCAAGGAAAACAATAAGGTTTGTTCGTTGCCCTTTCTAGACATTCTTATTTTGTACCAAAAAAAAGAAATGTAGCTTTTGAGCAACAAAGAATGGCCCTCTTGAAATTAGAGTAATTTCATCTTCGAGCAATGAAATCAACATTGATTGTTGATTCAACTTTTCTCAAGCAAATTCAGTCAAGTATGTCCTCAGACCCACTTGTTCATGATATCAAGAATAATTCTTCCAAGACTTATGATTCTTCTAAATTCAAGTTCAAAAATAACCTATTATATTTCAAAAGATGCCTATATGTTCCAGAAGGAGAAGCACGTTGTCGTATGAGGTGGTCTTCTATCTGGGAATACATTGGATACCTAGCTGTGGAGATTTTACTTAAAATTTGATGGCAAAAATTCAACAAGTGATTTGTCCTCAATAAAAAAGACAAATAATACAAAAATCTCACAAAAGAGAAGTTATGTATATAAACCTTCTTGTATTCAAGTAGGTTTGTACAAAAAAGGTTCAAATTTCCACAAAAATCCTTCAAAACTTTATTCACCCGCAAGGACTTATTTCTTATTAAACTTTAGAGTTCAATAAGTCTTTATTGAATTGTTTTATTTCTATACAATTTAATTCAAAGTGTAGATAATTTTTTTAAATTTTTCTACAAGAAAGAATCAATTGTAAATTCATTTTCGATCATCCGATATCTCAAAATCCCTAGCAGATGCTTAAAACCCTAGCTCAGAGATACGCGAGTACTATTTTCTTTAAATCTCACTAATCCAAAATTCTAATACCACAGATAATTTGTTTATCATTTTGTGACATAAACATATTCACTCCTAAAAAATGTGAGCCAAAAATCTATCAAATTGCGTATGGTATAACTCTAATTGTAACTACTATGTAAGCAGGTCACTTACTGCCCTTAAGTTTGTAAGCACTGACTTTAACTCCCAATATCTCTTTCATTTTAGCTTGGATTTTATTAATTTACGTATAGAAAATTTAGTCATAGAAGTGTTCTCTTCAATCCTTATTGCCGATCCTTGATTGCTCTTTGTATGCGCGAGTTATATCCAAAAGAGTGACAATAGGTCTAAAATTAATATTTTAACTTTGAGCACTTATAACTTCTTCATAAAAAGTACAAATCACACAAAATTTGCACCTAAATCAGATCTAAAAACCTAAACCTTATGATCCTAGCCTCTGATTATCGACTCCTCTCAAAAAACAAACCCGAACTCCTAATAAATCCTTAGGCAGCCTCCTTGAAGCCCATTGGGCATGATTTTTGGCCAATTAGAATAGAGATTTCTATCATCCACTTCTTTTCATCCACGTAGATGGCCAAACTATCTTTTTTATACTAAAGATCCCTTTCTTACCCTTCTTCTTATAAGATTTATATACTTGGTGCTTTAAGCATCAAATAGAAGAAATAAACTAAGATTTTAAGGGTCACCAATGTCTAACAAAGGTGACTTAAAATATACAAAAGTTATTATCAATATAAAGTCAACATCAAAATTACTATCAAAAGAAGAAATAAGCTTGTATAAATCTCAATAATAATCCTTTTAATAGATCCCTTCTAAACTACAAACCTAATTCTATCTTATAACCAATAAAAATCCACTGATATGGCTCTCATTTAGATATGTAGTAAATTATATATTAAATATACATATATAATTTTTTCATATAATAGCCAAACCACAATACAACAACGTTTACGTGTTCTTCAAGTACGTCATGATTTTCCAATGGTAGGACATTTTGGATACAATAAGACTTTGGAACTTATATCAAGAGATTTTTGGTGGCCTCAAATGTGGAAGGCAGCCAAAGACTTTGTACAATCATGTCATATGTGCTCAAGTTCAAAGATTCCTCATCTTTGATCTTTTAGACTTCTTCAGCCATTACCTATTCCAGAACAACCATGGTCTTCTGTTTCTATGGATTTCATCACAAATCTTCCAAGCCCAAGATCTTATGACTGTATATTTATGATAGTAGATTAGTTCACCAAGATGGCATATTTTTTGCCATCCACAAAATCTATCACATGTGAAGAAACAACTAAGCTTTTCATTGATAATATCTATCGCTATCATGGATTACCTAAGGATATTATATCGGATAGGGGAACTCAATTTGTATCAAGATTTTAGAAAATCCTTTTCAAGATCTTAAAAGTGGAAATAAAGTTATCTTTAGCTTTTCATCCTCAAACTGATGGACAAGCAGAGCGTGTGAACCAAGTCTTAGAGCAGTACTTAAGATGTACCATCAATTACCAACAAGATGATTGGACAGCTCTTCTATCATTGGCAGAGTTTGTTTATAATAATATGATACATTTTTCTATGCATCAAATACCTTTCTTTGCCAATTATGGTTACCATCCACGACTTGATGCTTTTGACTTTTCAAAAGTTGATAATCTAGGGGCAGAAGATTTGGCAAATCATTTATCAGAGCTACATGCAATAATGAAGATGCAATTAAAAGAAGCTCAAGAACGAAACAAAATAAATGCAGATGCGTATCACAAGGAACAACCACAATTCAATGTGGGGGACAAGGTATGGTTACTTTGTCGCAATATTAAGAATAATCATCCTTGTGATAAGTTGGACTATCGTAGGCTTAGACCTTTTCCTATTTCTGAATAAATCAATCCAGTTGCATATCGATTATATCAACCAGAGTCCATGAAGATCCATCATGTATTCCACATGTCACTACTCAAACCATACAAGATAGTGGATATACAAGAAAGAAGATAAATGCCACCGCCTCCTATAAAAGTGGACAACAATGAAGAATTCAAGGTTGAAGAGATTTTAGATTCAAGGTAGTGTCAAAATCGACTATAATATCTTGTACATTTGTGTGGATACGATATTAGTAAATGCACATGGAAGCCATCCAAGAATCTAGCAAATGAATCAATAAAAATCAATGCATTTCATTGACGACATCCGTCAAAATTAAGATAAAAAAATCAAAAAAATCTTTGCTATAAAGTAAAGCAGGTTCTATAGAGATTTCATCCTACCTTATATCATTGTTTGTTTTTTTCTTAGATTTGTTTGTGCTAAAGAGATGGAGGATCAACAACTAGCAAATTTAGCTCAAGAGCCATCATTTGCTAATTTATCAGATGAGATATTACGACTATCACAACCTTCAAGACGACAAAATAGAGATGAAGACCATCAAGAACAACATGTATTTCCTCAAATTGATGGCAAAATACAACGTGTTTGGTATCACAATCTTGGAAGAGACTCCCAATGTTTGGAGATACTTTTAGAGGTAAGAACTACTCATGATGGTGTTCCTAATGTTTTCTTTGAAGGCAGTTATGAAGGCCTCAACAATGATGAAATAACAAGGTGGTCCTCTTGCCCTGGTATGGCACATTATCGATGGCTGAAAGGACCTATCAACTACCTTTGAAGGTAACAAAGATCAAAATATGTGACAAGCACAATTTGACGTATTCTGGACTTCCTCAACATATAATCACCGCTCTTCATGGAACTCGTCTCTAGAAGGGGGGATAATGTCACAGACATAAGATTTATTCTAGTAATTATTTAATTAATATAAACCAATAGAAGCAAATAAAATAAATTGATTTGATAATATCTAATAGAGAAGCTTTTTGGAAGCTTCATAAACGCGGAATCACTTTTATACATGTCTATAGGTGATTGGTAGGTTAGAAACTTGGTCAACAAGTTAGCCATATTGGTAGCTTATGGAACAAGCTAATCATATATCATATATATTGGTAGCTTGCGGAACAAGTCAAGTATGTGGCACACATGTAGGAAACTTATCGTGCAAGTTTGACATGTGTCTTACAAATTAGACACGTGTAACAAGTCCTATAAAATACTGCCACGTAGCTCTTAATTAAATAGTATTTATAGATGCAAGAATGAAGCCTTCTTCATTCTTGTCAACACCTTTCTTGCTTCTAGTCCAAATTCAAGAGTCTATAATTTTCTTGTCTTGTGGCAATAGCCATTTTAGTTTCTTTTAATATACATACTTCCTTACTTCTATTTTGTTATTCTTCTTAATAGAAGTTTCATATGTTTATTTGCTTTCATCAAGTTCTTGTCCTTGACACATTTCTAGATGTTTTTATTTTGTACCAAAAGAAGGAGATTTAACTTTTGATAAACAAAAAATGATCTTTTTGAAGTCGGAGAAATTTTATCTTTGAGCAATGAAATCAATATTAGTTATTGATTCAACTTTTGTCAAGCAAGTCAAGTCAAATATGTCTTTATATCTTCTTGTTCATAAAATTAAGAATAATTCATTTCAGTCTTATGATACTTCAAAGTTGGAGTTTAAGAACAATCTACTCTATTTTGAAGGATGCCTATATGGTCTAGAAGGTGAAATACAATTACGTTGTCATATTGCATTTACGTGCAGTGTATAAAAAATATTATATATCTTGTATCTATTATTTTTACATGTGTGAGTACTAGAGGTTATTTTAGAAGATATTATAAAGAGAGGATTTATTTTAGCTACTTAATTAGTGAATTAAGATGACTATTTGTTTTGTTCCTACCTTACTTATATCTTAGAATAGATTCTTTTGTAATTAGAAGAAAGGTAAAGGTTGTTTTATCTTCCTTGTTGACTTTTGAGGTAGAATGGACCTTGTGAGGGATAAAAAAGAAGAGCATGGGGTGAATAGGACCTATCCAATAGGATTTGGCTGCCTATGTGGGCGTCTCATAGATTGATATGGAAGAAAAGGGGGATATACTCCTCTTGCTAGACCTAGGATTTGGACAGTTTTGAATGGAGAACTTTGGAGAGAGATAGCTCTAAGGATATAGAAACGTTTCTAATGAAAATTGGTAGATGTATGTTCTTTAAGTTGTGAGGATTCTAGACCTACTCACTTGCTTGTATTGGAGATGTGAGCAAAACGTTATACTTGTTTTAGTAGAGTGAGGTCTGTTGCTATCAAAAAGTGATGGTAGAAACTTTGATCTGCCACTGCAAGTTTGATTTCGAGTCTTTCTTAGTGAAACTTATTGAGAGTGTGGAAAATTGTGCTGGCTTTCTATCAAGATATTTTTTGTAGCATTTGGAGTTGGAAAGAAAAAGTTGTGAACTTGAGAGTGGGAAAGGGTCTGTTGCCACTTGATAAAGAAGAGCAGAGGCTTTATTCAACCACCCAAGTCAAAAAATCTTTTTAATCTTTTTGATATATTAGATGCTTATAGTAGCTTGTGTAAGCTTTCTATGAAAGCAAAAATCAATACATTTGGAGCTTTCATGAAAGTTTTATAAGCCGTGAAGTTTTAAGAGGGAAAATTGTTGCTAAGGTTTGAAGAGTAGAATCAATTAGCTATAAAATCTGGAGTTTGAGAGGCATGCATGCGAAGTTTTAGAATAAGTTAGATGATGGAGTGAGCTTTCTAAAAAGCTATTGCATGCCTAATTAGAAGAAGGAAAGTAATCACAACAAAGGCTGAAGTGAAGACGAGCTTTGCTGCCTTTGTATTTGCTGGGAAATTTTAGTGCCTATTTCTTTTAGCCATAAATTTTAAACGGTAAGACATTCATTTGTGAAATTATGATATGTTTTATAATAGATTATTAGCTTTCTATAGGCTATAAGCAAACTTAATTTGAACTTTAGATGAAGTTTTAGTGATTTATTTAGTTTCAACTTATTGTATAACTTGTATTCCTCATATACGGTTGTATTTTGAGGTATACTTAAGCATATACATACTTTGCTTATACTTATTATATAAGTATATATACTTATATTTATATCAATTATTTATATAAATATTCTATTAGTATTATATATAATATTTATATAAGTATTTATATAAGTATTTATATCAAGTATTATATAAGTATATAAGTATTATTTAAGGATTTATACTTTATAATTGTACAAGTCTTGTACAAATATAATACAAGTATAATTTGAAAGCTTGAACAAATATTATACAAGTATAAAAGATACTTGCACGGCTTCCTCTCATGTTCGCTACTAGTTCTAGTAGCAGCTAGGAACTAGGCGTTTTCTCAAGGCAAATTCTCTCTACCTGACAATGTGCTCTTGAAGCTCGTCATAACTTCCTCGCAATAGGAAATTTTGAATATAATAAGACTTTGGAGTTAATATCAAGAGATTTTTGGTGGCTTCAAATATGGAAGGCTGTTAAAAAATTTATACAGTCATGCAATATTTATTTAAGATCAAAAATCCCTCATCATTAATCTTATGGACTTCTCCAACCATTATTTATACCAAAATAACTTTGGTCTTCTGTTTCTATGGATTTTATCATAATTCTTCTAAATTCAAGTTTATTTGAGACCATATTTATGATTGTAGATCGTTTCACTAAGATGGCATATTTTGTACTATATACAAAATCTATCATAAGTGAAGAAACAATTAAATTCTTCCTTGATAATATCTATTGCTATCATGGATTACTAAAAGATATTATATCAGATAGAAGAATGTAATTTGTATTAAAATTTTGAAGAATCCTTTTCAAAATATTGAAAGTGGATATAAAACAATCTTCAATTTTTTATCTTCAAATTGATAGACAAACAAAATGAATAAATCAAATTTTTGAATAATATTTGAGATGTACCATCAAATATTATGAAGATGATTGAACAGTTTTTTGCCATTAGAAGAGTTTGTTTATAATAATTTGATACATTCTTCTACTCAACAAACTCCATTCTTTATAAATTATGGTTATCATCTACGACTTGATACTTTTGATTTTTCAAAGGTTGATAATCTTATAGCAGAAGATTTGGCAAATCAATTGTTAGAGCTACATGTGACAATAAAGGCACAATTAAAGAAAGCTCAAGAACAAAAAAATATCAATGCAGATGTCTATTATAAGGAATAACTCTAATTCTATATAGGTAATAAGATATGATTACTTTATTGTAATATCAAGACTATTTATCTTTGTAATAAATTGGATTATCAAAGGCTTAGATCATTTTTAATTTGTAAACAAATCAATTGAGGTGTTTATTAATTATGCATATCAAAATCTATGAAAATCCATCTTGTATTCTATGTGTCATTACTCAAGTCATACAAGACAATAGATATACAAGAAAAAAGACAAATGCCACCACCTCCTATAGAAATGGACACTAATGAAGAATTTGAAGTGGAAGAGATTTTAGATTCAAGGCAATGCCAAAATCAGCTAGAATATCTTGTACATTGGCATAGATATGATATTAGTGAACGCACATGGCAGCCATCTAGGAATCTAGCAAATGCATCAACAAAAGTCAATGCATTTCATTGATAACATTTGTTAAAACTAAGATGAAAAATAAAAAAAATCAAAAAAATCTTTGCTATAAAGCAAAGCAGGTTCAATAGATGTTTTATTCTATCTTGTATCATTTTTTGTTATTTCTTTAAATTTATTTGTACTAAAGAGATGAAAAATCAACAACCAACAAATTTAGCTCAAGAGCCATTGTTTGCTCATATATTAGATGAGACATTATGACTATCACAACCTTCAAGATGATAGAATAGAGATGAAGATCCTTAAGAATGACATATTCTTCTTTAGATTGATGGTAAGATACAATGTGTTTGATATCACGACCTTGGAAGAGACTCCCAATGTTTGGTAATACTTTTAGAGGTAGGAACTACTCTTGATGGTATTCTAAATGTTTTCTTTGAAAGAAGTTATGAAGGCCTTAACAATGATTAAATAACAAAGTGGTTCTCTTATCCTGGTATAGAATATTATCAATGGCTGAGAAGACCTATTAACTACCTGCGGAGGAAATAAAGATCAAAGTATGTGGCAAGCACAATTCAATGCATCTTAGACTTCTTCAATATGTAATTACTACTCCTTGTGGAACTCGTTCGTAAAAGGGAGGATAATGTCACAAATATAAGATTTACTCGAATAATTATCTAGTTAATATAAATAAATAGAAATAAATAAAAATAAATTAATTTGATAATATCTTATAGAGTAGCTTCTTAGAAGCTTCATAGATGTGGATTCACCTTTATACATATCTATAGGTAATTGGTAGGATAGAAACTTGACCAACAAGCTAGCCATATGTCGCACATGTTGATAGCTTGTGAAACAAGCTAAATATGTGGTGCACATGTAGGAAACTTGTCTTGCAAGTTTGACATGTGTCTTACAAATTAGACACATATTAAAAATCCTATAGAATGCTGCCACATAATTCTTAGATAGATAGTATATATAGAGACAAGAGTGAAGTCTTCTTTATTCTTGTTAATTCCTTTCTTGCTTCCAATCTAGTTCAAGAGTCATTATATTTTCTAGTCTTTAGCAATACTCATTCTAATTTCTTCTTTAATATATATACTTTCTTATTTCTATTTTCTCACTTTTTTTGACATAGATTTCATTGATTAATGCATCTTTTTCTAGTTTATGTCTTTGATAGTTAGCTTAGAACTAAAAATAATCTTAAGCTCTTTTGTATACCTTCATTTAATATTCCTAATAAATTATGCTATTTTTTTATTTTATTTTTTATTTTCATTTAGTTTTTTTCCCTTTACAAAATTCATTCTTTGGTACATTCCATGTTGGCACTATGTTGCTGGTTTCCTATTTCTATGAACTTTTTCCACCCATCAATTCTCTTCATCCACTACTCCTTAAATGAAACATACAAATTTCTACTTGCCTTACAATTAATCTAGAAAACATATTATTTTATTCTCAAAAAGAAAAAAGAATACAAGGACAGAGATTCAATGTAAAAACCTTTTGAGTACCAAACTTAGACTCAAGTTCATTTTATACCAGTCAGAAGACAAAAAATAACAAAAAAAAGAAAAAAAGAAAAAAAGAAAAACAAGTGTAACACTCAACATACTGCAATGATTTGGTTTTTTTTTCATATGTTGAAAACATTAATATAACTGTTGACTAGCGACTCAAATCTGGAGTATTAAAAAACAACACACGAAAAACGGTAAATCTAATAATATGGAATTGACTTTAGTACGGACGGATGAACAACGAACGTACGTATAAACTGGATAGATGAAGTTGTAGGCTGAGGAAGCAGGCGAACGGAATCAAGGAGCTGGAGGATTCGGCAGAGCGAGAGCCGAGCCTCGCGTCGCAGCGCGGCTGCCGCACCAGCCTCACCTGCAGGCAGAATCATCACACTATCAGTCTGCCGATTCTTGTAACAACAAATCTATAGAGCGAATGGAAAGGACAGCGAGGTTTGTGAGCCATAGCAGCAGCAATGGCGATGCGGTGGAGCAAGGTGACTACTCCCCTTTCCAGGCGCTGCGCGCAACAGCCGCTCCTGCTCGCATCCACCGCAAGTATGGTGCGGCGGCAGCAGCGAAGGAGCTGGAGAATCCCACCAAAGCTCCCGTGGAGGTCAAGCTCACAAAGCTGCTCATAGACGGCGGCAGCGCGCAGCAACTTGAAGCCCCTGACTCTAGAGCTCGGAGGGAAATCCCCCGTTATCGTCTGCGAGGACGCAAACGTGGACGAAGCAGTTGAGGTCGCCCACTTCGCCCTTTTCTTCAACATGGGCCAGTGTTGCTGTGCAGGCTCCCGCACGTACGTCCATGAGAGCATCTATGACGAGTTTGTGAAGAAAGCGAAGGCGCGTGCGTTGCAGCGCGTTGTTGGCGATCCTTTCAGAGTCGGCGTGGAGCAGGGGCCTCAAGTGAACGAGGAACAATTTCACCAAGTGCTTAGTCTCATCGAGAGCGGCCAACCACAGGGAGCTAATCTCCTCACAGGTAGCCGTTCGTGTTCTTGTTCCATCCTCGGGTTACTTTTGCAAATTCCCGTAAGTAGTTCGAGGCTCAGCATTATGTGACCAATTGTCCGTTATGGTTTGCAGGTGGAGGCTGTTTGGGAAGCAAGGGTTACTTCATCAAGCCAATCATTTTCACCGACGTGAATGAAAGCATGAAGATTGTCGAAGAGGATATTTTTGGGCCTGTGCAGTCGATAATGAAGTTTAAAAAGTTGGATGAAGTAAGTGACGTGAAACGTCGATTCCTAAAACTAGCTGATGCCATGAATGTGGAAGTGCTTGAGTTGGAGTGAGATCTGAGGACGAACATTTGTGGGTTTGCTTCTTGCCACAGGTCGCCGAGCGAGCGAACAACTCAATATATGGATTGGCCCCGGGCATTTTCAGCAAAAACCTCAACACGGTGAACACTTTGAGCCGGGCGTTGCGAGCTGGAACCATCTGGGTGAACTGCTATCACGTCTTCCACCCAACCATCCCCTTCGGTGGATACAAGCAGAGCGGTATTGGGCGGGAGGAGGGGAAGTACGTCTTGGAGAATTATACGCAAGAGAAGGCTGTGGTGACCCCTCTTCACAACCTGGCGTGGTTGTAACTTTCCTGAAGTTTCAATGGTCACCCTGACGGGTGTGTATATACCATAGTTCAAAGGATCTTTGCAAGATTATTCACGACCTTAAGGCGATCTTCAGATACATTTTTCCGGTGTGCCGAGGTCGGATGATGACGATGATTTGGTTATTGTTCTTGCACAGTCCTGTAATTTTAAGATTGAATCTGTTCAATCAATATGTTTCTTAATTGACTGTACTCTATCAATAAACTAGGTTTCGCTAATGCACAGGTGTCAACAACGTCCAAAACATTAGTAAGTTTTGCGAAGGCATCGTTGTGTTTCTTTTCTCCAAGAAATATCAAGCGAGGAAAGTTAGGGTTTGCCTTGAATAGTACCACATTCTGGATTGTGATTTTCATGTTACAAACCCCGTTGGATGATGCATACAATGTATGAAACAGTGTGCAACCGGTAGAAGGTATGTGCAGTTTGACGATACATGGCAGGTCACAATTTATGCAAAATGAAATTGCTGTCAGCGAATTCAAATGTGAGGCTTCTATTATTCACACACAGGAATTGACGGAAACCAACGAGAGAAAAAACACAGCCGAAACCATCCACGCACCAGCCAAATTTAAGAACATCACCCACGGAACGGTCGATCATCGTCACTATGGTGGATCCTCACAATTTCTCATTATGCCAAGTCCACGATCAATGTTACAACGGTCTGAAACCGATTGCCGCTTCACGTAAATCTGCAGAAGATTGGAACTACGGCACTACTGAACATACCGCGAAATCATGTACATTGTGTGCAAATCTTGGGTAACAACTGAAAATCATGTAAACCCTTGAATTCTATGCCATCAAAATATGTCCAGCCACGTCTTGTTCACAGAATACGCTCCGCAAGCACCTAGTGACGAGCAATTCAGCTCGGCCATTTCCATCGCTCTTTAAACATCCTGGGACGCATTTCAGTGCGAAGTATATAATTCTTTCTGCTTGATATGGATTCGCTTGGTTACAATACATAGGAATATGAGTAGCTCCTCATAGGTGCGGAATCAAAACTTGCTGTTTCAGAGGATAATTTGGCGCAAAAGCGAGCATCTCTAACGCATTCACCTTCTCTGCAAATTTAAGGGAAAGATCTGAGTGGATTGAATATGTTAGCAGTACTTTCAACGCTATGATAGCTACAATCGCTTTCAGTTGCAGAAGAGACAGGCAACCTGCAACAACCGGAAAAGTCCACAGGACCGTCTAATATTATTGGGCTCATGGAGGAGCCGATCAACTGTGTCCAATTTTACCTTCCCACCACCTGTCGATTCCACCGCTAGTTTTCCTGACAACCCAAGCGCGTACACATATTCTATGACAAGACCACTACACGTTTAAAGCACCGAATCAATCAATGGACTGCTCTTTATGGAAATGTGAGGGAAGCAAACTGGGAAACGTGACCAGGTCAGATGCCGGGGGAAGTCAGGACTCTTTGTGTCGTCGAAACTTTCGCTATCAATATCTATCTATCTCATTGCTGCTTTGACACGGAACTTCCGGATGCAGTAACCGTTCGAAAGTGTAACATCGTCAAGTGCGACCATTCCCTCAAACTAAACACATGGTTGCATATATATATATATATATATATAATGAAAAAAAAAGAAAAAAGAAAAAAGAAAAAAAAATATATATATATATAAAATGAAACATAAACATAATTGTGGTAGTTCTTATTTTATTTTATTTTCATTTCGTTATATATTAAGATTTATTTTTTATTATTTTTTATGATGAGGAGGGTAGACTTATAAAATAGCTATAGATGTTAATAGTTAAAAATAAATAAAGAAATAAAGAAATAAAGAAATAGAACAAATAATAATAATATTTAATCAAGTAATAAATTATTAAATAATATTTATTAATTAGTAGAAATATATTTAATAACTAATTTTTATTATTGTGACATAGAATTATTCAAAAGCTTAATCGATGACATTTAAAAAAAAAAATAAAAAAAAAATGAGATAGTTGTTGAAATTGCATCATTCTCACAAAATGCAAAGCTTTGAGAAACATGTCTCAATCCATCGACAAATCCAAGAGAACGCAGTATTGACAATGAAATATTGATGCAAGATTTCAATGTCAATCTCTTATTTCGAAACTATATATATATATAAATTGATTGATTCATGCAATGACCTGTCCTGAACTGGTTTGAACACAATCCTCTTGTGGTAAAAGATTTGTCTTTAGAGACTTCAAGTTTTCTCATAACATTGCATTTTCGACGATGTTATCCACACACAACACATGAAACATCGTGAGATCTTCCGCATCAGCGTGCAGGTCCATGTCGCAGTGAAACTTCAAAAGTGGAACCATCGATCATTCCGCCGAGGACAATGAAGAAACCATCCTCTTCATCGGTATCTCAACTTCGAACATGCCTTAGAAGACTGATGAGAATGTTAGAATCATCGTTAACAGAGCCTGTCGATGTTTCCAGGCCGACCGCCACGTAGTCTGATGGGTTCAGTACAGCGTTTCCGGATCTGATTTCTAACTAGAAAGTGTAGAGAATCGGAATGGTTTTACAACTTGCGCAAGTTGGGGTATTCATGAGATCGCAACTGGGTACACGTGATGCCGTTGTCTTGCCAGTCCCGCTCGGCTGGGGTGCGTTCGCCTCACGATGATTGCTGCATCCTTCATGATCAGCGGCATCCGTCTCTTGTGTATGTAATGTACCTTTGAATGATGACGAATTTTCGTACTAGGACTGTCCATTTCCACCATTTTGTTGTCTACTGCGTACTGGTTAAGATTCGGAAATATACTATTATACATGTGCAGCACTCGATCGCCTTCGATGGCCGGTGCAGTGGGATGAATGTTGAGGGAGATCGAAACTGCTCTGGCGGCTTCAAATTGTTAGTTATGATGGTCGATTCGGCTTTTTAAACGCCATATGGTGAATTTGCAGAGCGTGGGACGCTTGTATATAGGAATTGCTGCGTCTGAGAGCTAGATGCAGATTGTGAGAAGTTGCCCCCGATTCATGGATTTCTCCGTGACGAATGCGAATAGGATCGCGGTTGGGGCTAAGAGATGATATTGAGTTGTGACTGCTTGAGGGAACTGGGTGAATGATACGAGGTCGCTGTAACAACAAGAATTCTGCTGATGTGACACTGATCTCATCGGATTTCTGGTTTAGGTGTTCAAACAGCTGTCACAGCGCCAGGTCAGTTCTTCTCTCTGACCTCCATGACGATTGAGTGGTTCTCATGGTTGGCGGAGGTGGGGATGCAGAAGCACGCCCGCCTAATGGTTCTCAACCATCTGGAGGAGGAGGACATCGCTCACTTCGACCACGACCTACTGCGCAGCATCGGTGTTGCCATCGCGAAGGACCGATTGCTTATCCTGAGCCAGAAGAACAAGCACATTCATCGACAGAGAGGCCGGGCTAAGGTGGATGTTCTGAAGATTGCCGCGGAAGCCCAGTCCACCATCATAGAGAGGGTGCGAATGATGCAAGTGGACGAGATGAAGCTGCTGCTGTGGATCAGAAAGTCATGGCCGCTCTGCCACAGGAACGTGTTACTTGAGGAGGGCTACTTGTCGCCCACCTCTCCACCGCAGGGCTCGCGAGTTGTTACGGCAACTACCGAACGGACGCCCCGTGGGATAGAGCTTCTTTCCAGTGCGAAGGACATACTGTGGGCGGCACTGTATGGAAGTGTCGAAACGAACGTGACGATCCACCGTGTGGAGCGAGAGCTACTGGTGATTACAATCCCGGGAAGTAAGGCGCATGTGTTCAATTTCTTCCAGTCTGTGACGGAAGTGGGCGCGCTAGGCACATGGCGAGACCCTGAGAATCGGTGCCATGATGAGGGTGAGCCCAACATGATGCTGCAGGTGGAGTACGGGGAGTCCAGCTCGGAGGTAGTCGGAGACGCAATCATGGTGTCGATTCACCTCATCAATCTTTTGGAAGTTAATGAAATCATCTTGTACGCGAGGTCTTCCAACATTGAGCAGAGTACACTATTCACAGAGCTTTACTTCGAGAAGCACGAGGCTGCAGCGGCCATGATCCATGAATGCTCCTGAGCGTCGCACAAAGAGTCTTGGAATTCTTCGCCATCCCCGGACTTCACACTGTGCACATCTGTTGTTCGAGGTGCCGAAGGTTGACCTTCTCTAGTAGATGCGTCTCATCTCCGTAGTTTAGACCACTATTTGCAGTATATTAGCCTATTCCAGTAACTTCTGTGCAAATTTGAGCATGAACTGAAATCCTAGAATCCTAGAACCCAAACTTGTCCAACTGGTTGTTGATGTCTACGAGTGACATTTTTGTCGGTTTGGAATCCGCTACGTCACAGATGTTATTTTGGCAATACATTGTAAAGCACTTTTCATCACAAAAACTGCCTTCAAAATCCGTAATTCTCGATTGTATCCACATACAGCTCACGAATGCTGACGTCCACTGTTTCGAACAGAAAGGACTCTCTTAACTTCGAGGCGTTACAAAGTTTTAGTGAAGGAGCTGAAACCCAAAGCATCTTGCTTTTTTATTGCAATTTTGGAGTCCAAAGGTTCTCTCAAAATAGCTAGACTATGTACATTTGTGTCTAATTCAAAAGAATCAAGAAAAATTGAAATGTTGGTATTTAACTAATTGAACAAGGTGGGTGTAAATTTAGTGAGTTTTTATGATTTGCTTCAACACGTTTGAGTCATTACAAATGATTTGATTATTTACTAATTAATGATTTCGGCTAACAATAAAAGTTGGCAAAGAAAAACTCAGTTTAAAAAATTTAGGATTAGATTTAAGCAGGTTAAACAAAATATAGTTAGAAAATGAAAATGTTGTATCCAAGGGATTTCTATGTGTTATGAATCAGCAATCAAAATCAAATTGTCATTTTATAATTGAAAAACAATCATCTATTGTTTTTAGAAATACTTCACAATACTAAAAGCATGGAACCATGTTTTTGAGACAATACACAAATTGCAAACAATGAGAATCAACAGCAATCTATTGCTAGACTTTAGTTTAGGAATAGGCTCCAGTGGAAAGAGGCCATCGCAGGCAGACACGACGCGGCGCTTGGCTGCCGATACCGACCGACTTACTTACCGACTTACCGACCAGTGGTGGGTGGCAGGAGTTGCACCCCTTGACATCCTCACTCTTCTTCCTGTGGAATCCATGGCCTCCCCCTCCTTCGCCGCGCAATCCTTCAGCTTCTCATCCATGTACACGCCGGACTTTCCTCGCCTTCGCAACGGTCGTGCCTCCCTGCATTCGGGTTCAGTACCAGTTCATACTTTCCACTGGAATGTGCATTCGCGGTTGTGTGCTCTCAGATTGGTATCACCTCAAGGTTTTCTCATCGTGCCTTCCCCTTCAACAATCCGAAGCCTTTGAGTTCTGAGATCAATCTCCCCGACAGACTGTGATGTTGATGCGATCGAGGATCTAAAGTTCATGTTCGAGGCTTCCTGCAGCCGAAGCACCCACTCGTGTGATTTGGAATACTGTTCGCGAGCTTCAGAAGATTGCTATCTTGAGATTGGTGGATCTTCGATTGACTGCGTATTCATACGGCAGTGCGCTGGATCATGGCTGGATGTCTTGTCTGATCGCAATATTCCTTGACTGCTGAAATTTGTAGAATCTCTTCACAGGAAGCCCCTTAGAATGGATCGATCTCATTGTCAAGCTGAATGTCAGACTTCGTGCAAAGATGCTACGGTTGTTCGAAAATGAACCCCGACATTCTGCTGTGCACATTGCAACAACTTCGTGTTTGGAATGGTGGAGACCGGAGGATGTGAATGCCGCGAGGGTTTCTGATGTGGATGGAATTCCACCCGATTTTGGTGGGAGCAGGGTGCTTGTTCCTAGGGTACGTGTTTGGGCGCCATGGCAAGGCCTTCAGTGAGATGCAAGCCCATCTTTCATCCTCTTCTGAGAATAGGCTCCATGCACAGAGCCAGAGGATCAGCTATCTCGAGGAGCTCCGATGCTGCAAATGTTGCACGTCAGCCCCAACAGAATTGGGCACAGCGGCAACCTGCAATAGCAGAGGAGATAATTTAACAATAAGAGAAACACTGGTATTATCTATCTCAC
Source organism: Physcomitrellopsis africana (assembly GCA_036785485.1). Taxonomy (NCBI): domain Eukaryota; kingdom Viridiplantae; phylum Streptophyta; class Bryopsida; order Funariales; family Funariaceae; genus Physcomitrellopsis; species Physcomitrellopsis africana. Next base: position 201,182 of record JAWRVF010000374.1, on the reverse strand, counting down.
AGGCTGTGAAAAACTGCCATGATTTCAAGCAGCTCTGCTTTATCTTTATCAAGGAACCATACCCAACCTCTCGTTGTCGTGGCTGTTGTGCAGGTCCAGAATGCGGCAGATGAAACCGAGCAATTGCAGAAGACCACGAAGCGAGACCATGGACGAATTGACTTGATGGACTGTGACCCACATTACATGGTGCAATTTATGCTCTCTAAATCCTGCTGTCGGCATGCAATTATATACATATTTGCTATGATTAACATAGCACATGCATTTATTCCTTGTCAAGCATTCTCCTCGCTACCGTTGTGCACGATTTATTATTAAATTCGACCCCAGTGAAGTGTTATAGCAGGAGCTAGACTGCGCAGATTTAAAAGCGTATAACCTGCATTCATATTCTGGTAGCCTCTATTTTGAAAAGAGATATCAGGTATTAGTGCTGTAGATTGTCAAGGGAACTTAGGGAGCCCTAAATTATTCCTCCCCTGTGCCAATTAACTCAATGCTTGTGTTTTTTTTTCAGATGCTAAATGAAGAAAGATTGCTCCAACCAAAATCGCCATGTAAGGTACCTGCCGTTCTCCCAATAGTCCAATGCATTCATTCATTCATAATCTCAATCCAAAATATCAGCTCCTTTGTGAAGATTGAGCTGGCTCTACTGGTTATTGGGCATCATGTGTCTTGCGATCCAATACTTCATCTGTGATCATGGAAATTCTTATGCTATTGCACTTCAGTCAATTCCAATAGAGGGCGATGAAGACGATGAAGACAATCCGTCTGCTGTTGAGCCTTGGAGTCAGGAAGTGCTCAACAAAAGGATAGAATATTTCAACTATATCACATCTGCATCTCAAACACCCGAAAGAGGGAGTCCTGATGGGTACAGAGATTTGAGGCAGCTCAACAAGACGTTCCTGAAAGTGGGCAGCGGTGCTAAGGGTAAAGTTTTTGATAGTAGCAACAGCTTAAATTCCCCGAAGACAACATCCAATAGCGGCGGAACAGTAAAGTCTCCGTCGATCTGTGGTTTGTTGCCATTGGAAACGCCGAATCACGTCGATCACACCGGTGAAAATAGCCCGAACTCACCGTATGGAAATTCTGTTAGTAGATGCACTGTGACGAAAACAGGAGTGGCCAGCGCTAACCCACAAACAGGACAGACCTTGATAAACCCTAAGGAATTATATCAAGCTGCCGGAAACTCTAGCGATGCTCGTGAAGATAACTCTGGGGATGTGGAGCGAGATGCGGTTGTGGCTTTGCCGCACTCTGTTAGCGATCCAAATGAAGGAATAGATAATGAAGTGAAATCTACTATTGAGACTACACCCTTGAGCGTTGCAGGTTGCCAGTTTGCCAGCAATGTGGTGCAGGTTGAGTTGCCGCAATCTCCCAGCACAAGTCAATCTCCCGAACATTATGGTTAGATACCCATCCACGTTTTGCAAGAGGTTTGGAACAATCCATTGCATTGTAATTATTCGTACCATCCTTTACCTTCTATTGAAATTAAAGTAAGCAGAAAAAATCTGTTAGACACATGAGTGAGAGTTGTTAGATACACAGTAACATATGTATTGAAGATAGAAAAGTGAAGCAGGAACAGGAATGTATTCGATGAATATCTTACATCAAACGTGGTAATGCCAGGCAGAAGTTTGGGGGAAAGTGAGATGACGACAAAGACCTCCGCAGATAAACTGGTGCACGGGAAAATTTGCAGCAAGGTAACGTCTTCAACTTTCACAACTTTCGTCGTCTATGAATCAGGTCATTGTTAGCACCTAGGATGATGTGCATGTGAGTGGTCTCTCCACGATTTAGTCATCGACATTGCACTGACATTGTTTTCTTTATCCGCAAGTTTCGATTCTGGAGATTGCCTCTTCGCTAGTCATGTTCCTAGTGTTTTGTCGAGTTAGTAGTCAGACTCTTGAAGGGGGCCAAGTTTACAAGTCTTCATTTACTCCATTGATAAGGTGTCAAGTGGTACTCTTACGCATAGTTGTCCCCATCTACGCAGAAGAAAAGCTCCAAACGGAATTCCATGAAAGCAAAATCCTCATCGTTTGTGAATTTCCTAAAGTTTTGGAAGAGGAAGCACCCTCAAACGATAACGAGTCCCGACTGAATAAAGCCGCAGGGATCCATAACCGTTTCTCAAGCAGTGTGAAATACCCAAGCTCACATAGCGTTCCAGGATTATAATGTTATGTGAGCTTGGGTATTTTCGTGCAGGTTAACATGGATATCATTGAATTTGAGTCTGATACATCAGACAACAAGTGTGATGGATCTTGGACCTGTGAGAATCTATGAATGTGCTTCCTTGCAGGCTTTGGTGTTTTGAATAGTCCGCCTCTGCAGCTCCCTTGCAGGCTTTACTGTTCTGCTTACTTTTGACGCTTACGTGAAGAAACGCACTGGGTATCACAACTAACCAAGATGTATGACGAAGATCATACAGCGCGCAAGTGAAATCAATGAAAGGTTTCGCACAACTAGAAATTTTCACCAACTTCTGTTACTGTTATGTTGCGGTCATTGATTGAGTCAGCATCTTATCCATTTAATATAAATTGCCAGATTTGTCCGATTTTCCTCGGCATAGTGCGACATGTTCTGCCGGAAGAGGACTGACAGGATAAGCTAGCAATTAGTCCAACAGTCCCCTGTATTCTTGTACTTATATATTCGTCATCGACTGGTCCCAAGATTTACACATCTTTGAATAATGTCTGACTTCTCCACAATCAGCGTAAGTGTCTGTAAAGAAACTTGTTCATCTGAGAAATGGGCATTAAATGTTATCCAAAGGGGCCACCCTCACGCACTACTATGTGATTGCATTAAGTTGCACCGATCCATGATGTCAGAACCTTGGATGCTTTCTACGACTGAAGACGACGAACTGTGATGGAAAACGTAATCATTGGAGGCCATGAAAATAATTTAAGGTAGAAAAGGGAGAAAAGTGAGCAAAACCATGTTCCCCTTCTATCCAGGTTAGTTACAACACAGTGATGAACAGTTGATGCAAGGTGGTCTCCTGTTTCCACTACATAGAATCGGAATGAAAAGTTACTGATTATACGTGTTCCTAGTATTAAAACATCGAAAACTGAACTTCAACAAGTTGATGATCCGTCGTATGCAAATGTGGATCAAAGTCGATCCTGGATGTCGGTATGTGAAGAAGATATAAGTTCAGGAATTATGAAGTCATACTGTAGAATAGATGCTCATTCGAAACCAACTAGCAATGCAACAGATCTAATATAATAATTCTAGAGCCTGACTTAGAGAATATCTCAGTGTTTTGAATGAAAGAGTATCTACATATATACATATATATATGTAGGTGTATATTTTCTTTCAATGGTTAAAAGAAGGGATAATATCTATTCAGCAGCTCATCGGAGATTCGCGCAGAAAAAAGCACAAAGAAATTTCACTATTCACATACCTTTGCATCTATCTTGGCACACTGAGAAGAAAAAAACCTACATCGACTGCACATTAAATGACTCTCTCTCCTAAGATAGACAGCATTTGAGTCCGAATCTGTACAAACATGATCTGTACAAGTGAGTCGTAATTTGCGGAGCCACCATGGACAAAATCAACCCAGTTGATGACTCAAACTGTTTTGTGGTGGTCAATGCTCAAGAAGTCCAAGAGGCCATGCCAGAACTGCCCGGGGAAGATGACGCTAAACCCCTGCTTCAGTACATCAAACGTCGCAGCCTGAACGCTACCGACCAGGGTTCGGATGGAATTGGAGTCGTAGATCCTTCCAAGGATAGGAATGAAAATCAAAATAGGTGACCGCTCGAAGTAATCTCTCTGCACCTTAATCTTCTTCAACGTCGCACTTCCCTGTCACGCAGAAAACGATACACAAACCACATGAGCCTACACTTCAAGTGGTTATGAGGAGACAATCTGCACAGCCCTATTAATTCTTAAGTAGGAAGGGTAAGCAACAATTCACTTCCATTCACCTGGACTTTCTCGTCTTGGAATTCAAGTAGAGTAAAGAGCCTGAGTGGTACTTGAGGCAGTATGTACAAGGGCTTCACCATCACCGTCATCCGGATAGCCATGGCATTCTCCCGGCTGTCGTAGATAATGTTCTCAAACTCCACACTCTGGTAGTTCACAACGAGCTCAGCCATCTGGTAGATTGCAGTCAAATCCTGGACTCCACCAATGTTGATGTAGAAATGACGAAACTCTACATCCTCGGTGAAGTACTTCTGGAGCACTGCAGCCTGCCGCTTCAGCGTTGGCTTCTTCACCAAACCCCTGACTACATCTTGGATCTCCTTCACCGGATTCTGCATTTTTATACTAATTCGATCAAGTGATTTCAAGGATTACGCTACAACTGCAATCTCTGGATCGACAGCGATAGGCTAGACGTCTTGCTTGTAACTTCTCGCTGTGTTCACCCTGGACCTTAGAGCGTCCAGAGATTTCCACCAAGAGTGGCAAGCCCTCACCAACAAATGATGTATCGTATGATGCATGATCCAGTTGTAGACATGGACCAACACTTGGCCCGAATTCGTCAAGTTAGTTCCCACTCACAGATGTGGCAAGCAGGTGCAGCAACAAGGAGGAGGACAAAGCCAGATTTTGCATGTGCGAAGGCAATGGAATCGAAGAGGATAGAAAGTTCTTCAGCAACTGCGAGCTGGAAAAGTAGAATGTTGCATCAGAATCTGACAACAGTGTCGTGGTAATCTTCGTCGAAGCATGGGCACACTGATGTTCACCTTCGATCTGTGCGTGTCCTGCATTCGCGACGTGTTGCTCAGTAGATTTGCCAAAATCTGACTTGGACCTTGTGATCGATGTTCCGAGCTGCGGAACTGATTCGTAGCAACAAACTGAAGATGGGTACCGTCCGGACAAGATTGGGTATGAATTAGCTGAAGAAGACGTTGTTTTAGAAGTTCTTTAACGACTGAGACAACATGACAGTGCTGTTATTGTTTAGTGTGTTGACAAAGTATTCTCGCATGAGTCACTAGAGGGCTTCAAATTTAGAAGATTGTGGGAGAAAATTATTGGAAAATGGAAAACCCAATGGGAGTGTGAGTGCATCAAATGTAGAAGAAAATCCCAAGTTTCCAATTAACTAAAAGATGTGGTTGTTATTAAGCTACCTTTCTTTAAAACTTATAATAGAAGTTATTGTTTTATATAGAGATTGAGTTGGTGATTAAGTTGCATTTTTAATATTGAGCATAGAGAAGAATAGTCAATCTTTTATATTTTGTTGCTAATTTGGATGGTTTTTATAAACAATTATGTCTTTCTTGACCTTACAATAGCTAGTATATACATTTTAAAAATAAAAATAAGAATAGCATTCTCTTTGTTGGATTGTGTTTATAATAGGTTTCAAAGAAATAATAATAAAAACAAATTTGAAGTGATAGTATATTAAAAAAAATATATAAGTGGTTTTTGTTTTATATTTTTTAATGTGATTATTTATGTGTTACTTGTTTTTTACTAAAAATATTTCTTTCTTAAATAAATTACTAAAATAATTTTTAAATCTATTAGAATAAGTTTTTTGGATCAATTTTTTGTATCAAATTTAATATTTATACTTATGCTTGTCAATTTTGGTTTAGGTTTGGTCTTTTTGGACACTTTAGATATAGGCTTCTCACCTTCTTTAATAATGCTCACTTTGAAAATAGAAGATCTTGATCCCATAGCTCTTCATAAGAGACATCATTATCTTCTTCTTTTGCTTTATTTTCAAGGCTATATATTGATGCAATAGTAGTTGCTTTAGCATGTGCATTTGCAATAAGAGTGAAAATTCAAGATTCCTTTGTTGATAATCTTCTTATTTTTTCTTGTGATTGAAAAGTAAGTTTTGATGCTCTATGTGCCTTTTTAATATCTTTTTTAGCCTTTGCTTTAGAAAGTTTACACTATTCTATTTTTTGTATCAATTCTTCAACCTTGATCCTTTATACTTGTAATACTATTTTTCTATCATGCATATAAATAGTATTATGTATCAACAATTACATAAGTAATAAGAACACTATTATCTATAATTTAAATAATTTTTTAAATTTTATTATAAAAATACTAAAATAAAAATATATGCATTTGAGCATAATAAGTAGTGATAATAGTTTGTTACAAAGTTGGAGCTATATAACAAATTAAAACTTATTCATCAATTTTAAAGATACTATTACAATTAATTTTATAGAAGAAAAAAAGAGATGAAAGGCATAGATTCTTAAGGCTTCTTCAAGTAGTTTAAAAAAAATATAAGAATTTAATCTCAACGTCAAAACTTATGGTCCTATGTGATACTTAGTGGTGACCATATATAAGTAAAGAAATTATGATTTAGTGAACTAATCAATAAAAATTAGCAATGACAAAATATTTATTAAACTTTGATTATTTAATAAAAGATAAAATTCCAATGCTTTAATAAACTTTATAATTATAAATATAAATTTTTTTATTTTAAATTTTTATTATTAATAAAATAATAAAAAAATTAATATCAAATTTATACTTTAAAAAAATAATATACAAGCCTTTAAAAGAATTTTAAAATTACTTGGTTTTTAAAAGTAATTATATACAAAAATATAATGGCAACTATAAAGACAATTTGAATTTTTGAGACTTATAAACAAATATTTATAAGATAATTAATTTTATTGTATACATGTATAAAATATTGAAAAAACACAATAACCATAACACAAATAAGTAGAAATCAATAAGGTTGCACATAAGAGAAGTGTAGAATGAGATGACTCTCTCTTCCAACATCCATTATTTATAGGAGGTGGTTGTTGTCCTAGAAGACAACTTCCACTCTTTGGCTTTTACACACATATTCCTAAAATCTTTTGGCTCGTACTACAAGGGCATCCAATGATCCTAGGATCCCTTCACATCTTACGTACCACAAGGGTATCTTATGCCATATACTAATTATTCTTATTTAATCCTTTGGATATTCTCTAATAGATACTTTATCATCTTGACTTTAACTCTTTGTCCTTGATCGCATCCTAAGTCCATAGGATGTCCTTTCTATATACTAAGAATCAATCCTTTGACCATTAGTAATCTACCTAAGATAATATTCTTTATTAGATAACTTATTTTATTTTTATTATTATCTATTTATCTTAACACTTCTAATTTGCTAATTGTCAAAAGCTTTCAAACCTAATGCCTTTGTCAACATATGATGCCTATCTTTTATTAATGATTTTGTCAACAAATCAGCAAGCATGTCTTCTATTGCATAATACTTCATGTTAATTACTCCCATTTCAATCTTCTCTCCTATGAAGTAAAATTGAATATCAAAATATTTGGTTCTGGAATAATATTTTGAATTCTTTATAAAAGTAAGGCATCCTTGATTGTCACACTTCATTGGAGTTGCTTCTAATTGCACAAGTTCAATATCCTCCAAAATTTGCCTTAACCATATTGCCTCTATTGCACCATGACTTGCTACCATGTATTCCGCCTCTATTGTGGACCTTGCAATTGTAGATTGTCTCTTATAATTCCATGAAATTGCTCCCACTCCAACAAAGAATATATAGCCCATTGTTGACTTCTTATCATTTGTATCTCCTGTCCAATCCACATCACAATAACCATGCAAAGCAATACTATCACCTCCAAGGCATAATTTGAAGTCTAATGTGCCTTTTAAGTACCTCATGATCCTCTTGATAGTTGCTCAATGGATTGGTCCAGCTTTTGACATATGTTAACTTACAACACTCACTACATATGCAAGATCCACCCTTGTACCAACCATTGCATACATGAGTGAGCCTACTACTGCCTTATATGGAACATCTTGCATTTGGCCTTCAACTTGAACATACTCCTCATCTGTAAGCTTCATCAACTTCAAATTGGACTCGAAAGGTGTTCCAATAGGCTTACAATCCTCCATGTTGAATCATTTCAAGACTCCTTCAATATACTTCTTTTGGCTCATTATGATGGTCTTCTTAGCACGATCTTTTGCAAATTCCACTCCTAAACAATAGTGAAGCTTTCTCAAATCACTCATCTCATATTCCTTTTTCTAAATTTGCCTTCAACCAATCCATCATCTTTGAAATATTAGTTAAAATAATTAAATTCTCTACAAAAAGAATAACAATCATTAAGAATTCTTTTTATTGTATTACATATATAGAATGGTCAGCCTCACTCTTTATAAATCTCTCATTAACAAAGAATGTGTCAATTCTTTGATACCCTTGGTGATTACTTGAAGCCATACAATGATTTCTTCAACTTATAAACAAGATGTTACTTGCCTTCTTTAACAAATCCTTGAGGTTGATCTATATAGATGTCTTATTTCAACTCTCCATTCAAGAAAGCTGTCTTCACATTCATTTGATGCATCTTCAAGTCCATTGTTGCCCTAATTGCCACAATGATTCTAATGGCGGTGAATTTGGCAATAGGAGCAATTGTCTCATTAAAATCAACACCATCCATTTGTGAGTATCCTTTGGCAACTAATCTTGTCTTATACCTCACAATATTATCTATTGGATCCTTCTTGGTTCTAAAACACCCACTTACAACCAATTGAAGATCAATTTGATAGAAGTTGAATCAATTTCCATGTTCCATTGTCTAAGAGAAATTTGAACTCTTCTTTTATGGCCTTCTCCTATTTCAATGCATCTATGGACTTCATTGCATCATATAAAGTTAATAGATTAGCAAGGAGTGCAACATTAGCATATTCTTCACTTATTTGAGGAAAGATGTGGTTCTTCCACCATTCACCAAGTGATTTTCTTTCTCTTGTAGGATATCTCCTTTTATTTGAAGAAGATTCACCTTGATGCACTCCATGGCCTCTTTCAACTTTCTTTTCTTTTAAAGCTTGTCTCTTCTCACTCAAAAATTGATATTCCTTATTATCATCATCATCATCATTTTCAACTTCTTCATTGCTGGTCTTACAAATTGTATATACTTTCTTTTTTATCTTCTTTGACTCTCCATATTGATTCGCATCTCCACTATCTTCATTGTTTTTATCTTCTTCTTCTTTCTTTGCTGAAATTAAAGATGTATCCACAAACACACCATTATTCCTACTTGGATATATCTCCAAGTACTTACAAGCACTCTTATGCTCTACAAATTCAACATCATGACTTTTGATGATCTTCTTGGTATTCAAACACATTAGCCTATATGCCTTGGTACCTTCACAATACCGAAGAAACATACATTTTGCATCAAGTTTGGACCTCATATAATTTGGTACCTTTACATAAGCAACACATTCAAAAGTCTTCATATGTAAAACACAAGGTTTTCTTCCATTCCAAGCTTCTTATAGAGTCATTGATGTGAGTGTATTTGTAAGACACCTATTCCTTATATACACTCTATTTACTACACCTTCCGTCCAAAATTCATGTCTAAGATTTTGAGCATGAAGCATACTCTTTGTCATCTCTATGATAGTTTGATTAGCTCTTTTAGCAACTCTATTTTATTGTGGAGTGTAAGAAATAGAGGTTTGTCTTACAATACCTTGAATCTTCAAATACTCATCAAAATACTTTGACAAATATTCACCTTCATTGTCTATGAGCAACACCTTCATCTTGCACTCACATTGTTTCTCCACAAGTGCCTTAAACTCTTTAAACCTTAAAAAACATTCACTTTTGGTTTTGACGATGAAAATCTATACTTTCTTTGAAAAGTCATTAATAAATGTGACAAAGTACCTTGCTCCTCCCATTGATGGCTTCCTCATAGGTCTACAAACATTCAAATATACAATCTCTAACAACTTGCTTGCATGTGTTGTAACTCCACTTGCAAATGAAGCTCTTTGTTGTTTGCCTTGAATACAACCTTCACAAGTAAGATTGGTGCATGATTGACCAAGATCTAAGCCACTTACCATGGATTAGAGCTCCTTCATACTTTTGGCATTCAAATGATTAAGGCATCGATGTCAAATGCCAAACTTGTCTTGATCTTGTGAAAATTCAGCAAATGCCACCACTTCAATTCTATTCACTTTCTTACAATTAATGAAGTAGAGATTGCCATCTCTAAAGCCTTTCAAAACATCATTTCTATCCAATGTCTTCACAAAGCATCCATTCATATCAAATTGCATTTTACAACCATGTGAAATAAGTTTGTTCATCGAAAGAAGGTTCTTCTTCATCTTTGGTACATGTAAGACTTTCTTCAATCTAATTCTTTTGATTTAATTCTTCACAACAATCTCTACCACAATGGAGCCAATTTCAATAGCTTACACCATGCCATTGTCTCCTAATCAAACTTTTGTTGTTGGAATAGCCTCATAAGTATCAAATAAACACTTGTATAGAATTATGTGCTTGGTAGCACCCGAATCAATGATCGATTTGGACATGGCAACCATAGAGGTGCCTTCACTTGCCATGAATGAATAATCATCTCCTCCAATTTCATCACGTGCATTGTTAGCATTCTCATTATCTCCTTTCTTGGCCTTGTAGCAATTTCGTGCAAAATGATCCGCTTTTCCACAAATGAAGCAAGTTCTCACATTGCTTCTCACATTGTCACGTTGGTTGAAATAGGTACCTTTGCCTTGTCTTGAAAAGAGAGCCAAATCTTCACTTTGATGTTCCTTCTCTTTTCTTTTAGTTACTTCATATGCAAGTCTTGATGTCACATAGTCCATTGTAAGTTCTTTCAACCTCAAGGACTCCAATATTAGAATAAGGTAGTAGTAAGACTCGAGAAGGGTCATGAGTAAGGTCATAACAATATCATCATCTTCTAAAGGCTTGTCAATAATTGCTAGTTGATTTGTAAGGGCCTTTACCTTATTAAAATAAGCCATGAAGTCTTCTCCTTCTTCTATTTTATAAGTGAAGAATTTCCTCCTTGTGAAAAGGATGTTGGATAAGTTTTTGCTCTCATATATATTGCAAAGAGTCTTCCATGCTTTTGCTGATCTTTTGTAATGGATAATGTGAGAAAAATTGGCTTCATCCAAATTGGTGGCAATCATGCCAAAAGCCTTTTTTTACATCTTTTGAAGTCCTTGTGCTCTTTAAGACTTGCATCTATACTTGGAGGGTCTTCACTCTCATCTTCAATATTCCAAAGATCCAAAGATGCCAATAAAAGTTCTATTTTGACCTTCTAATGATAAAAATTGTTATCTTTAAACTTTTCAATCACTTTCAAATCTTCATCCTCATTAGAAGCCATGTCTAAGGAGTAGTACATCAAAAAATATTGAAAAAAAGAGTCTCTATGTGCTTAAAATCACCAAAGCAAGTTTGCACTAGCAAAATCTCAGAATGTCTTCTTATGAACAAAAGAGTGGTTTCTCACTCAAAACACTCTCAACTCAACTTTTAAAGCTTTCTACAAGTATTTGGATCTTCATAAACCTCACAATCAAGTTCTTTTATTCATCTAAATTACTTTCTCATAAAAATACATAAGATGAATGAAATAACTTTACCAACATAAAAGACACTATCAAGATCTTTTTATAAAGTCTTAAACTCATAAAACAAGGAGATAAGAACCCATAAAGTATTGTTAGAGATGTATAAGGTCAAAAAATACAAACCTCCTTATATCAAAATCCTAACATCAACAAATACTATAAGATCTATTCTACACAAAAGCAACAACAAGAAAATGACTTTAACTTACTTGAATAGCAAGAATGTACTGAATTATTATAAGCAAACTCTACTAATGGCAAGAAATTTGTCCAATCATCTTAATAATAATTGATGGTATATTTCAAATATTGCTACAAAGCTTGATTTACCCGTTCTATTTGTCTATTAGCTTGAGGGTAGAAAGTTGAAGATAGTTTTATATCCACCTTCAATATTTTAAAAAAGGTTCTCTAAAATCTTCATATAAGTTATATTCCTCTATCTGATATAATATCCCTTGGTAATCCATAATAGCGATAGATATTATTAAAGAAGAATTTAGCTATTTCTTCACCTATAATAATTTTTATACATGGTACAAAATATGCCATCTTGGTAAAACAATCTACAATCACAAATATAGAATCATATGAATTTGAATTTGAAACAAAAGATTAAGATTGTTTTTATATATGTAATGGTTGAAGAAGTCCATAAGATTGATGATGAGAAGTTTTTGATCTTAAACAAATATTGCATGATTGTATAAACTCTTTAACAAACTTCTATATTTGAGGCCACTAAAAATCTCTTGATATTAGCTCCAAAGTCTTGTTATATCCAAAATATCTTACTGCAACAAAATTGTGATGAGCTTTAAGAGTATATAATTATGCTTCACCTTCTAAAACATATATACGTCCTTCAAAATAGAATAAATTGTTCTTAAACTTAAACTTGAAAGTATTATGAGACATAGATGAATTATTTTTAATCTTATGAACAAGAGGATCTAAAGACATACTTGATTAGACTTGCTTGATAAAAGTTGAATCAATAGTCAATGTTGATTTCATTACTTGAAGGTGAAATTACTTTAGTTTCAAGAAGATCATTTTTTATTGATCAAAAGCTAAATCTCTTTCTTTTGGTATAAGATAAGAACGTCTAGAAAGGGCATCAAATAGATCTTATTGTTTTCTTAGCCAATAAGTGATAATGAATTTGAATAGTGACAAAAACATATTCCAATAAGCCTGACGACAATTCAACATACATGTTGAAATGAAGTATTCAAAATTCTTGTGATCTATATACACAATGACTAGACTAAAATTGCCTTCTAAATAATGATGCCATTTTTTAAAAGAATCCACAATTGCAAGAAGTTCTATATTATGGATTTTATAATTGATTTCTATTGTTGAAAATTTCTTGGAATGAAAAGCTACTAGGTGGAATTTGTCATCTGCTCCCATTTATAACAATACTATGCTTAAAGCAAAATTTGATATATTTATTTCTATAAAAAATACCTTGAAAAAATCAACACAATACAAGATTGGTGCAAAAATAAAAGTTGTCTTCAAAGCTTCAAACAATACTTTTTCTTCTTTATTCTACTCAAATTTGTCCTTACAAGTTAAGCATGTAAGTGGAGCTATAACTTGGAAAAAATTCTTAATAAAGATTTTATAGTAATTGGAAAATTTCAAAAAGTATAGTATATCTTTTATTATTTTTAAAATCTTCCAGTCTATGATTGTGTAGACTTTCTTAAGATCCATCTTGAGAGCATCATTTGAAATGATATATCCTAAAAAATCAACTTAAGTAGTGTGAAATATATACTTTGTCATCTTGGTATATAATCCTACTTCTTTAATTTTTTGTAATACATGACAAATATGAAGTTCATGTTCTTTTGTGTTCTTAGAATAGATCAAAATATTATCTAAATAGCAAATAACAAAATCATTAAAAAATTCACAAAAAATATCATTCATAAGATATTGAAAAGTAGCTAATACATTTGTAAGTCCAAAAGATATGACATTATATTCAAAATGCCCATACCTTGTTCAAAATATAATCTTCTATTCATTTCTTTCTTTGATGCATACTAGGTTGTATGCTCTTTATAGATCTATTTTTGTATAGATCTTAGTTTGATTTAATTGATTAAAAAGTCTAAATATCAAAGATAGAGAGTATCTATTCTTGATGGCAATCTTGTTGAATCTTTGATAATCTATACTCATCTGTAATGATCCATCTTTTTACTTTATAAACAAGATAGGAGATTTTAAATGGGATATAAAATTCTTAGCCAAGTTTTCATCAATATATTTCTTGGAATCAACTAATTCATTTTGTGATAAATTATAGATTGGTCCAAATAAAAATTGAATTCTCTCTTTAAGATCGATTGAATAATCATATGGACAATGCTCTAAAAGAATATCTATATTTTTTTTTTCAAAAACATCTTAATAATCTTCATATTGGCTTGGAATGTCACTTGAAGTCTTTCCGCATCAGAAATAGGTGTAGCATAAATAACAAAAGGTGATCTTTCTTTTATTACATTCATAAAATCTTTTGCACCTATAAGTATAAGTTTTATTAAACTTATGGTTTTTTACTTAATTAACAGGATTCTTATTAATGCTTTGAAAAAAATTAAATCTACAAAAAATTCAATCTATTCAAGGATTATACTTTTCTAGCCATGATAGATCTAAAATAATTGGATTAAAAAGAGATTTAATTATGTTAAAGATTATATAATTATAATGAATATTTATTACTATATTCATAGAAGGATTTCATGAATAATATCTCCAAAAGATAATAGATAATCATCTATGACTTCTATATATATAGGTTTGATTTTCTATATTAAAAGTATTCTATGATTTTTAGCAAACTCTTCATCTAAAAAACACGTTGAGGTTCCTAAATCTAGCAAAACAAAGGCTTTGTAATTTTTAGATCTCAAACATATATCTATTATAAAATAAGAAGAGGATTCTAAAAAGAAAATAAGACCTTTATTAAGAGTTGTATAGGATTCCAACTGCATAGTCCGTATTGTAGCTAGACAAACTTGTTTTCTGACATATTGTCTTCTTTGACAGTTATACTTTTTATTTTGTAATTGTGTCGTTTCTTTAGATAATATTAAATAGTGTGCTTAGGTTCTCTACAATATAAGCATAATCTTTCTTGACAATGACAAGTTTTTTTTAATTCAATAAGAGATTTAAAACATATCGTGTCAATTTGTATGTCTTTTATTTGTAAATATATATATTAAAAAGACATCAATATTGCCATTATATTATAAAAACATTGGAGCTCTCCTGTGTGATTTTTAAATTAAAATTCAAAAAAAAATTGTTATATTTCACAGCAAAATTGATTATTTGATTCAATATTTGAGGATTGGATAAGTTGAGCATGAATTTTTTTATTTCAAATTGTAATCTATAGAGAAATTGGCTAATAAGTACAACATTATCCCACTTAATATTAGTTGCTAGTTGTCAAAATTGTGAAGCATATGATATTAGTGATTGATTGTTTTATCACAAGATATGGATCTTGTTGGTTGTAAGATGAATTGTATGATGTTTTCTATACATAGATTGAAACTTCACTAAAAATGCCTCTAAATTATCCAATATTGGATCACGTTATTCAAGAAAAGATAAAAACCACAATAAAACAAACCTTGGAAGTAGTATTCCAATAAACTTGACTTATGACCTTTGAATTGGATAATTTTGAGGTTGAAGTTCAATCACCAATTTTACTTGATTGATGAATCCTCAAAACTTAGATCTTCTACTATTAAACTTCTTCAAAAAATTAATTTTTGATTCTTTGATGCTTGAATGGTGTTCCATCATAGGTGAAGTGGTATGGCTTGAAGTAACTCCAATCATCTCTATATCTTCACTTACTATTAATCTTATTACTCTTTGTAGTGGTACATTGAGTTGATGTATTGTGAGCATTAACTCTTTTATTTGCTTTTGCATTTGTGTTATTGCACTCTTCATTTTAGCAAGCTCTACCATAATAATACAATAAAAAAATAAAGTATGTCTACTTTCACTACAAAATAAAATACTCAAGAAAAAAAAAAAAAAAAAAAAAAAAAAAAAAAAACAATATCACTTTAGAAGTGGATAATCTACAACTTCTAATATGCTTATGTCTTATCAAGAGAAAAGAGTAATCTACTTTTAATCAAGAAAAGATATAGCTTTCATATTGTATCTTCACTCTTATTAATTTATCAAGGATACAAACTAGAAAAAGATGCATAAACCAATGAAATCTATATCAAAGAAAAATAACAAAATAAAAATAAAAAAATATGTATATTAAAGAAGAAACTAGAATAGCTATTGCCAAAGATTAGAAAATATAATGACTCTTGAACTAGACTAGAAGGAAAAAAAGAGATGACAAGAGTGAAGAAGGCTTCATTTTTATCTCTATATATACTATTTATCTAAAAACTACATGGCGGCATTCTATAGAACCTCTAACACGTGTCAAATTTGCAAGACACATGTTAAACTTGCAAGACAAGTTTCTTATATATACGCCACTTATTTAACTTGTTCTACAAGCTATGAACCATGTGCAATATGTGGCTAGCTTATTGGCCAAGTTTCTAATCTATAAATCACCTGTAGACATGTATAAAAGTGAATCCATGTCTACGAAGCTTCTAAGAAGTTTTTCTATAAGATATTATCAAATTACCTTATTTCTACCTACTTCTGTTGATCTATACTAATTAAACAAATATTAGAATAAATCTTATATCTATGACAGTTAAATAGAAAATTATTTTATAAGAGATTTTTTTCCAAGAAAGATGATATAATTACATAATATAATATATATGTTATTTCTATTATCATTATCTCATCATTAATAAATCTCTTTTATATATTAATTATTATAAATAATTTAATAAAACTATTTACATACTCAAGTAAAACAAACTTATTAAGAACATATTTTTTAATGTATAGATATTGGCAATATTATATTTTTTTTAAATATCTTTTGAGATTGTATATTATTTTTTAAAAAATTTATATTAGAACTTGTATCTAAGTTTATATACTTCTATATGCTCTAAAGAGGTTTGCATCTATTGTAGTTAAATCTAACTAAATATATAAAGCACATATAATCATCAATAAAATTTTAATATAGTTTTAAGTTTTTTTTGGTTTTTTTTTAATTTGAATTTCTAAAATATTTATAAAAAATAATAATTATCTAATAAGCTTGTATTTTTTTATCAACCTAATTTACTTATATGAATCTAAAAATACTAATTTTGTATAGACACAACTTATATATTACCATTTACAAATGCATAAATGTCACAATTCAATTCCAATAAATTTAGATAATAGTTTTAACTAAGAATCACAACCAAGTTTGGACTTAAAGCTACCAAGTATCTAATTTACATAACTGGATTTGTATTAGAAGCTTGTAGTGGAATGATATTCTAACATTTAACTATTCTATATATTTAGACTTAATAAATGATCTTTGTGTGCAAAGGCATGATGATATTCTTCTACATTCTTTGATACTAATTAGAAGTTTTAAGGTTAGACAAAGGTAGTGTCAATGGCTTAAAAAAACCTACATTTTTTATTGATTGAAAAACATGGTTGTCATTATGCCAAATTTATTTATAATTTATAATAAAAGTTATTGTTTTATATAAAGATTTAATTGGTGACTAAGTTATATTATTAATATTGAGCTATGAGTGTGGAGAAGCATAATCAATCTTTTATACTTTGTTTCTAATTTGGATGGTTTTTACAAATAATAATATTCTTCATAATCTTAAAATAATTAATATAGAAATTTTAAAAACAAAAAATAAGAGTAGCTTTTGGTTTGTTAGATTGTAATTTTGATAAACTTAGAGAGAATGATAACAAAAACAAGCTTGAAGTAATAATATATTAAAAAAATATGTAAAAAAAATTTTGTTTTATATTTTTTTAAGATGATTAATTACATATTATTTGTCTTATACTAAAAAAAAAATTTGTTTAAATACGTTGTTAAAAATATTTTAAACATCTATTAAAGTAATTATTTTTAAATAATTCTTTTCTAACAAATTTGACATTTATACATTCACTTACCAACTTTAATTTAGATTTGGTCTTTTTGGATTCTTTAAAAATAGTTTTTCACCTTCTTTGATAATATTCTTTTTGGAAATAAAATGCCTTGATTTCATAGCCTTTTATAATATTTTAATAGAAACATTATTATTTTATTCTATTACTTTATCTTTAAAGCTATGTATTGATTGTCAAAGACAAAAATTAATAGAATATAAATAAACAAAGTAAGATGTACATCAAACATAGATAGAAAAAGAAAAAAATATATATGTATATTCAAGAAGAAATTAGAATGGCTATTGCCAAAGACAAGAAGAATAGAGATTTTTGAAATTAGACCAAAAGTAAGAAAGGCATTAACAAGAATGAAAAAGAATTCATTCTTGCCTCTATATATACTATTTAATTAACAAATTATATGGCAACATCCTATAAGTTACATAACATGTGTCCAATTTGTAAGACATATGTCTAACTTGTAAAATAAGTTTCCAACATAAGCGCCATATGGTCAATATGTGCAACATATAGCCAACTTGTTGGCCAAGTTTTTAACCTATCAATCACCTACAAATACTTATAAAGTCAAATCTACATTTACAAAGCTTCTAAGAAGCTTTATAATAAGATATTATCAATTTAGTCTATTTTTATTTACTTCTATCTAATTCTACTTATTCCAAGTAAATATACTAGTAAATATGGATGTCTGTTGTCATGTTGTAATATGTTTATGTAATGAAATATATAAATGAGAATAATTTTTTATTTAATATTAAATTACCTTGATTCAATAGGAATTTAAGATACTTAAGAAAGGTTTTACAAAAGCCTCTTAGATTCTTTTTCTTATCTTAATAGCTAGTAGATAAAAGTTAGTGATTAATTTTTCCTTTTAGGTTATAGAAATTCTTTTATTGTATTTAAAAAGCCATAAATTAATAAAAATAGAATAGAAGAGATAAATAATTGATATGGTTAATACTAGGATTAAATTGATGGTAGGATCAAGCTTAAAAATCCTTAGGATAGGTTGGATTGATACTTGGGATCAACCGTTTATGGGACAGGATCAAAATCAGATCTCTAGCTACAAAATGGCTACCAAAGGTAAGATATCAAATCATTTCAAGATCAACAATTTGAATTTGAGAGCTAGCTTTAAGCTTATTGCAGAGGTATAAGACTTATTTTCATAGGTTTTGGGAAGATTTGGCAATTGTTGTTCAAATTTAGAATTTATGTTGGTAATTTAGATGTTATGTAATAAAATTAGGGCTAATTTTTTTGATTAGCATGTACAATTGGTTTAACATATATAGTTGAAAATTTTATAATGTATGGCTGATTGGATGTGCTAAGAGTGTGTGAAATTTTGTAATAATCTAATAGTGTAGTTGAGAGATATTTGATCTTTAGTACAAGAAGATACCAAAAGTTAGCAGTTTAAGATTATTTAGAGTTTTTACAATATCTAGAGATCTATTAGTTAAAACAAGGAGAAATTTGGCATGATATTAGAAGATTTGGAGATCAAGCTATATACAAATTTTGAATTGAAATTAATAATTTAAGAAGGAGAAATTACTATTGGAGCATCTACATCAACTTTCAAGTTGGCAGTCGAGTGACATTAGTGCAGATTTTGAATGTTTTTTCACAATATGTAAGTTGGATTAGGCTGAAATTTTCTAAGCAACTAAAGGACTTCTAGTGACTATTGTGTGCTAAATTTTGCATCAAGTCGACAGTCAAATTAAGAGTAACAACTGGTGAAACTCTTTGACTAGGATTAGGGCTTGCAAAGAAATATTTAAATTGTCTAATTGTAAAAGTAACAAGGCAATTGGAATTTATGTATAGTTGAGGTTATTAAAAAGAGTGTTTTTGAGCACTTTGTATTGACTTTTAGCACTTTTGAATTGAAATTCAAATTATATTCTCTTTATATGGGTGAAACCTATTAGGATTTCTTATATATTTATAACCACAACTTCACCCTCCGTAGCCATGTACCTAGTGCATTTCCAAACAAGACAATACATAATACAACACTGTAGTATTACTTCCTTTTTTATGGATGAGTTTCACAAAAATCAATATGATCACATGTTAAAGAAGTTCAAAATGTAGCAAATTGTATTTGCTACACTTTGATCTTTGTTCTCTTCAAAGGTAGTTGATAGGTCCTCTCAACCAACAACAATATCACATATCAAACTAAGAAGACTACCATGTTATCTCATCATTGTTAAGACCTTTATAACTTCTTTAAAATAATACATTTGAGACACCATTTGGAGTAGTTCTTATTTCTAATAATATCACCAAATATCAAGAGTCTCTTTTAAAGTCATAATATTGAACGCATTGTCATATGGCATGATTTTTAATTTTAGAATATATTGAATACCTAGCTATAAAAAATTTATCTTTAACTTATTGGCTAGGCTCCAATAAATACTTTGCCATTAATAAGGAAGACAACTAAACACAAAAATATTAAAAAGTAGTATACTAATAAGAATTTTTTATATTTGAATAAGTTCATACATTAAATTTTTTATGGCATCTAAAAATTCCTTAATACCCTTTTATTATCTATTATTTTCATAAATTCCTAGTATTTATAGATAATGCTTTCAATTTGATAAAACATGACGAAGAGTCTTATATATATATATATATATATACTATATACTATATAATATTAATTATATAAAGTCTAAAAATAAAATTCTTTTAAATTTTAAATACTTGATTTTATTATTTATATATATTATATAATATATATATATATATATATAATAATTAATCTAATTAATTAAATTTATAATGAATATATGATATTTTTTTTAATTATAAATTTGAAATAAAATTTTCAAATTAATAAATACTTGGTATACCAAATTTATTACTAATTCCAAAATCAATTGTTTCAATTTAGTTCAGATTCAATTGTAGCTTAGATATTGACAATTAACATTACGTTGAATATTGACAATTAACTCTCAAACTCAACAATATGGTTTCCTTCCAATCAAATAAATAAGATATCCATTCAACACACCACAATTTAACAATATACAACAAAAACCATAATGTTTTAAGAATTGATGTTCAACAAAATCAATCAACTTGAACTATCTCAAAGAAACAATCAAATTTTCTATTCTTTTTAAACAGATTTCAGGACTTCAGATTTTTTTCAATTTTTTACATTTTAACTCAAACCATTTTCTACAAAAGCCCTGAAAAACCACCCACCTCGCAATCACGAATTCTGAAGAATTAGGGTGAAGAAAATCGGCGGCTATGGTTCGTTATTTGACAAATGAATTCTGTGAAAATCATGCAATCGAAACTGGGAGATTGTACACATAGTCGAAGACATCCATTCTTTGGCCGCTGATCTGCTCCAGGACAAATAGCGGATTGTGAAAAGTCGGATGGAACGTGAAGGTGGTGTGTCGCTCGATCAAGTCGGCCGAGGACACTAGGGGGCAAGTCGGAAGCCAATTCCAGTTGTGCTCGCCGTCGTCGTTAACTGCGACGATCAGGTCCCGGTTCGACGCATTGTCGGTCACACACAGGTGCTTGCCGGAAGCCAGGCAACCGCCGATGTAGGCAAAGTCCATGTAAACCAGTTCGGGCACATGTGTGAGGATCTTCCACTCCCTGGTGCTGAAATCGAGGTGAAAGATGGTGCAGCTCGCGTTGCGAGCTGCGGGTCCGCTCAACAAGTGCATCAACGTCAGCAGGTTTCCGTCGTAGTCGAAGAGATAGGGGGTGCAATACGTGTTTTGGGGGATGATGTGATCGATCTCACTCCACTTGTCTTCCTCAACGTCGTACTTCAGCAGGATGTCACACATCGTCATGGGTCTGCTCGCGAAATAGTACACTGCTCCATTGCAAACTGCGCCATTGGAGAAAGGAAACATGAGGTTGGGCAAGAGCTTCCCGCCTTGAACCCAGACTCCTTTGGCGGAGTCGAAGATTTCCGTTGCGGAGTACCGCTCGTCCTGGGGAGGGTAATTCTTGTTGCCAGAGAGGATCAGTTTGTATGAGTTTGTGTTGTCGTCATGGACCATGATCCGGACGAGGGGGAAAGACCACGAGCTGAGAAATTTGGGTAATTGTTGCTCATGGTTTGTCAAAGGGTTCCAGATTGTGAGGCTTTTCATGACGTCTATGGTGCCAACTGGCAACGTATATTTCCCTTTTCTTCATCCTTTCATCCTCGAACCTGGCGTAGAAGTTTGGCATGAGCTGCCATTTTCCTTCTGCAGTGTCAAAAACTGCCCACCGAAAACCCAACCGGTTGTAGACGTAGCAGACGGCAGGGTGCGGAGCCAGCGCCGGAGCTTTCACCTCTAAGCAGATTTTGTTGAAATCTGGACACAGTGTCAAGTTCGACCAACGCTTGCAAACAACTCGCATTTGAAACAACCTTCGAAGTGGTAAGAAAGAGAGCACCCTCATCATGATGTCGTCAGGAATTTCAGGCCACATTATGTCATTCATGATCGAATCCCCTAATTTTGTCAATGTAAGTTCGTCGGGTGTTAATTGAACCCATAAATTTGCATTCAGATTTGTACCCTCTGCTTCTACCTCGGCGGCGGCGTCGTCGTCGTTTCTAACAATGTCATTTTCTTCTTTAAGGTTTCCTGTTTGCGTGTCGGTGATTTCTTCTTCCATGCCTTAGTGGTCACGGACCAACAGTTGATAGCACCGACCCAAGTCGACGTTGGTAAGGATATTGATACAGTATCCAAAAATCATATAATTAAAAAAATTCAACCCCCACAACTGTTATTCGACGAAGCTTGCAGAGTAGGACAAGGCAAGGATCAAGAAACTTACCTACAAAACGTGGTGAAGCGCTTTACAGAATTTACAGCAACTAAATCATCTCAAATTACGACCACTGACATCCAAACATGGAGGTAGCTTCTGAAT
The DNA here is from genome assembly GCA_036785485.1 of Physcomitrellopsis africana. Taxonomy (NCBI): domain Eukaryota; kingdom Viridiplantae; phylum Streptophyta; class Bryopsida; order Funariales; family Funariaceae; genus Physcomitrellopsis; species Physcomitrellopsis africana. The sequence goes on along the minus strand of JAWRVF010000374.1, from coordinate 178,531 downwards.
TCTTCATGTACGAGTTAAATCTTTCCTCTTCTAACCCACTAACCACTTTTACTTACTTTAGTCCACTGACATAGCCTTCACCATCGACGCACACAGAGACGCTGCCGACGCCAAAAAGCAGAGAAGAACATGACTTGGTGGAGGGGGAAATCAGAAGGTGTGAAAAGGCGCAACAATTCCTGCAATTCATGTCAGGGAACAACCTCGTTGAGGCCCATCCACTCACCACATCCAACCTGCGGCATCTAAAGTAACAGAAAATCATAACGAAAACTCTGCGGCCTCTCGTTCAGATAATGTTAGGGACAATGACCACATTGAACCCTGCTTCCACGAGGTCCTCGTCAACATGGATCTCCGGTTCTAGGAACCACAGAGCTACCAGTTACATGAATAAGCTCCAGACACATATCACCTCATTCTGATCAGAAACCCTAAACCAATGAAGCATCCTTGACACTGCCAATGTTGTGAAACATGCAACCGAAAGCAGTGTCCAGCAAGCTGCATGGGTCTACATCGTGCACCATCAACGTTGGTTCTGATATGAAATCAGTTATGAACAATGCTTTCATATCCATCGCTGCTATTACCAGTTACACTTGATTTGCTCGATGATTCCACGTGATTGTTGAGCTACTGCGAAGGCAAGGCTTGCCAAGCAGTGAACAAGCAACAGCCAAGATTAGATGGTTGCGACTGTTGGAGTACAACAGGCTCCTGTGGTCATGTCTAGCCATCATAACTGAGGATATGGCGATTAATATTAGAGTGTAAGGTTAGGGTTTGGGGGTTAGATATGGATATTCAAGATTTGGGTTCAGAATTTGAGGAGAAAGGAAAGTCTTTTTTTCTTACTTGCAGTGTAAGTTTTTGGTGCAGAGGTATAAATTGAGTGGGCATTATTGGCAGATGATTTTTTTGGGGGTAATAAAATAGTAGAAACTGAATTGGACTGAATTTGGGAAAGAATATAATTTAATATTATATTAGTATTACAAAGTTCTTAATATTTTATATTAATTTAAATTTTATGATCCATAAAAATAGTAAGCCACACCATGTGACTTATTTCTATTAAATATGGTAGATTTTATTAGATTAAGACCCAATAAAACTAATAGCAAGATTTTCAGTAAGAAAATTGTGTATTAATTAAAATTTGATAAAAATTGGATAAAAACAACAATTTTTGTAGTAGAATAGACCACAAAATATGGTAGAATTCTACTTCTTCTTTCTTTTCTTTCTTTTCTTTTAGTTTCAGTGATCATGTAGATTGAATGCATAATTTATAATGAATACAAATCATTTTTGTGTAAATAAATACATCTTGGATTTTTATTTTTTAGATATTTATTTTAATAGAATTGATGATATTTATAACAACTCAATTTGATTCAGGTTGAAATTTTTATAATATTAATATTACTTCATTCAAGTTTCTACAAAAGCTAATTTGAATATATATATATATATATATATATATATATGTCTAATTTTTAATTTAATTAGAGTTTCAAGTTATTTTTTCGTAATTAACCATCAATTAATTAAGACGTTTGTCGTTGTGGTTTGTTGTTAAAAATTGTACATGTATATTTAATGTACAATTTATTACTTAGCTAAATGAAAGCCATATCAGTGGACTTTTATTGATTATAGGATGTGATTGGATTGCTAGTTTAGAAAGGATCTATTAAAAGGATTATTATTAAGATTTATACAACCTTATTTTCTTTTTAGTAGTGACTTTTGAAGTTAATTTTATATTGATAGTAACTTGTATATATCTTAAGTCACCTATGTTAGACATTGGTGATCCTTAAGATCTTATTTACTTTTTTTATTTGGTGCTTAAAGCACCAAGTATGTAAATCTTATAAGAAGAAGGGTTAGAAAAGGGTTTTTAGTGTAAAAAGGGTAGTTTGGCCATCCATGTGGATGAATAGAGGTGGATGATAGAAATCTCTATTCTAATTGGCCAAAAATCATGCCCAATGGGCTTCAAGGAGGCTGCCCGAGGGTTTATTAGGAGTTAGGGTTTGTTTTTCGGGGGGAGTCGAACATCAGAGGCTAGGGTCATCAGGTTTAGGTTTTTGGGTATGGTTTAGGTGCAAATCTTGCATGATTTGGACTTTTAATGAAGGAGTTATAGGCACTCAAAGTTAGGGTGTCGATTTTGGACATACTGTCACTCTTTTGGATATATCTCGCGCATACAGAGAGCAATCAAAGATCGGCGACTGAGGTTGGAAAGCGCACTTTCTCGGCTACACTTTTCACGTATATCTCGATAAAATCCAAGCTAGGATCAAGGAGATATTGTGAGTTGAAGTCAGTGCTTGTAAGCTAAAGGCAGTAAGTGACTCTGCTTAACTAGCGGTTACATTTTGAGCTATATCTTAGTAAATTTGATAGATTTTTGGCTCAAAATTTTCAGGAGTATATATGTTTATGTCACAAGACTATGTACAAAATTTTTGTGGCATTAGGGTTTTGGGTTTGTGAGATATAGAGAAAATAGTGCTCGGGTGTCTCTGAGCTAGGGTTTTAAGCACCTGCTAGGAATTTTGAGATATTGAACGATCGGAAGTATATTTGCGGTTGAATTTTTTTTGTGGTAAAGCTTAAAGGTGAATTCTACCTTTCCTGAAAGTTTGAAGAAGACTGAACGGCTGGATCAGAAGATATGATTTTCTAAAGTTTGGAAAGAAAAACATCCTTTGCGGGAAAATATATTTTTAAGGGTTTTGTTGCAAATTTGGACTTTTGTGCATACTAAAGGTGTTTTTGGGAGCCAAGACTTTATGGAGGTGTAAAAGGTGGATGTATAGAGCCATGATATGATTTTGGTATATAGATGAGTCTTTAAAAGGTTTTTAAGGATTTTCTACATATCATAGAGAAAACTTATGTACAAACCTACTTAAAAATAAGAGGTTTTAATCATACAAAACCTTTTTCTTATATTATCGTGTGTATTTGTCCTTCTTATTAAGGACAAATAACTCATTAGAGTTTAGCCAATAAATATTAAGTAAAATTCTCTACAGCTAGGTACCCGGTGTATTCCTAGATAGAAGTTCACGCCACGCGACAAATTGGTGAACCCGACGTGAAACATCTAGGGTGGAGAGTTTGAAGAAATATTTTGGCTTCTATTATGGCTGGGGAACAAAGAAGTGGTAGTGGGAATTGCAGTGGGGCATCACCAATGCAGCTTGATCCTGCTACAACTCAAATGTTTCAAGCATTTACTCTTTATATGCAGCAACAACAAGCAGTGGAGCGTAAGGAGGCTATGGCTACTAAAGCTTTACAATCTGTTGTTGGTATATTGGATCAGTTTGATGGGAAAAATATTTCCAAGTATTTGAAATATTATTCTCGAGAAATGGAGCTCAATAAAGTACCGGAGGAGGAAATGATTCTTACTTTTGAGCTTGCAGTTGTACCAGAGCTTCGTGAGCATATAAGGGGGATTATTCAAACTCATGGAACAAAATGGGAGGATTTTGCCCTGCAGCTAAAAGAAGAGTATTCTTTGGAGGATGCTGAAAGGGTAACAAAAAAATCACTTATGGAATGGGTTAATAAATCCAACAAGGAGTTGGTAGCAACAGAGTTATTTCGGGAGTTTGAAAGGCAATTTCTTCAATTGTCTCGGGTTGAGAAACTTACACTTGAAAATGACAAGGTGGAGCTATTTCTCCAATCAGCCAACAATGAATTACAGAGGGAGTTGGAATTATTGTTGGAGGACAATACAGAAGACAATGGACTTACTACTGATTGGAAAAAGGTCTCGGAAGCAGTAGGTATACTTGCTAAGAGAGAATACCGAAGAGGCAAGGTAGTGGTAAGACAAGAAACTAGGCCTCCTCCAATTACAATATCTCGCAGGCAAGTATCAGAACCTGCTATACCAGTAAGTACTATTCCCATTCCTATGTCCACAGTTGTACCACAAAAAGATGCAATTGAGGAGTTAGTGAAAGGAATGAAAGACTTACAAATCAAGTTGGCAAAGCTAGAAGAAAAGGGAAGAATATCTGAGATCAAACCTACATCAAAGCAAGGATATATACAACGATGTATTTGGTGCGATAGTATGGAGCATCCTCGTAAGGAATGTGGAGATTTTGCTGATATTCTGCAACAAGGAGTAATTATATGGAAAGATGGAAAGATTGCACTGCGTGACACAGGTGAGTTCCTCAAAACCAACTTTGGAAAAGGAGGGATGAAAAGGGTATTAGAGGATTATTTATCTCAACATACTATGGCATCAGGAAAAGCTACCACTTATGGTATCGAGGTTATAAGGGAGAAGGAAGATGTTTTTGATAAACATGTGGACACGGGGGATTTATGGAATCATGCTATCACCAGCATGAATAAGGGAAAGACATCAAGGCAAGAATTGCTTAATACAGCCACAACAATCAGGAATGCCACAGGATGGGATGATCCTGTAGATACCATGTCGGTGCATGCTTATCTAGCAAAAACCCACCATGAAGCTTTGATGGATATGAAGAGGGGAAGAAATATGTTAGAAGAAAACCTTGAGGGACCAAATAATAAGAAAAAACCTCAAAGAGATGAAGAAAGAACACAAAATAAAGGGGTATCTATACCGCAGGATAGTAGATCATCTGAGAATAGACCATCAAAATCATATTTTGAGGATATACCACTATCAAAAGAGAAATGGGAAGAAAGGATGGAAATGGGTAAAAACAAAGAGAAGAGCAAGCCTGTTGCCTATAAACTGCAATCAGATATTGAGGCAACAACAAATTTGAAAGATGTATTAGAAGAAAGGGTGTTAAATGCTAAAATTGAATTTACACTCCGTGAAATTTTGGGCATTGCAAAGAGAGAATTCCATGATGTCATTATTGACACTATCAAAAGAAAAAGGCAATTGATAGGGGAGTCAGCAATGTCTAATGCGCTTGATACAACATTAACAAAAGAAGAGGAACTGGAGTTGGCTAAATGTTGTATCAATCAAAAGGATCAATTTTCCTTGGATGAAGATAAGATTGATGACAAAGGTCCTAGTCACTATTCTAAGAAGCATTGGGCTAGAGCCACCACAGAAACTTTGATGAAGGTGGGAGACTTGACAGATCCAGTAGTTGCTCTTATTGACCATGGATCTGAAATCAATATTATGTCTAAAGACATTTATAAATGTGGGAGGTGGCCTATTGACACTGAACATGGTTGGATGATCCGAGCAACAAATAATATACGTGGAGATCTTTATGGTACTTATCTAGATGTAAAGGTGAAAATTAGAGATGTATCTACTGAACAAAACTTCTTTGTTCATAACAATACTTCTTATCCAATAATTCTTGGACAACCATATATTATTGCTGTGAGGATGGAAACCAAAGTATTAGATGATGGATTTGCATGTGCTCGCATTAGAAGCCAAGATTGTAAACGAGCAGTGCAGTTTTTAACAATATCTGCTAATCATGAGCGCAACAGGGATTATCTACGAAGTGGCTCATTACCAAAAATTGATGAAGAGTTTAAGGATTTTTGCAGGATACCACTATAGAGTAAGGATGTGGTGGTACATCAGAGAAGGTACTCTCGCAAGGAAAAGAAAGTACCTTTTGTAAAGGAGTTGTAGAAATTTTTAAAAGTAGATTTGCTGTACATATACAAATTAATGATCTACAAAAACGAGAGAAAAGGATTGTGAGAAAAACAAAAAAAGACCTAAAAAGAGTGGGTGTGCTTGATAAAGATGACAAGATAATAGGTATATATACAGAAACAGGTTTAGAAGATATATTGGAAGAACTTATAAAAGTTGAAGTAACAGATGAAGATCAAGTGGTGCAAGTACATTCAAGAGAGCTCTATTCAATCTCTAGCGTTTGAGTTATGAAATCGAGTTGAGCCCAAATTTATAAAAGACGATGGGAAGAAAATAAAACACAGCAAGCTATACCATTCTTTTAGTGATTCAAGCCCTTTGATTCGAGAAACTTCCAATTCCAAGGGAGTTCTGAAATCTTGTAACATTAACTTCGGTTTACAGAAAGTACGTTCAAGGAGTTGAAAGTGGGATCCGTGGATTTTCTTCTACCTATCAAAGAAATAGAATTCAAAAAAATATTGAGGAAGCACGGAAAAGCATTTGCTTTTGAACCTTCAAAAATTGGATGTGTGGATCCAAGTATTGTAGCACCAATGGTTATATTTATAGTTTTACATGCTCCGTGGGATCTAAGGCCAATTCTAGTACCTAAAGTGCATCTATCCAAACTTATAGAATTATTAAAAGAAAAGATACAGATGAAAATCTTAGAACCATCATTTATATTCTGTTCGTTCTGATCTTGAAGATGAGACTCTCCCCGATTTATTCAAGATATTGCAGTAAATATTATGACATTAAATCTGAGGTGGGGACGGTGTTTGGAGGTGACCATTTATTTAGTGGAATGTTTCGTGCAGGTCATTGATTTCAACTACGGGGCGGGATATCACTCTTATGAGGACCTTTAGAGTGGTGAAAGTATGCGTTACCCAGCGGAGCGACAGCTTGATTCTTTCATATGATGAATATGATGAATAAGGTGCGTGATTTTTATTAGGGAAAAATTTATCTGCATTTCTTGGATGACATTCCAATAAAAGGGTGTATAGAAGAAGAAAAAGAGGAAATAATGGATCAGAGGGGGTGTCGTAAATTTGTATCTAGTCATATTTTTGATTGTCATAAGATTTTATCGCGGCTTGAAGAAGTCCACTTGACCCTATCAGGAGCTAAATCAACCTTTGGCGTTCAAGAGGTTGTTATTGTGGGGCATTTATGTGGATGGTTTGGTCGTAAACCAGACCCTACTAAAGTAGATGCCACACAACGGATGAAAAAAGTTTGTAGCTCACAAATAGAGGTACGGAGATTTTTGGGAGCTTGTATATTTTATTACATATGGATTCCACATTATGCACATATAGCAGATCCTTTCTATGGTCTGCTACGAAAAGGGAAGAGGTTTAAATGGGAGAAGATACATATAGAAGCAATGCAAAGGTTGAAGCAATCATTGTCTTCTCCACTTGTGCTACGTACAGTAAATTATGAGAATAGAAAACCGGTGATACTTACAGTTGATACTAGTCCAATAGCTATTGGTTGGGCACTAGGGCAGGATGATGAAGAAGGGAATCGATTTGCTATACGATTTGGAGCCAAAGTATTAAGTGAAAGACAAAGGTGCTATCCACAAGTAAAACGAGAATTATGGGGGGCAGTGACAGCCATGAAAACTGATAGAGATTATCTAATTGGAGCATCAGTGATAGTGGAAACGGATTGTTTACCACTATTGGGAATGATCACCAATTGTAATACCCCTGATATTGCTATGCTGAGGTGGATTGCATATATTAAGTCTTTAAATCCTGAATTCAAGCACATAGCAGGTAAAAATAATCCAGTGGCGGATATGCTATCTCGGGCTAGGTATGAACAAGAAGAAGATTTAATTGATGATACCGAAGATGTAGGTATTACCTTCTATTCTCGAACACAACAAGGAGAGAAAGAGTATCCAAAACTATTCATGGAAGAACTATATGAAAGAGAATGGTTAGATATTGGATACTATTTGAGCACGCTATCAAAGCAACCAGAATGGAATGATATTTATTTTAAGCAAATTAGGCGGAAAGCCTACAACTACCTTTTACGAGATGGATACTTATGGAAGCGATGTAAAAGGGACAGTGGTATACCACAAAGAATAATTTGCAAGAAGGAAATGCAAGAGCAATTGATTCAAGAATTCCATAATAGCTTGTGGGCGGGTCATAGAGGTATTTATGCTACCTTTAACAAGCTTAAAGAAAAATATTGGTGGCGTAATATGTATAGAGATGTAGTAAAGTTTGTGGAATCATGTCAAACTTGCCAAATGTATTCAGAGATTCGACATAGAGACGGGTTGCATCCTACATATCCTCTAGCAATACATTATAAATGGGTGGTGGATTTAGTTAATATGCCTATGGGATTATGGCAAATGCGATACTTGGTTTTGGCATAAGAAGATTTATCCAACCAGGTGGAGGGAAGAGCTCTACGAACAAAATCCACTGAAGGAGTTTGTAGATTTTTACTGGAGGATGTGATTTGTAGATACGGATGTATTGGAAAAATTACTGCTGATCGTGGAGAATTAGATACATATGAGGCAAGGAAATTTTTTGAAAGATGTGGAATCAAGCTTGCACTTACAACAGCGTATAATCCAGAGGGTAATGCCAAAAGTGAGCGAGGTCATCCTCCGATAGTAAAAGCCATTGTTAAAGCATGTAAAGGAAGGGCGAAGGAGTGGCCAAGATTATTACCATTCGCTCTATGGGCTGATCGTACTACTCACAGTTCAGTAACTGGATATATGCCTACAGAATTGATACAAGGACAAAAGCCTATTATGCCGATTGAAGAGCAAATATATACTTGGAATGTATTACCTTGGCAAGACAATGTGTCTAGAGAAGAACTTCTTGCACTTCGAATCCGTCAATTGGAGAGAAGACCTGAAGATATAGAAAAAGCAGTTGTTAAACTAAGGGAGGCACGAATCAAAAATAAAGATAGATTTGACAAGCGACATCGATTAAGGCCAAAAGAAATTCAAGAAGGTGATTGGGTTTTGGTGTATGATAGTAGCTTGGATAACCAGCATAGTACTCTTAGAAAATTTTCTAAACGCTGGTTTGGACCTTATGTGGTTGTAAATGTTTTGGATAATGCCACATATGCATTAAGGGAGCTAGATGGAACACACCTTAAAGTTCCAATTGCAGGAAAACGCATAAAACTCTTCAAACAACGGAATCAAGACGTAACACATGAAGATATGAGAGAAGAAATTGACTTCTTTACAGATGAAGAAGAAGAACAAGATTTTGAAGAAGATATTGCTGGAGCAATAGTAAGACGCCGACCACAACTTCAACTCTTGTTGGTGCATACCGGAGGATGCACAGGTTTGGAGGGGGTGGATGTCGTGTTGTGGTTTGGCTACTATGTGAAAAAATTGTACATGTATATTTAATGTACAATTTACTACTTAGCTAAATGAGAGCCATATCAGTGGACTTTTATTGATTATAGAATGTGATTGGATTGCTAGTTTAGAAAGGATCTGTTAAAAGGATTATTATTAAGGTTTATACAACCTTATTTTCTTTTAGTAGTGACTTTTGAAGTTAATTTTATATTGATAGTAACTTGTGTATATCTTAAGTCACCTTTGTTAGACATTGGTGATCCTTAAGATCTTATTTACTTCTTTTATTTGATGCTTAAAGCACCAAGTATGTAAATCTTATAAGAAGAAGGATTAGAAAAGGGTTTTTAGTGTAAAAAGGGTAGTTTGGCCGTCCATGTGGATGAATAGAGGTGGATGATAGAAATCTCTATTCTAATTGGCCAAAAATCATGCCCAATGGGCTTCAAGGAGGCTGCCCGAGGGTTTATTAGGAGTTAGGGTTTGTTTTTCGAAGGGAGTCGAACATCAGAGGCTAGGGTCATCAGGTTTAGGTTTTTGGGTATGGTTTAGGTGCAAATCTTGCATGATTTGGACTTTTAATGAAGGAGTTATAGGCACTCAAAGTTAGGGTGTCGATTTTGGACATACTGTCACTCTTTTGGATATATCTCGCGCATACAGAGAGCAATCAAAGATCGGCGACTGAGGTTGGAAAGCGCACTTTCTCGGCTACACTTTTCACGTATATCTCGATAAAATCCAAGCTAGGATCAAGGAGATATTGTGAGTTGAAGTCAGTGCTTGTAAGCTAAAGGCAGTAAGTGACTCTGCTTAACTAGCGGTTACATTTTGAGCTATATCTTAGTAAATTTGATAGATTTTTGGCTCAAAATTTTCAGGAGTATATATGTTTATGTCACAAGACTATGTACAAAATTTTTGTGGCATTAGGGTTTTGGGTTTGTGAGATATAGAGAAAATAGTGCTCGGGTGTCTCTGAGCTAGGGTTTTAAGCACCTGCTAGGGGTTTTGAGATATCGAACGATCGGAAGTATATTTGCGGTTGAATTTTTTTCTGGTAAAGCTTAAAGGTGAATTCTACCTTTCCTGAAAGTTTGAAGAAGACTGAACGGCTGGATCAGAAGATATGATTTTCTAAAGTTTGGAAAGAAAAACATCCTTTGCGGGAAAATATATTTTTAAGGGTTTTGTTGCAAATTTGGACTTTTGTGCATACTAAAGGTGTTTTTGGGAGCCAAGACTTTATGGAGGTGTAAAAGGTGGATGTATAGAGCCATGATATGATTTTGGTATATAGATGAGTCTTTAAAAGGTTTTTAAGGATTTTCTACATATCATAGAGAAAACTTATGTACAAACCTACTTAAAAATAAGAGGTTTTAATCATACAAAACCTTTTTCTTATATTATCGTGTATTTGTCCTTCTTATTAAGGACAAATAACTCATTAGAGTTTAGCCAATAAATATTAAGTAAAATTCTCTCTACAGCTAGGTAGACCGTTTTACACGACAACGTAGACTTATATTTACTTGTGTACAAGCAAATCCTTTACTAGCTTAACTCACCTGCTGATCTTTTTTCATTCCAAGTCCTTTGTATAGCCTTCTAAAGGATTTAAGAAACTTTTTATATTACTCTGGCAGATTTCAACAACCTTTGATAGTTTTTTTTAGAGGCTTTTGTAGCCTTTTACAATCATATAGAATCTCCCACAAGTCTCTAATTACGAAGCATTTGAAATGTTTCCTTGTTCCTTGTCTAATTCTAGTCTTTTTTCCAATCTTCTTCTTCTTTTTTCTTGCATTTTAAAAAATCAACTCCAAACCTTTGCAATTGTCACTTGTCACTAATCTTATACTAACCATGAATGTCCAAATTTAAGATTTAATTATCATAAAAACCTTATGGAGTCTTGAATTTTTAAATAACCTAAGTAGTTTGTTCACATCTAATTACATGGTACTACTTACATAAAAAAAAAGAGACAACAATATTACCTCATTTTTTAATTTAAAGGATTTGGTAGTGTTACTATCCTATTATTTACTATCAACAATGAAAAAAACTTTGTAGGTATTCTATAATCTACTCTTTTGATAATATTCTGTGGAATTTTTAGCAGGTTTCCTACTCTTCTCTCTCTTTTTTACTTTTTACTTTTTAAAATATCAAATGAGTTCTGAATTACGATTTATTCACTTTAAAAATCTACCTACAATTACTTTGAAGTGTATTAAACTTTTTGAATTGATATTTCATTTATTTCAACTTTAAAAAATATTATTTTTTGCATACGTGATAATATAAATTTAAATTATTCAATTCAAATCAATTTGTAAAAACTTATGTTCTTTAAACATTTGAAATTTTAAAAAGAATTGTTTTAACTTGGTGTTCTAAGTTACTATTATCTTTATTGATATTTGATATATTATCAAAATAGATTTGCTCATACATCTATTAATTTTTAAAATTCTTTAAACTCATGTTTATTTTTCTCTACATTTTATAATACTGTACACAAACCAAAAAAAAAAAAAAAAAAAAAAAAAAAAAAAATTACAAATCTACTTTACAAAGCCACAAAATATACATTGAAACATCTTTCAGAAAAATTAAATTTAGTACACATAAAATTAAAATTGTGTATCCTTTACAACACAATTAAATGTGTATATATATATATATATATATATATATATGCGGTCACGGGTCAATAATACGATAATAGGTGGTTATCACGGTCACGGGTCATCTGGCTGAGCATCCAGGTTGTGTGCTGAGGCTGGAAGTGAGAGTGGCGGCGATGGCGTGCAGAGTTCAAGTTGATCGCATGGATTTCGCGACGCACAACGAAGAAACGCAACACCCACATGTCGAAAACCGTCATGAGCTTCACATTCTGCATGCCACAGGAAGATCTCGAATGTCTTGTCACTGTTTCCTCTGCCGATGTCTTTAAGCATTTGTTCCACGCCGCGGTTGTGATTGTCGAGACGGTCTCTCGGGGTTGTGGGCGAACGTCTCGTTGTCGTCTGGTTACGGTCTGTTGCAATGACACCTGCCGATATTCACCTCGAGATCGGCTGTAGACATATGATGTGCGGGGCTGAGTAGGGTCTTGGTATGTTAGATCCCTGGAATTGTACAGTTTCTGTGTTTGTGGGTGGATCTTGAGATCTCGTTGAGGCATCTTTACTTCTGAATGACAACGTGGGTTGTAGCATCATCTGAGAGGCTCGACTACGTGTTCAATTACAGCACAGTCCATATTCCCAGGTTCTACTACAACAGATTATATTTTCGGTTCTAGTTTTCACGTCCCATTTCACGAGTAAGCTGGTGGTCGGTGACGAGCCTCAGACTAATTGATGCTGCACACTCCAACAGTATTCAGGCATAACAAGCCAAAGCTACATAGCTTCGTGAAAGAAAACTCATGACATTTGCCTTAGTAATCGCCGGTGCATGGAATTCAAATATAGACAATATCAACGCACGCAACCTTTGGGAGACTCTACAGCTGCAGGGGTTCAATTAAGACCTAACAAAGAATGTACAGTGATGAGACGTCAATTGACATGGCCTACACTCAGGCTTGAAACACAACACAACAGCAAATTCTTGCTGTAGCATGAATAGAAGGAAATCACCTCAAAATAGATTACTATAGAGAAAATTCCGTGTGGCACATGTATTTTGACTCAGGCGGCAGAAAGCATGAAAACATGTGTACAAAAACTTTTTAGTAAATAAAGGCCTCCAAACAGATAGTTGACTTCTACACAGACGGCGGTTGCCAGACCTTACGTGCTTTTCGATGATAGACGACAGTGTGGACAAACAAGGAAGCCTTTGGTCTGAAGACCAATTGCTTGCAGAAGGCACGAGTTGCACCTTCATTTAAGAATGCGGTTCCCAACTAAGAAAACTTAAATCTACTTATCTGACGTCACACAGTCGTACTTCTTAAGAAGTAGACGTCAAAATGGCTGGAGAACAATGATATAATAAAATGCACTAACTCAACAGATGCATAAACACGAGGGAATCCACAAATCATTAGGTTTTAAGTATAGGCAGACATGCCCACAGATGGGCCACCTTGGTACGACTGCCACGCCTCTGGACTGCTTTGAGCCCTAGAGATTAGGACATAGTATATCTCAGTGAACAGCATGGTAATGAAAATGAAAGCAGATGCCGCAGCAAACAGGCTCTTCTGCACTTGCCTGCAAGTGACATTAGGCCCGTTTGTTGAAAATAAGCCCTTGGTTTGAATTTTGTTCTGGCTTGCGCCTGCAATAAGAGATGCAATGGCAACTAGGAATGACAACCTGCACACAACGTCGAGTGGTTCACGATAGTTTAGCACGCAAATCAGAATTAATCATTCTGAAGGGCTTTTTCTTTCACTATTAGAACATTCTTTAGGTGATTCTTATCAAATGCAAAATTAAGTGACTTGAACTCGTCGGGGCAGTTTAACTTACCAGGAGAAGATGAAAACTAAGATAGCAAATGTTCGAGAACCTCCGGGCTTGTAGCCGTTTCCGCAGCAGAGGCAGCGAGTGACAATCATAACAAACATCTGGGCTATCAAAAAGAAAATGAAGGCGCCCGCAGCTAATCCTGTTGCAATGTCTGAGGTATAGTGGCACTTTAAGGTCCCCATCTCTTGATTCACAACTGTGAGATCTCCCTGCGAATAGATAGAGCCTACGTTGCATTACAGTCCTGAAAGATGTCCAGAGGGAAAGGAGGATAATCATCTTTACCTGAACTGTAGCAAAAGGGAGGATGTTCGTCGAGAATACACGTAAGATCAAGTATAAAAGGATGCTAACCTTGCTCCTTTTTTCCATGGCTCCGAGGGCGAGACCAAAAGCGACGAGGTAGAGCACGGCGCTGATGCAGATCACCAAGAAGGAAGCGGAACCCATTTGGATTCAAATTTTGGTCTCTCGCTGCAAATTCCTTCAACCACAGCTTGCATCGACAAATACACGCATCAAAATAGCGTCACTCGAGATACATCAGCGGTGAAGACGCTAAGATGCAGGCGCCAGAATACAGTATCTAGACGATCAAAGACGGAAATGAAGAATAAGCTTTACTCTGCTAATTCTTAAAACTCCAGCAACGCAGCCTTCAACCTTACTACAAATTTACGATTATCGTTACCCAAGAGACTCAACTGTTTTTCTACCGCAATTTCTCCTCCACGCGCGACATACTCGCTAACTCCAGGGTCAGGACAAGTTCAAGAATCGCGAACAGGACAATGGCGTCAGGTGACCAGAAGCGCGAACATTGCCTCCTTTCTTGCAGCAATCACGGAACTCCCACTAATACTTTCAATCTCTTCCAAATACATTATCTCCAACAGAAACGTCTACGCTCGTCACTAAACTACAGTACCCATGTCAAGCATATATATATATATATATATACACACACACACACACACACACTAGATTCGAATACCGCTGATTACTGGTGGAAGTTACCCCACAGAGCTGCAAGGCCACCAAACTGCAAGAGTCCACAGTTTCCAAATCTAGTCGAAACAGGAGTAGTTCGAGCACAAACAACTGCGAGCAACAAAGAGCTGGAAACTGCAAGAGACTTAAGAGCATGGTTTGAATGCATACCAGCAGCAGCAGTAGCAGCAGATGTGGAAGCGGCACAGCTTCGAAGCAGTCCCAGCTATGGCGAAAGAGATGGTGGTGCCCCGAAGCATGAATCAGTTCTCACATGCACTGCGTACGAGAGAGTGTGTCCGTCAGAAGCCCAGAGAGCTGCCGTCGCTTGGCAGGTCGGCACCATCGCCTCGGTCCGTGATTTTTGTCCAATCTTAAAAACTGCCCACAAATCGTGTGACGGCTTACTACTCCCATCATGATCTTCAGCGTCTTATTGCTTTCACCAACTAAGCGAGGGCAGCATTTCTTCATGCTCCACAAGGCAAGCTTAGCGGGAAGTCTTTATGAAGATTAATAATTGTTAGTGATACGGTCTTAACAACCAAGTAGTTGTAAGTTTCTCTGTGACTGATGAAGATGGAGTGGTCTTTTGTGATGACTGAAGTTGAGCAACTTGATTATTGATATAATGCCTACGATCAGATTCAACAAAAACAAATTCAAAAACATGCTGTTGATATTGTTGGAATATGTTTTAGAAAAATTGTAGTAATTTTGGTTGCGTTGAAAATTGAAATCCTCAAAATATGGAACCTGGTGAAGCGTTTTTAAAAATATAGTGCCACATACGCATTTGGGACATGATATTTTTCTCGATTCAATCTTAGGTGTTAAAGTCATTTGAATTTGTAATGGTGTGCCCATCCACCATTATTAATGTAGCCAAAGTTCATTACTACTCCCATCATTAATATAGCCAAAGTTCAAAGATACAGAAAATAGACTGGGCCTCCATCACAGTAACCTCTAAACCCAAATTTACACAATTATTATGTGCACACAGGTATTGAGCCTGCATGTGAAAATCCATTTCATGAAAAAATTCGCACGTGGGAGAATGCCAATGTTATTCTATGCCACATATGATACAAGGCAACGGTTTTGCCATGTCATGGGTATTCAATGTGTGGAATTGAAAGATCACTAAATGCTGGAAAACAATCATCAATCAGCTCCGGTTCCGCATCTAAATTGAAACTTTTACTTCCTGCCCATCCAGATTGTGCAGCACAGGCACCAGGCTTTTACTCACAGTGCTGCCTTCTGGATGTTCCTCATGCAACGTGTGTCAGCTTCGAAGGTAAAATCGTGCGCTGAAGTCACATTCGGGTTAGAATCAAGGTCAAGAAAGGTCTTGAGCGAAGTTCACAAACCGTAATGTGACGAAAGCGCACTCTACTAACTCTCCACTTTACCGCGTGAAATCCACGGTATTCAAAGAAGAAGTCGCCCTGCTTTTCACTGAATGTTTTACAATCAAACTCACTAAACACGAAATTTCCCTCCTGAGTTTGTAATTAAAATGCAAAAACAATCTACTATTCCGAATCTTCAGAATTAGCTCCCTAAATTCACGCAGAACTCGATTCGATAAAATTCTACCACTTCACCACTCAGGAGGAGAAGTTAGATAGCTATTTACCGAACCGTTTGTGGCACCTGCTTCCCTAGGCTTGACCTAATTCACCACCCACCTTAACAATCCTAGCAAGTTCTCTTAAAATTTCAAGCCTTCCAAATTTGATGCCCTTGGTTTGATATTCTGAGCTTGAACGATGCACAAACTTAAAGCTTCCTTCAGAGCAGCCGTAGTCAGCATCTGGTCTTCTTGGTCTAAACTCAAGTACAGCACAAGAGAAATGAAGAGCATAATTGTTAATGTATTGAGTGAACAGAGTACAGCACAGCAGAGGACAGTTTTATACTCCAGAGGAATGTCACTTGCCAGGTTGAATGGTCATTGTCACAAGATTGGTGTTTGACCTTAAGAATTGATTAGTTTAAGATGTCAACCCACGTTTTAAAAATTAAGGTGTATTTGAGATGAAGTTGTTCAGTTAATTTTTCTTGTGCAAAGTAATATCAAAAGTCAATAAGTTTTGATCATTATATAGAGATTATATATAGTTTCATAATATAAAGATCATATATAGTTTCAAAAATCCCTATCTATGCCATACCTCTATATGTCCTTTAGCTAATGCCACTATTTAAGATTATCATATTTATGAAATGGATGTCACCACTATTTAAGATTATCATATTTATGAAATGGATGTCACCACTATTTAAGATTATCATATTTATGAAATGGATGTCACCACTATTTAAGATTATCATATTTATGAAATGGATGTCACCACTATTTAAGATTATCATATTTATGAAATGGATGTCACCACTATTTTCCTAAACAATTCTTTACTAATACACTTTCATACTTAAGCTGGTTAGTATAATGCCAATTAGATCTATGATATAGCAATATATTCATTATATATAGCAAGGGCATATAGAGATATGGCATGGATAGGGATTTTTGAAACTAAGAATAAAGTAAGGAGGAGAGGCATTTAAAATCAAAGATAGATTGGAGGTGCTTGAAGGTAGGAGTACAACTAACAAGGAAAGAAAATAATATAACAAGGACAATATAAAAGGTGCAAAAGACAACTAGATTAGATTATAAAGCAAGAGACAAGTTGAGTTAGATATAGTTGTTTAATATGTTTAACATGTTTAAGAATGTAAACAAAATTGCTTGGTATCACAAGAGTTGCAAGAAGAATGTGATAAAAACAAGATATCTTTAGAAGAAATGATATTCCAACTCAAAATTACATAATATATATTTGGATTAAATAATTGGTTTTTTTTTAAATGCCTTGAGATTTGTTATAGCTAGCAAACATATACTTAAAAGTTAAAATATTGAATTTGATATTTTTATTGGTAGAAATGTAAAAACAAGTTATAAAAATAATAATTTTTAAATAAGAATATTTGAAATAAAAGCTAGTTTAAATTTAAAATAAAATAAAATATATTAAAATATTAATAAAAACAAATAGTGTTTAAATGAGAAATGGTAGTAAATACTTTATTTTAAAATATATATTTTAAATTAAGAATATTAAACATAATTTGAACTAATTTAACTAAACTTTAATTTTTACTTTTAAAAATGCTATCTTAAGTTGAATTGTAAGGATTTATAAAATAGTATTGTGTATCATAATCTTTGCAAATTTTAACAAAGTTTTCTATTAAAATTTGGTATTATTTTTAGAAAAAATAAAAATACTTTGTTATAAATATTGACCTCAAAATTGAAGTAGAAGTATTATAATATAGAAGTATTGGTAATTTTAGCTAAAAATAAGAATAAAAGCTCATCTTTAGAAAAAATATTAATTTAGAAATAGTAAGACAATGTTTAATCGCCCTTATTCTTTTAACATTCTAATATTATATACATAAGGATATTGTAATAATAATACTAAATTATAACAAAGTTTAGAAGATGAATTTTTTATGAAGTAAAATTAATATAGCAAGGATTACTACAATTTGGTTGAAAAGGTAATAGAAGCAATGTATGGTGCATAGTGACTTATCTTGTGAGGTTTAATAAAAAAAATATTTTCATAAAATATATATATATATATATATATATATATATAAACTTTAAATTTTTGATATTATTTATTTGCATAATGTGGAAAAAGCAATGTGATAAAGGCAAGATTGGCAATACTTCATTACATTGTAATTTATATGCTCCAAGTGGTTATAAGAGCACTAAGAAGTAAATTCACTTCTTAAGAGTTTGTGAAAGCACAATTGACAATATGCAATCCTACATGTCTTTTAAGATTAAAAGGAAATGATGAGAAATTAGTTGTTTTTTGGTACCATAAAGTATTATGTTGAAACAAGCTTTAGAATCCTTCAGTGGCTAAGTTGCAAGGCCAATAATATTAAACAAGAAAGAAAAGATTTTGGTGCCATCTACAATAGTCAATAATTTAGATTAGATGATACATATTTCAACTTTGTACTTTATATTGTATAATTGAATGTAAGGAGAAAGAAAGGATAGTATGCTTACATAGTAATATATAATCTTAATAAATTCATGGTTAGATGATATTACAATAAAATTAAGGGACAAAGAATCAACAACCAAACATTAATAAAGAAAAAAAAAAAATCTCATAGAAGGAGAAGATTGTAAGCACATAGAAAAAATTACTTATGATTGAGTAGAGAAAAAATACTAAGGTTTTAGAATAATATTATGTATTTAAAATTAAAGTATAATAAAATAAAATAAAGAATATAAATTTTTATGTATAAATTATATATGTATATATATCTTTCTTCTAAAAGAATATTTTTTGCTAATAGGTTTTTTTGATGTTTTGTACTAGCTAATTAATCTATTTGATTTAACAATTTTTTGTTACTTTTTGTACTCAATCACCTTACAATTATTGGATGTTATTTTTCTACTTAAATAAATATATTTTTTGTTACAAGTGGCAATATTGCTATTGATTTTAAATAGATAATATACTTATGTTGACAATAAAATAAAATTATCTTAAATATTAAATATAATAAGTATAATATTTAACCTACACTTTTAGATATTTATAAAATATTAAAAAATATTTTTATTACTAATAATAAAAGATATCAACTTTGACTTTGGATAAAAAAAAATTGACACCATTATGTTAAAATATTATGCTTTAAAATACTAGTGCATATTATTATAGATTTTTATTGCTACATTAATATGGTCAAATATTAACTGAAACATAGTAATGAAAAAACTTAGAATATTTTCACTCAAATGTCATTTTAGTCCAAAAAATAAAATGTAATATAGAATAAAACATAACAAAAAAAATTCAAAAAGATTCATTTTTTTTTTTTTTTTTTTTTTTTTCTAAAACAAAATATTTTTCTTCATCTATTTATGTTTGGTCAAATATAAATGAGCATCATTCTTTGAAGGAATTAGTAACAATAATAATTTCTTTCAAAAAAACCAATATATAAATACATAATGAACATACTTGAAAGTGATGCCAATTTTTTTTTTTTTAAATTATTGTATTAAAGTCTACAATAAGTGTCACACTCTTTAAAGCCAAGCTAAATCATAAAGATTTTTAGCACACAAATAAAGTCGAACAAAGATAAAAGAGGGTGTAGAATACTAATAGGAATGATCAAGGGACATTGATGACATTCAACGCTTCCCCCTTCAACACAGTGTAGAAAACCAAAATCTCTTCTTTAAAAACATTGAAATCCAATAACGATGACAATAGAATAACTTCTGTCAGTGTATTAATCACTTCTCCATCTCTTTAAATGCCCTTCAAATCCCACAAACAAACATGTGAAGCATACATGTCGAACTCCATCTTCATTACATAAACATCCACAGCTTTCTTAACACCCCTTGCATAGAAAATGAAAAAGAAAAAAACAAATCGTGATTTCTACACAATTTTTTGTCATTTTGAAATAAAATTCACGAACAAGAAGCAAAAAACTTCATACGTATAAATTGTGAACCCAAACGTGGGCGCTGTTTCGGTGAGAAATGCACAACACATGGTCATAGGATCATGCCTAATATCGTCGAGATTGCTGATCAATGGTGATTACAAAATGGAGTCAACACAGCAATAGATTGCACACAAGAGAGTACAAATCATTGGGTGGGATGCAAGTACCCACTAAAATAAGTGGAAGCCTCATTGCACTAACATATACTTGGAAACTGTGAGAGCCAGATGAGAATCATCTAGGTTAGAAAGATGCAGCTGGAGTCGCAAAAGGACCGCACAAACACTAAACACAGACAACTGGATCTCCTAGTCTTGACAGATGTTACCGCATTACAAGCTTCAGATTCAGTCATTTCGTGACTCAGACTTCATGTTTTGTCGTGGCCAGATTGCATGCTCGGTTCACTCCATCTACTGTTAATCTGAGTTTGCGTGGAGGAGCTCCGTTGTGTAGATATCTGGGCATCGTTGAAGCAGCTCACACTATTACTAGCTCCTCGATTCGTGTTGTTGTTTGTAAATCGTTACGCATGGTTGGAAGAATACAAACTTTTAGAGCAACTTGGGTGTTTTTATATCACAAGGGTTGTGTTTCACCTTGATTCGACGTTGCCATTCTTCAACCGGTTGCCGATGAGGGCATTAGCGATAAGTTTGAGACGCTTGCTTTCGCAGTGCGTGGTAAATATAGGGAGTGACCATGTCGGTGCTTGCTTTTATCACGCGTGCTGTGTCAAGACTCTAAATAGGACAGCAAATTCCTGGTGTCGTTCGCTTAGTCGCTGATTCAGTCACACAAAGATCTCGCCTTGCGTGATCAATTACTGTTGCCATATTCGGTTTTTTTACATCCAGGAATCGTCAGAGTATCAAACGAGTTCCCGGATGGAGTGTGGGTTTTTCCGGTGGGATTTGCATCAGCTAACACCTGGAAGGCGACATGGACTGTTCAATCCATGGAAGGGAGTGACCGAAGAAATCTGCCCATGCTGCGTTGCACAAATCCCTGGATCAAGCAAGAGAGCTCGCTCCGCTTTGTGTTTGCGAGGTTATGCTTCCAGCTATGTCGTGTGAGGATCTGCCCAGACTCAATCCACCAAGATGAGAATCTAAATCTATCCATTTCTTTGCGCTGAGCGAATCTTTCCCGTGCTGGATCTTTTACCCTAAGGTGAATATTACATTTGTTATACTAGTTTTTTTTTAATCTCCCGCTGTTTGTCAGGCTTCACAGAGTGGCAGGCTTCATGTAGGAAAGCTTATCCTTGTATGAGCACTTGCATATAAGCTTTTCGGGCGGACACCCTCTTCACTTATTCTTGTATTCTATTCTATCCTCCACATCTAGGCTGGACTTGATAATCTTGGGGTTAGTCAGCTTTGCCTGTCTTGTTGGCTTTTATTCTTCGGCTCCTAGCTCCGTGCTTGTTACTGCACTCAGACCACCTGACAAATCTGCTGCTTCACAGACGGGAAGGTTCAGAATCTGTTGTGGGAGGTTGGTTCAGAGCGCAGAGCTATTTGGCGTCTTTGTCGTTGGTTCTCGTAGGGAAGCTCTTGTTGTCGCGAGGTGAGATTGCCTGGTACCGACCAGTGTGTGGTTTTGTTAGCCGTGTGTCTTCAGGAGCTTGGGCGGTGCCGGGGAAGACTTCTGGAAGGTGGGACAAAGTATTGGAAAGGGTGGTTCAATTTGGTTTGCCTGGAACTTCGTTCGTACGATTTCGATTTGTTAAGTGGAAGGAACTATATGGGTTTGTCATGATCGTCGACAGTACGGTTGGGTTTCTACTGACGATTTAGCATAGTTTGTGTTGCGGATCTTCGTTGAAGTCCATGGTCTTCTCGGTTTGGTTCGTGAAAGTTCCCGAAATTGTATCACTTTGCGAAGATCTAACTTTTTCTTTACACGCGGAGAGTTTTCGAAGAAGTTGCTAGCCTTTAGGGTTTGGCGACGGGTAGCCCAACCTATTTCTTAGAATTTCTGGCTGGTTCCTACCAAGAATTTCATAATAGAAATCATCTGTTCAAGTCCCTCACATTTGGGAGGCAAACTCCAGATCTGGAACTCCCTCAGTAGTCCAATCTGTTGGACTGCATTAGTTTTTCTGGGTCTAAATGCATCAGGGTTCTTGTTATTGATGACCACGGCTTTTCTGAACGTAAGCACGGTATCAACCGCTTGTACACGCGCTAATCAGCTGGTGTATGTGTACTAGTAAGGACCCCAGAGGATATGTTGGCTATTTTTGGGATTGGAATCTCTGGTGCGTGAAATATTGTTACTTTAGTCTTGAAGGCCTTGCGGGCGGAAGGCATCAGAGTGCACGAGAGTGGCGCAATTAAGGCGTATATAGCTCTCCGCTTCCATCAGGAGGATTTGTATCTACATTTGGAGTCAAATACCACTTCTCAAAGGCACGTACAGGAGAAGATTGCTGCCACAGTCTAGGGGCGAAGTGAAATATAGCAAGCTTATGATTATTGGACTTCACGACATAGCAGGTGTTTTATATCGAGATTTGTTGTGAAGGAAGACATGCAGGGGTTTTCACTTAGCTTCTTGTGAGGTGACTCCATTTGACGCTCCTCGTCAACATCAACGTCACCAAATCTTTTAAGTTTCAGGCCACAATCTAGGCTGGATTTTTTTAGGTCTTGCAAATTGAGGTCACCTTTTTGAGACTCTCAAGCGACGCAAGTGCCGAGTTGTAATTTGATCTCCCACGTTTGAGTCTGCAAGGTTCGTAGGGTTTCTGGAAGCGTATGCTTCAAGGCACTTATTTAACGAATTGAGGTTCAGAGAATCGCGCCCACACATCTCAGTGTCTGAGAAGGTGTTTTGAGGTGGCTTATTTCGTAGCATACACACCTTTACTTTTTTCTCAACCTCGGTCGATTTAGGGTTGGGTGATCGTGCTGCTTCAGGGCTCTGGTTTTGCAAATTTAATGCTACATTCTTGACTAGGGATAGTGAGGATACTTTCCTCGACCCCCTTTGAGTAGTACTGCTTGGAACATTTTGAAATCTTGCTTCCAGTTTCTGCATCCGTAGCAGCGAATCAATTTCAAGCGTTTCTTGAGGTTGTTTACTTCAACTAGTAATGGAGAAGAGAAAAGCGCAGATCCCTCTTGTGTGCCACGGACATTCTCGTCCAATTGTGGATCTTTCGTATAGTCCCATCACTCCAGATGGCTTCTTTTTGGTCAGCGCCAGCAAAGGTATGTATACTTATTAGGCAGCTGAATCACTATTTTCTTGCACCTAAATGCACAAAATGCCAAATTCCGAGCGGAGTGTGTTTCTCTCTGTTTTAGCATGTATTAGTACTGACAATACCATATCCTCTGTTCGTTTTCTGGTTATTAAGTCATATTTGTGGGACAGTGCGAGCAGAGTTTTTGAGCTTATCTGTGTTGAATTTACAGAGTCTTGCAGTTGTACTATTAAATGCTTCAATCATGTAAATTTTTCATGTATATGGAAAAGTAAAATACATCTCTTGTTAGACAGTTCCTAGACAACCTCGGTAGAATGTGAAGTTCTTGTTTGATGTTCCATCGAGTTATTAATTGGCGTGCAGATATCCTTTCCATGTTCTGTAGAATTATTGCAGGTTTGGGTAACGAGACTTGTGTTCCTGAGAACTTTACTCATTTTTGGCAATCTCGTGCGTAGATGGGAAGCCAATGCTCCGGAACGGTGAGACAGGCGATTGGATTGGAACCTTTGACGGCCACAAAGGAGCTGTATGGGCGGCATGCCTTGACACTCCCGCATTGCGCTGCGCTACTGCATCAGCAGATTTTAGCGCGTAAGTCGATTTTTATCTTTTGTATCTAGTCATACTCTAAGTGAGATTGCTCGAAGAAATCGAAGAAGTGCATGTAGAGTTCGAAGATTTGGACTTCTAAAGTAGTAAATACGCAGCTTGTGATTTGAATTTGGTTGTTCAGTGAAGGCGTAATTTAGAGATTTTTAGACTTGTGATATCTTGACATTGCTTTCCACGTATTGCATTTTTGCGAAGAGAATTCGAGCGATAGATCTGCTTAAAATTTGATACAATGCGAGTTATTGAGGTCTGGAGCTGGATTTGGATTGCAGGAGGGTGTGGGATGCTTTGACAGGGGATGAACTATACTCATTTGAACATAAGCATATAGTTCGAACTTGCGCGTTTTCTGAGGTGTGCTTTTCAGTTTTATTGCCTCAGTTACATTTTCTTCTAGATACTTATCATAAGTATTCATTGAGGAAATTACCTGCTTTTATGAATTTTAATCTAGTCTTCCATGTTTTGCATGATAATTGTAGAATATCTGCATTTCGTATTCGGCAATGAATTATTTTCTATTTACCTGGTGGACTCACGTTTTATGTCTTGCAATGTAGCCATTTTACATACTACCGTTTCAATTTCTATCTTTTCTTGTGTATATAAGCTTTGTAAAATTCTGATTAAGGTGTGGATGTCTTGGTTTCAGAGCACTACTCACTTATTGACAGGAGGTGCAGAGAAAGTTCTGCGAATTTTTGATCTGGGCAGGCCAGATGCACCTCCAACGCTTTTAGAATGCTCTCCGGAGACTCCTATCAGGGCAGCAGTTTGGCATCACAGTGATCAGACCATTTTAAGCTCTTCAAATGACATTGGGGGTCTAAGGTGTGACTTATTGACATTGGATTTTCACAGTTCAATTACAGTACTCAGGAGGTGCTTTCTGGTAATTAACTTTTTTAGATATGGGTGGATATGATTATTTTTTCTCTTATCATTGATTGCTGTAAATTTATCAGAGTATGGGATGTGAGAACCAAGTCTGTGGTCCGGACTTTGGACACGAAATCTTCCTGCACTAGTGTGGAGGTCAGCAGGGACGGTCGGTACATCACCACAGCTCATGGCAACACCGTGAAGTTTTGGGATGCTAATCAGTAAGTTTTCGCTGTTCTTGTTCAAGAATAATTTAAAACCTATTGCCGTAGATAAATCTTTGTTGGTAGGGGATATAATTTTGGTACCTCTGCTACTATTGGTGGTCTCTACTAGAGACCCTTACAGTCAAAGCAGCTCTTTTTCTTAAGTTTACTAATGAAAAACAGATTCAGTGTCTTACGAAGCATGTTTTTCGTGCAGCTTTGGGTTGGTAAAGAGCTACACTATGCCCAGGCCGGTGGAATCAGCATCTCTCTTTCCCTCTAGGGGCAAATTCATTGCAGGCGGTGATGACATGTGGGTTCGCCTCTTTGATTTTGATACCGGCGATGAAATTGGTAAGTTCTTTGTATCTGGTTCCGGAATTTCCGCAAGCTGTGCTACCTACATGAATTCTTGCATATTTTATCAGAACTGGCGGATGCGATGTCACGATGCCTTGCTGGCCACCTCTACATAGATACAGTTGACCACTGCCAGTCATTACTTTCACTTTGAATGAAAGTTCACCTGATATCGTATATACGTGCAATATTTTAGCTTTTTCGAAAGCAAGTTCCAGTACTCTGCGTTTATTACCACCCTGGCTAATCCTGTAGTTTTTTTTTTTTTTTTTTTTTTTTTTGTGTATGTAGAATGCAACAAAGGGCACCACGGTCCTGTGCACTGTGTTCGTTTCTCTCCAGGAGGAGAATCTTATTCATCTGGCTCTGAGGATGGCACTATCCGTATTTGGAAGACTGTGAATGGAAATCAGGAGGCCGAGGTGGGTGGCCTTGCTGAAGCTGCAGCAGGAAATCAGATAAAGGTCCGAGTCGACGAGGTTGCAAGGAAGGTGCAAGGTTTTCACATTGCTCAAGAAGATGACTCACAGTACTGATATCCAAACTCCTGCTGTGACTCCCATCCTCATATCCTAGTCAAGTTTTATGACTACGGTTCAAAGGATTCTGCTTGTAGGGGAGCTGTCTTTCGGAGGTTGAGCAATAAGTCGTCTTCTCAGGAGATCTACGAGACTGCCTTTGCTTGTGTTTGAAGATCATTTGCGTCACCGTTGCATGTGCTAAGCGCAGTTTAGGGCCAGTAACCTTTATGCGGGCTGCCAGCCTGTGGTGCTTGCATATGCAGAAATGACGGATTGATTTTGGGAGTCTTGTAGTTCATCAAACCATGGAATATAAAAGTTTCTTGCGACTTGACAAAACTTGGTTCTTTGTATTTTGCTGAGTTGATTTTGTTTGTCGATTTGGATTCTATTATGGTGACACTTTTTGGAGACTAGTCATTAAGTAGTCATTAACCTAGTATCCTCTTCCTCAAACGTTTGTGTCATCCCAGGGGTTTAGCAGCTACACTCTCTCTCTCTAGGAGAGTCGGCATATGCTCTCTTCAGTGTTGTGTACAAACAACCAGGTCTGAACACAAGTACTCACCCCAACCTGGTGCATAAAACGCATTAATCTCTCGGTTTTATATGCCTCTTGCAGACGATAGAGTCGCCTTCTGAACCTTCACCATGTGGAATTTGCTTCACATGATCCAGTTTTGGATTGCTTTTTGTCGATCCTAGAACCCGAGGATCTCGCATTGTCTGTGGTGTTGCAACATTGGAATCCAAAATACACAAGTTGTGCGCAGTTCACCAACGTGACATCTACAAATGGCAACTGGAAAGTGGGTCCAGCGCACACAAAAGATACTAAGTAACTTTTTGCAACAAATCGAGTCATTTCTAATGCTTCAGTCGTATCCATCAGATAAGGATTACCACTGGAAACTTCTATGAAACTTTCGGTTTTCGTTAGCTTAAAAGTAGAACTTGCAAAAATTGCATTAAACTAGACCCAATCTCTCTAATAAAAGTGTGGATTGTTACACTATGTCAAGTGGCCTAAATAAATAAGTTGGTTGTTGAAAACCTAGTTGTGAAATAATATCAAATTACAAATGGATGAAAAATTAAAAAATATATTTATAAAAAATTAATATTTACACTATTTTGTAGAAAAAAATGAATTTTTAAGCTGTCCATTATCATTTATTTATTAATTACTAGTTTATATGGTTTTTGTAAAAATATATCCTTTATTTATGATATTAAGAAACATAGATATTTGTTTATTAGTGCAATATGTAAATTTCTAGCTTATATATTCTTGTGCAAAATTATATTTTAAGAGTCTTCAAAATTTTGGAACATGAAAATTAAATGATAATAGATCCATATAAAAAATAATACAATTTTTTAGACTTTTGTACAAGATTTATTAAAGAATTTTTTTACAAAATATCTTACTTAATAAAAGTATTCTCCAAAATGCCCCAATTTTATTTTAAAATCTTTATCCCTTGCCCTAGAGAATATTAAAGCTTTTATAGAAGAACCATGTCAATGTTATTTTGCAAATAGTTTAAGCTATTCTTTTTTCCAATGTTTTTAAAGCACTATTCTATAAAAAAATAAAAAAATAAAAAATAAAGTACAAAAAAACTCTTTCTAAAAAGAATATGTTTAATTGTGATATTTGATTGAAATACATCAAATTTTATTCATTCATTATTTTAATAAAAATATAAAATTTAATATAATGTCATGATGTAATAATTAAACTATTTCTACAAAAGCTTTGAAATTCTATAGGACAAGGGATAAAGATTTTAAAAGAAAATTAGGGCATTTTGGAGAATATTTTTATTAAGTAGGATATTTTATAAAATTCTCTTTTATAAAATATAAATCAATTTATAGTTTCTACTAAGTTATATTAGTTTTTTAATAACCAATATTTTTTTAAAAAAATAAAAGAACTATATATTGAAGTTTTATTTTATTTAGAAATTATTGTTATAAATTGTAATCTTATGTTATTTTTTCTTCTATACGTACTTAATTTTATAAAATATAATTGGGATAACAATTTAGTAATAATAAAAGTATTATTTATATTATTATCATCAATTAAGAATTAAAATTGATATTTCTATCATTAATGTTTTAAATTTAATATAATTTATTTTTTTTAATTATATATATATATATATATATATATATATATAGACCAAATAGGCCTTTGTGGTCCATTACTAGAAAATCTCTAGCCATCTAAACTATATCAAGTATAGTTTAAGTTGATTCTATAGAATTAGAAAACCATGTATTTTTGGAATGCTTACTTACTTCCATCCATTATAATAAAAAAAAAGAAGGTAGAAAAAATATTTAGTATTAATAAAGCCTTTTTATTAAAAGGACTTCTATTTGCTTTATAAGGCCATAAACAAGACAACATAAGGTAGATTAGCAAAAATAATACTATAAGCATCTTGAGATCAAAGAAAAGAATAGTTTCCATCAAAAATTACTTAAGAAAACCTTAGATTGATATCCAATGAAAGTTGGTTGTGAACCAAGGTCAAAACCAGATTCTAAGGCTCAAAACCATGTGCCTACAACAAAAAGACGGTTCTTTTGTTGATCAAAGAGCGAGATTAGATAGCAAACTTAATAGGATTTCTTTAAGTGTTGGTTTCAAGGTTTTTGAATTTGTAATGACTTTATGAGAGCTATGCAAAGTTAGGGTTCTACTTGGGTGACTTCAATTATTGAGAAATAAAGTGGATTCACATTTTAGACAATTTTGTGATTTTTTAGTAGATCTATAAGTAAAAATTTGTGGATTTGTGAAAATAGTTGTGTTGAATGTGTATTGTGAGTTATAGCTTAATTGGACACTGAGATCAAAGGTCTCAAAAATTGGATTTTGAGAATTAGTGAGAGTTTTTGTGATTTTGAACAATCTACCAATTAGACTAAAATAGTTCTCTTTTAAACTTGTAGTTAATTCAATTTTTAATATTTTCATCAAATTTCAAAATATATAAATGGTGCAAAAAGGCACTATTGACACTAAAAAATTGACATTAAGATTAGAGAAGGAAGAAGGCCAACATCCAAGCAAATTAGGAGCCTTTTCTCCCAATTTGTAAGTTCAAATTCCTTCAAATTTTATAAATTTATTTTTAATTAACAAATTAATAAGTATAAAAATTTTAAATGAAGATCTATAGTTAATTTAATAATTATTGAGGTTTTAAAATTGCTATTAGATTTGATTAAGATTTGATTAAAATTTGATTAGGATTTTATTAAGATTTGATTAAGATTTGATTAAAAATTGACTAAGATTTGATTAAGATTTGATTAAGATTTGATTAAAATTTGACTAGGATTTGATTAGAAATGTATTAGAATTGTTTTAGAATTGGCAAAGATTTCATTAGGATTTCTTTAAGATATCTTTACAATTTTATTGAGATTTTTTTAGAATTTCTTTATGATTCTTTTAGGATTTGATTAGGATTATTAAAGATTCAATTGAAATTTACTTAGGATTTTATTAAAATTATTAGATTCTTAATTAATTATTAGATATAAGTTTATCTTCTACACATAAGTGTCTAGTGCATTCTCAAACAAGATTGCACATAAAATAATAGTGATGAATGGCTAATATATGAGATCAATGGATTAGGGTGCTAGATTCTAGTCTAGCTTCAATTATAGTTTATAGTTTAGTTCCAACTATAGTTTACAATTTAGCTCCAACTCCAATTCTAATTTGTGTTAGCTCAACTCCAATCCCAATTCTACATTGTATTGATTTAGTTCCAATTCCAACTCCAACTCTAATTTGCATTAGTTCAACTCCAATCCCAACTCTAGATTGCATTGATTTAGCTCCAGCTCCAACTCCAAATTGCATCTTTTCAACTCCAATTCTAGCTTGAGATTGCACCACCATGTAATAAATGGCTAACAAGTAAGATTGATGGCCTTGGATGCTAGACCATAATTCAACTCTAACTCCTCCTCTATGTTACACTTCAGCTTTAGCTCTAATTCCAAATTGCACATATTCAATTTTAATTCTAATTCTAATTTTAAATTGTATTAGTCTAGCTCTGGCCTCAACTCTACATTACATATGTACAATTCCAGTTCTAGCTCTAAATTGAACTACTTTGTTATTGATAGCTAATAGGTGGATAGATTGTACCACCATGCAATAAATGGTCGACAAGCGGAGTAGATGGATTGAGGTGCTAAACTATAGTTTGGCTCTAATTCCAATTTAAGATTGTGGTCTAATTCTAGTTCTAGTTCTAAATTTTAATTTTATTCCAATATTAGCTCTAAATTATACTACTATATAATAAATGGCTGATAGATGGGATCAATTATACCACCATGTGGTGAATAGCTAATAAATAGGATCAATTACACTACTATGTAATAAATAGATATCAAGTAAGATAGATGGGTTGAGGTGCTAGATTATAGTTCAGTAAGTAGACTATGGTCTAGCTTCAAGAAGTAGGATCAACTTATAAAAGTATAATAAATAATCAATCCTTAGAATGCAATTTGCCTAGTTTTATTTTTGTTTGTTTTATAATATTTTTTTATTAGTATGTATTTGATTGTAATTACAAGTAATTTTTTTTGTTGATTTATTTATTTATTTATTTATTTCTAGTAAATTATCAATATAAATTATTATATTAATATATTAATATAAAGTGTACAATATTGATTTCCACTTATTTCATCTTGTGGTATTGTGTGGCATGATTTTCAATCTATAAATACATTTGGATACTTGACTATAGAGAATTTATTTATAACTTACTCATATGTAAAAGATTGATTTCTTTTTGAACTTTAGAGTCCTATAATTCTTGATCTACCTATTCAAATTTTATCAAATTTCTCCAAAGTATAGATTATACCTTTAAGCTTCACTACAAGAAAATTCAACTATAGATTCACTTCCAATCATCTGATATCTTAATGCTAGTTTATAGACATTTGAGTACTATTTTCTTTATATTTCAAAAATTTAAAATCCTAATGCCACAAAATTTTTGTACATAATTTTATAACATGAAAATACACACTTTTAAAAAATTTGAGCCAAATACTTATCAAATTTCTTAAGATATAGTTCAAAATACAATTATTAATTAAGCAGGTTACTTATTGCCTTTAGATTATAAGAATTAATTTCAATTTCTAATATCTCCTTTAGCTTAGCTTGAAATTTATCAAGTTATATATAAAAAGTATAGTCAAGAAAGTACTCTTTTTAATCCTAGTTGCCAATCCTTTATTGCTTTTTATATGCACGAGTTATATCCAAAAGAATGACAATAGGTACAATTTAGATACTTTAACTTTGAGTGCCTATATCTCCTTCATATAAACTCCAATTCACTCAATTTTTGTACCAAAACCATAATTAAAAATCTAAACTTGATGACCCTAGCCTTTGATGTTTGAATGTCATCAAAAAAAAAAAAATCCTAATTCCTAATAAGGCCTTGGGCAGCTTCCTTGAAGTCCATTGGATATGACTTTTAGCCAATAGAAATAAAGATTTCTATCAGCCATTTCTGTTCATCTACATGGATGGCCTAATTATTCCATTTTATACTAAAAATTCCTTTTTAATCTTTTTTTTAATAAGATTTATATAATATGCATTCTAAATATTAAATAAATAAAATAAAATAAGATTTCAAGGATCATCAATGTCTAATAAAGGTGACTTAAAATATATAAAATTTATTATCAATATAAAATTAATTTCAAAATCACTATAAAAAAAAGTTGTATAAATTTCAATAATAGTCTTTTTAAATGGATTCTTTTTGAAGTAATAATCTAACCATATTTTATAACTAATAAAAATCTATTGATATAGCTCTTATTTAGCTATGTAATAAATTGTACGTTAAAAATATATATACAATATTTTCATATAGTAGCTAAACCATAGTATAATAGTAGTCTTCTAATGTTTAAGCTAAAAATAATTTAACCTCTTTTTAAAAAAATTATTAATTATTTTTATTTCTAATTTAAAGATCTAATATATTTTGATTTAGATTTTATCATGGACATATAATAGAAGAAGATTCTAAAAGATTTTAGAAGATTCTACTTAATCTTAAAAGATTTTATTTAGTTCTAGAAGATTCTAGAAAATTCTCAATGATTTTGAGAAGACTGTAGTAGATCCTAATAGATTTGAAGAAGATTTTAAAAGATCTTAGAAGGTTCTAGGAAATCTTAGATGGTCATAGAAGAATCTTAGGCTTGCTTCACCTCCAAACATCAAGAAAACTCTTTAAAGAGCTTCTTTGCATCTAATATGTATAGGAGTCAAAGTTGAGAGAATCTTTAGTCTTGAAAATGCAATCCTTATGGCTCAACTTAAGCCTTTTGGTCTTATTCTTGTATCTTGTTATAACTCCTTGCTTACAATTTAAACTAAACTTCTTTTATTTTAATTTTTTAAATTTTTAGAATCTTATTCTATTTGAGTATTATGTCCATAATAATTTGTTGAAACTAATATAATATTTTATCAAAGCTTGGTCTTTTTGGATAGAGATTAGACTATTCTTCTTCTTAGAAGTATGATGGTGCTTTAAAAGTTACAAATTATCCTCCTCTAGTTCAATATTGTTCTTGATTTTTGTATTTGTTTCTTCTTCTTTCATTTCTATAGCAAGAAGTAAAAAATTCAATATGGCGGATTCTAAAGAAGCCAAATTGGATTCAATTATAAATACTCTTGAAGTATTGAAAGTTAAAACAAGGATCTTATCTAAGTAAAATGAAGACCTTTGTATAACCATATATAATAGCCAAAGAACAAAACTATCTTAGCGACTATTACAAGTCATCTTAAGAATTCCATCATAAAGGTATATTTTATTAAAAGATGTATATATTTAAGACAATAATTTAATATCAACAACAAAAGAACCAAGAATTAGCCTTCTAAAGAAGTTTGATGGAACTTATTTAAAATTTTGTGGCTTTATAAATTAAGTATAATTTATTACTTTACTTTAATTCCAACGATATTCCATGGAAGCATCTTATGTTGGTTTGATTAAAATCTTGCTCTCACATCAAGCTTTGTCTTAGTTTGCTCTATTATTTGAAAAGAATTTTTTGTTATTGTATAATTTTAAAATATTTTTGGTAGCATTTATGGAAGCTTTTAGAAAAAATAATAAAATTTATTTTGCCAAAATTAAAATCCAAGCCTTTCAATAATGAATCCATTTTTCATCTATTTATATTTTAATATTTTAATATTTAGCATGTGATATCAATTAGGATAAAGATGCGTTAATAAATAAATTTTATTTGATATTATAAAAAGATATAAAAGAACTATTATTATCTATGTTTGAACTTTGAACTCTTAATAAAGCCATAAATTAAGTGGTTAAATATAATAATTGGCTATTTCAATGTCAACAAGAAAAACGTCTATTGCATGTACCACAATTTTATACCAATTACTCAATATCTTCTACATCTTTCAATCCTAGCAAACATTTGGAAGTAGAAAAAATATAGATTGATGAGATTCACTTCAAATTCCTTTTTGAGCAAAAAAAAAATATATAAAAAAGAGTACAACTTGTATTTGTAATGTGAAGAACTTAGCCGCAAGACTAATAATTATCACAAAAAGCATCATAATATCAAATAAAGAATGCAGCCATATTATCAGATACTTTACAAAAAAATAAAGCCATTGAACCACAATAGAGACCATTGTTTATTACATGTTATCTTATTTGAGAATGCACTAAGCACTTGGCTATAGAAGATACACTTGTATATTGCAATTAATTAAAAATCTAACAATCCTAATATAATCCTAAATAAATTATAATTAAATTTCAATCAAATCTCAAATATATCCTAATATAATCTTAATAAAATCCTAATCAACTTTAATCAAATCATAATCAAATCCTAAATCAAACCTTAGTCAAATCATAATCAAATCCTAAATCAAATCTTAGTCAAATCCTAAATCAAATCTTAAATCAAATCCTAGTCAATCCTTAGTCAAATCCTAAAGCAAATCCTAGTCAAATCTTAAATCAAATCTTAATCAAATCTTAATCAAATTCTAAATCAAATCTTAGTAAAATCTTAATTAAATTCTAATAAAATCTTAATAAAATCTTAATTAAATTTTAATCAAATATTAATAAAATCTTAACTAAATTTTAATCAAATCCTAAATCAAATCCTAATCAAATCCTAAATCATATCCTAATCAAATCTTAATTATATTCTAATCAAATCCTATATTAAATTATAATGAAATCTTAATGAAATCTTAATCAAATTCTAAATCAAACCTTAATAAAATCTCAATTAAATCTTAGATTCTAAACAAATCTTAATAAAATTTCAACCAAATCCTAAATCCTAAACAAATCCTAACTGGATCCTAATAAATCCTAGCCAAATGCTAATCAAATCCTAAGAATCCTATAGCAATTTGAAACCTTAATAGTTAATGATTGAATTATTAATTTCAATCTAAAATTTGTTCATTTTTCAACAACTAAGTTGGTAATATGAATAAATTTTTTGAAGAAGATTCAACTCACCAAATAGAAGATAAGCCTAAAATTTTTCTCAAGTATAAGCCAATCTCATTCTCCAACTTTAATACTAATGTTCTAGCACTAATATCTTCTTTTTGCACCATTCAATTATTCTCAAAATTCACATATAAGTAAAAAATCAAGTCTACCATCCATATAAATAATTTTCAACTCAATCCAATTGGTAGATGCCTAGATATCTTAGAAATCCTCATTAACTTTTAAAGTCTAATTTCCAAGATTCCAACCTACATAAATTTCAATAACCTTAAATCAAACTATTACATCAAGCTCAAACTTATAATATGCACTTAACACAACTACAACTACAAATCCACAAAATTTCAATTATAGATCTATAATCAAACTTAGAAAATACTCAAAAATATAAACCTCTTTTCATTTCACAAAACCTAGAATCACCCAAATCAATCTTGACTTTGCAAAGCTCTTACAATGCCAATATCTATTCAAATCCTTCAAAACTAATATTTAAAGAAGTTTTCTAAAATTATTTTTCTAACTCTGCTCTTCAATCAACCGAAGAAGTTTCCATCTACCCTAGGTATATGATTTTGTACCTTGGAGTCTAGTTTCAATCCTAGTTCATAATAAACTCTTCTTGGGTATCAATCTAGGAATTTCTTAGGTAATTTTTTTAGAAACTACACTTTGATTTGATCTTAAAATATCTATAGTAGTATTTTTGTTAATCTACCTTGTCTTTTCTTATTTATGGCTTTACAAATTATATAGAATCTCTCTTTATAAAAAGATAGCATTAACACTAAATATTTTTACTACCTCTTTATTTTTATTTTTTTTATTTATCTATATTTTCTAATTTTTTTTTTTAACTTGGTCTTCAACTAAGCTTTTCTATAATATAAGTCTTCTTTTGCTCTTTCATCCTATAGCTGTATTACAACACGACATGATGTAGTTAGATTCTCTTACTCTATAAATCAAAAAAGGTCATGTGTTATCATCTAACCCTTCTTGGTTCTCCACCATACCAATATGTTTGGATGTCCAAAAAATCAAAATCCTTGCTTTAATAGTTTCAAGAGTTTTTTTTTTTTTTTTTTTTTTTTTTTTTAGATTGATTTAGAATTTTTAAAAATCTAGAAAATTCTTATAGTCAAAAAATCTAAGGCTGTTCATGTAGAAGTTAGAGATGATTGAGAGAGTTTCTATCAAATAACCTTGACATCAATCTTTCAATATCAATATCTCTTTTTTGTACTATTAATATATTATAAAATTAAATAAAAATACTAAAATCTAAATTAACTACTAGTTCAAAAAAAATCATTCTAATCTAATTGGCATTTTGCTCAAAATCATAAAAACCCTCTCTAACCCTCAAAATCTAATTTTTGAGATCTTAGCTCATTTAAATCTTAATAACCTTTGGCCTAACTATTTGAATTAAGCTCAAAATTATAATAAACATTCAACACAATTATAGTCACAAACCTATAAATTTTTACTTGTAGATCTAATATGTAATTGTTAATATATTCAAAAATACAAATCCACTTTATTTCTCAATAATTAGAGCCATCCAAATAGAACCTTAATTTTGCATAGCTTTTATAAAGTCATTATAAATCCAAAACCCTTAAAATCAATGCTTAAAAAAATCTTATCAAGTTTGCTCTCAAATCTCTTTTTCTTATCAAAAAAAATACTCCCTATCTGCTGTAGGTACATGGTTTTGTGCTTTAGAATTTGGTTTCAACCCTAGTTCACAACTAATTCTCTTTGAGTATCAATCTAAGGTTTATTTAGGTAATTTTTGCCGAAATCTATCTTTTATTTTGATCTTAAAATACTTATAATAATATTTTTATTAATCTATCTTATTTTGTCTTGATTATAGTCTTATAATATAAATAAATTTTTTTTTAATAAAAAGATAGCTTTAATATTAAATATTTTTATTATCTTTTTATTTTATTATTTTATTATTTTATAATTTTTTATAGATATTTTTTAAATTAATTTTCTAATTTAGTCTTCAATTAAGCTTTTCTATAATATATATCTTCTTCTTTTTTTTCATCCTATAGTTATATTACAATACAATATCCATCCCTTCTAAACTTACGTATCCTCTGATATATGCCAAGTAAATCACATACTATTGTTAGTTTCATACCATGCTTGTAATATCTTTATCAAATTCTTCTTCATTATTTTTATTATCCAAATCAAAACCATCTTTTTATTTTGGAAAGTTAAAGTCTCCAATAAGATCTACTATATTGGATTCTGAATGTTGTTGTTTTAATATCTTCACTTATTTTTTAGCAATTGATATTTTTAACTTTGTTCTATCTAACTCTTTTAATATATAGATTGTATTATCATGAACCATTGTTACAACATACAATCTAAACCAATTTTTAAAAACTTTCATAAAATACTATATTGATTATCTAAGCTACTATCATAGATCAAAATTCAATCACCTTCTTCAATTGCCTTAGGCCTTAATTGATGTTGTTTATCAAATTGAGCCTTGTTTTGTAAGCTTGTTCTTTTCAATCTTTCTAATGCTATTTGCATATCTTTTGGTCTTTCTTCAAGTTGTCAAATCCTAATAGCTAAAAGTTCTTTTCTTGTTAATCCGTCTTTCTATAGTAGCACATTCCAAGTTGGTACTGTTTTTTAATCATCATAATAGATTTTTGACTTGTCATGAGCTCAATAGGCATATACCTTGTTACTAAATTATGAATTATTCAATTAGTCTATAATGCAAATGGCAAAAGTTGAGGCTATTCTTTCATTCTTCCATTATAAGCTTTAATTAATGCTTTTACAATTAGCGGATGACCATGTTTAGTTTTTGTATTTCTTTTTGGATTATAAGTAATAATTAATAATAACTTAACTCCACATCTTTGAAAGAAATCACAAGCTTCTCATACATCTAATTTTTTACGATGTATAGTGATCTTTTTTACATATCTATAGCAGCAAATAACATCTTTAAGCAAAAATTTACAAACTGCTTCAATAGACTTTGTTCTTAATACTCTTTCTTCAACTTGGTTTGATAAATCCTTGTGAGCCAAGGCTAAATATCTCATTTGCCATAATTCAACTAGCATACTAATCAAATCAACAATCTATTTACAATCAATAGCTAAAGGATATGTTGGATATAAACCATCTGAATTTCATATGTTTGAATATGTTTGACAAGGTGTATACAACTCTACAAATAAAAGCACATCTTGATACATATTTTTCTACCAATATTACTCTGTAAGTTTAATAAAGGTGGTCCAAATCTCCTTATGTCCCACTTATAAACTGTCATAAAATTCCTTTAGTAATTTTTGTTGGTCTTCTTTATTGCCTATTACTTTTTATAATATTTTAATTCTTTTCTTTGGTCTCTTGTATAAGAATCCTTTTTGAAGCAAAAATCCATGTATATATATATATATATATATATATATTTATTTATCTAAATTTTTTTATGAATCAATTTAGTTGCTTAGTTAAGGTATTTAAATAATAATCAATATCCAACAATTCTCTTTCATAAAACTCTTCAAAAAACAACTTATCTTCGTTATTAGCATTTGTAACCAAGTAAAATTTTATTCTAATATTATTGATGTCTTCAATTGTCTTGTCTTCATTATTATATTTTGCTTGAGATAGCATATTTGCTATTATATTATCTTTTTCAATAACATGCCTAAATTTTGGATTTAATAACTTGATATAAGTAATCCATCTTAATATTGTAATATTTGGTGTTGTACAATTAATAATCATTTCAAGCAATGGCAAGCAATCTATTTCAATTACTGCTATTATATCAATTAAATGGTTTTTTTCAGCTTTCATAGCCAAAACAACTCTCCATAGATTTCTTTTGACCTGTAAATATACACATAGGTAAATATTCAAAACCTTAGTTCAAAATTGAATTACAAATCTATTTTTACTTAAATCATTTTGGCCTATAGTCCATCTAATAGCAATAGGAGTAATATCTATAATAAGAATTACTTATCTATTGTACTTATAATCAATTTTTTTAAAAATTGGAGGTGATAACAATAACGCCTTTAACCTTTGCATTGCTTTAGTATGCTTTTTCTTCCATTTAAATTGATAATATTTATATGATAATTCATATAATAGATTTATTATATAAGCATAATGAAGAATCCATATACAATAAAATACACATGCATCCAAAAACCTACGTACTTCTGTTAAAGAATCACATGTCTCTTTCATCCTTCCAATTGCATCAATTTTATTTGGATCCGATTTTTTTCTAAAAAATCTACATAAATAACCAAAAATCATAACTTCTTATATTCTAAATATATATTTTATTCTAAATAGTATAAAATAAATTATTTTTAGTCAAATTAAAATCTTTTCACAATCTTATATATAATCAATGATATACTTGTGACATCCCTTTTTATATGAAGTCTCATCTTCTTTTTTCTCTTTATATCCTTTATTAGAAATATCATTTAAAAAAGGCATAGTTTTTTCAAGAGTAAAATCTTTCAACCTCTTATTTATTCTATTCATCATATGTGCAACTAAGTTAGTAGCATCATGTAGGAGAGTATATATTTTAAGTAATCCAAGTGATATTTTTATTGTTGTCATATTTCTATTTTTATATACAAGTTAAAATTGATCATAGTCCAAATATAAATTATCTATTGAATGAATTGTCCTTTCTACAAATGCTTCAATAAATTCATCTATTAAAGATCTTATACTTGTATTTTTAATAGTTGCTGTATTTATTGGTTGTATATCTTAAATAAATCATAACGATCTATTTTTCTTAGGCATTGTAAACTAACAATTAGAATATAAAATAAAAGAAGGCCTCAAAATCTTCATTTGAATAATAGCTTGGATAATCAATATAGTATTCTACAAAAGTTTTCAAAATATTAATTTGGACTATATACTATAACAATGGTTCATGATAATATAATCTATTTGCTAAGAGAGTTGGATCAAACAAAATTAAAAATATCAATTATTGGAAAGGAAGTGAAGATATTAAAACAACAACATTCAGAATCTAACATAAAAGATCTTATTAGAGACTTTAACTTTTCAAGACTAGAAGTGTCAAAGACACGAATTAAAAAAAGATATATAAATCAATAAAATCTATATTAAAAAAAATAATAAATTCAAAAAAAAATAAAAAAAAAATATATAAAAAAATATATATATATTCAAGAAAAAACTAGAATGATTATTATCAAAGACTAGAAATTATATAGACTCTTGAACTAGACTAGAAGCAAGAAAGGAATTGACAAGAGTAAAGAAGGCTTCATTCTTGTCTCTATATATACTATCTACTTAAGAGTTATGTGGCAGCATTCTATGAGACCTCCAATATGTGTCCAATTTGTAAAACACATGTCAAACTTGCAAAATAAGTTTCCTATATGTGTGCCATGTATTTAATTTATTCCACAAGCTACCATATATACAATATGTGGCTAATTTGTTGGCCAAGTTTCTAACCTACTAATCACCTATAAACATGAATAAAGATGAAACCGTGTCTATGAAGCTTCTAAGAAGCTTTTCTATAAGATATTATTAAATTAATTTATTTTTATTTACTTCTATCTATCCATGTTAATTAGATAATTATTAAAACAAATCTTATGTTTGTGATATTATTTCTTCTTCTAGGGACGAGTTCCACAAAGAGCGGTAATTACATATTGAGAAAATTTAAGATGCACTAAATTATATTTGCTACATACTCTGATTTTTATTTCCTTTGAAAGTAATTGATAGGTCCTTTCAGCCATTGATAGTATCCCATATTAGGACGGGAGGACCACCTTGATATTTGATTATTATTGAGGCTTTCATAACTTTTTTTAAAAAAAATGTTTAGAATACCAATAGAAGTAGTTTCTACCTCTAAAAGTATTGCCAAACATTGAGAGTTTCTTCCTAAATCATAATACCAAATACATTGTATCTTGCCATCAATACAAAGAAGAATATGTGCATTTACTAATAACATATCCATGCCAATATGCAAGACATTCCAATTGATTTTGATGCCATCTTAAATTTAAAAACTCTTTCACTTCAAATTCTTTATTATTGTCTACTTCTATAAAAGACAATGGCATTTCTCTTCTTTCTTATATATTTGCTATCTTGTATGATTCAAATAGTGATACATAGAATATAGGATGAATCTTCATAGATTATGATAATTTTTGATATAAAATTATAATTGGTAAAAAATAGAATTTATTAAATAGAAGAATGTAGCAAATTATTGTAAATAAACTTTACTAATGGCAGAAGAGTTGTCCAATTATCTTAATGATAGTTGATAGTACATCTCAAATATTACTCCAAAACTTAATTTATTTATTCCGTTGTTGTCAAAGATATAAGAATATAGAATAAGAATCTTGAACTAGGAGAAGATTTCCAAAAGAAAACCAATAAGAACTTGAATGAAACAGATGAGTATACGAACAATACCAAAAAATGTGAGTTAGAACTCCGAAAGATGCATTGTCGAGACTGAAGAAATCTTCAACCTCGACTCTTATATATACTCATGTCTATGATGCTTCTTTACTAGCTACCATCAAACTAAGAAGCTTCTCAAATAACTTCTACCAACTGGGAAGCTTCTTGAGCTCCTTCCACTCACTAGGAAACTTCTCAATCAACTTTCACCAACTAGAAAGCTTCTCAATCAACTTTCACTAACTCAAGAAGATTCTAAAATATTCTAGAAGGATATGTGAACTTCCAAAGTGTATGTCTCTAATATCACCCCCTTTTCTAGTGACGAGTTCCAAGAGGATCTCAATCTTATTACATATGTAAGAAATCAAGAATATGTTGTACTAGTGAGGCTATATATTTTGTTCTCCCTTCTTCGCCAATAGGTTCTATTGGTTCTCAAAAAAAATGCCTATGGCCTTGAACTAGTACCTCTATTATTGAAATATTCCATCCAAGGATCTAATCTTCATTACAACCTTCAAAATATCTTCCAAACAAGATCTAAGGGCTAAAAAGGTTCACCTTTCCAAGTTCAAGTAATATTACTAAAGCTCGAGCATTAGAATCGAGACTTACATGGTTGAATCTTGTTTCTAATGGCTCCAATCAAGGTCGTACTTGGTGCTGAAATGTATAGTCCTCACTTTGTTCAATTGAAGGTTGTAAAAATTGTATTGGTTCATTCAAAGCTTGCAAAGCAAACGAATCTCTTGAGTCTTCTTCTCTTGTTGCATGGAGGTTTGATATGATAACTAACTTGCTTCTATCGCTCTATTCTATCTTTGAATAGACGGCGACATCATGATAAAGACTTAAATTTAACTCTCTTCCATTTTATGAGTATTATTTGAAACTAATCTTCACTAAGAAGTTATCATCGAATATATTTTGGATTTGTAGGAATTGAATCAATGAAATTCCTATACCTTTTAAGGTGCATTGGCAAGATTTGGAGCCGATTTTCATGTACGCTCATTAATGTCATAGCCCCACTAATGAACAAGATATTCTAATTTGTCCCACCTTCACTGTGAATCAAGTATCTTTTCTATCTTATTTTCTTTATGGTCTTCAATTTTGATATTAGGCGACGATTGTTATATTCTTCCTGGAATATGCAACTCTCTATAAGATTCTAAAAGAGAGACATGAAAAATAAGATATACCTTCATAAAAGATGATAATTTATCAAGGACAAGAATTTAATGAAAGCAAATAAATATATGGAACTTCTATTAAGAAGTATAATAAAATAGAAGTAAAAAAATATGTATATTAAAAGAAACTAGAATGACTATTGTCACAACACAAGAAAACTATAGACTCTTGAAATTGAACTATAAGCAAGAAAGGAATTGACAAGAGTGAAGAAGGCTTCACTCTTACTCTATTTATACTATCTATCCAAGAACTACAGGGCAATATTCTATAGGACCTCCTACACGTATCAAATTTGCAAGACACGTGTCAAACTTGCACGACAAGTTTTCCACATGTGTACCATGTATTTGGCTTGTTCCACAAGCTACCAACATATGCAACACATGCCTAGCTTATTCCACAAGCTACCAACATGTGCGCCATGTGGCTAGCTTGTTTATCAAATTTCTAATCTACCAATCACCTATAGACATGTATAAAGATGATTTCGCATTCATAAAGCTTTTAAAAAGCTTTTCTATTAGATATTATTAAATCAACTTGTTTTATCTATTTCTATTGGTCTATATTAATTAGATAATTATTGGAATAAATCTTATGTCCGTGACATTATCTCTCCCTTTTAGAGACGAGTTCGACAAAGAGCGGTGATTATATGTTGAGAAAGTTCAAAATACATCGAATTGTGCTTGCCACATACTCTGATCTTTGTTCTCTTTTGAAGGTAGTTGATAGGTCCTTTCACCCATGGATAATATTCCATACTAAGGCGAGAGGACCACCTTGTTATTTGATCATTGTTGAGGCCTTCATAATTGCCTTCAAAGAAAACATTAGGAATACCATCAAGAGTAGTTCCTACCTCTGAAAATATCACCAAACATCGGAAAATTCTTCCAAGATCATGATACCAGACATGTTGTTGGATAAAGAGAATTTGCCTTGGAAAAACGCTGGGTTCCTAGCTGCTACTAGAACTAGCAGGGAACATGAGAGGAAGTCGTGCAAGTATCTTCTATACTTGCACAATATTTGTTCAAGCTTTCAAAGTATACTTGTATTATATTTATACAAGATTTATATAATTATAAAGTATAAATCCTTGAATAATACTTATATAAATACTTATATAATACTTGTATAAATACTTATATAAAAACTTATATAAAAACTTGTATAAAATAGTTTGTAATCCTTGGTATAATACTTATACAAATACTTGTACAAATATTAAGTATAAACTTGTAAAATATTTATATAAATACTTGATATAAATACAAGTATATATACTTGTATAAAAGATATAAGCAAAGTGTGTATATATTCAAGTATACCTCAAAATACAATCGTATATGAGAAATACAAATTATACAACAAGGTGAAACTAAATAAATCACTAAAAATTCGATCCAAAGGTCGAATCAAGCGTAATTACAACATATAGAAAGCCATTGATTAATTGTAAAACATATTAAAATTTCACAAATAGATGACTTACCGTTTAAAAGTTATGGCTAAAAGAAATAGGCACCAAAATTTCCCAACAAATGCAAAGGCAGCAAAGCTCTTCTTCACTTCAGCCTTTGTTGTGATTACTTCCCTTCTCCAAATTAGGCATGCAATAGCTTTTTAGAAAGCTCACTTCATCATCTAACTTGTTCTAAAATTTTGCATGCATGCCTCTCAAACTCCAGATTTTATAGCTAGTTGATTCTGCTCTTCAAACCCTAGCAACAATTTGCCCTCTTGACACTTCACGGGTCATAAAACTTTCATAAAAGCTCCAAATGTAATGATTTTTGATTTCATAGAAAGATTATACAAGCTAATATAAGCAACTAAAATATCAAAAAGATTGAAGATATTTTCCGACTTGGGTGGTTGAACAAAGTCTCTGCCCCTCTTCATCAGATGGCAGCAAATCCTTTCCTACTCTCAAGCTCACAACTTTTGCTCTCCAACTCCAAATGCTACAAGAGATGTCTTGATAGAAAGCTAACACAATTTTACACACTCTCAATAAGTTTCATTAAGAAAAAGTTGAAATCAAACTTGCAATGGCAGATCGAAGTTTCTACCGTCACTTTTTGATAGCAGCAAACCTTACTCTACTAAAACAAGCATAACGTTTTGCTCACAACTCTAATACAAGAAAGTGAGTAGGTTCTAGAATCCTCACAACTTGAAGAACACACCTACTAATTTTCATTACAAACGCTTCTATCTCCTTGGAGTTATCTCAAAACTGCCCAAATCCTAGGTCTAGCAAGAGGAGTATATCTCCCTTTCCTTCCATATTAGACTATGACACGCCCACATGGACAGCCAAATCCTATTGGTCAGGCCCTATTCACCCCATGCTCTTCTTTTTTACTCCTCTCAAGGTCCACTTTACCTTAAAAGTCAACAAGAAAGATAAAACAACCTTTACCTTTCTTCTAATTACAAAAGAGTCTTTTCTAGGATATAAATAAGGTAGGAACAAAACAAATAGCCATCTTAATT
Organism: Physcomitrellopsis africana; assembly: GCA_036785485.1. NCBI lineage: Eukaryota > Viridiplantae > Streptophyta > Bryopsida > Funariales > Funariaceae > Physcomitrellopsis > Physcomitrellopsis africana. The sequence continues at coordinate 133,715 of JAWRVF010000374.1, read as the reverse complement.
CACTAACTAAGTGGCTATAATAAATCCTCTCCTTATAATATCTTCTAAAATAACCTCTAGCACTCATACATATATTAACAATAGATACAAGATATTTAATATTTTTATACACTGCATGTAAATGCAGTATGACAACGTTGTATTTTTCCATCAATCCGAGGAAGGACATATTATTCTTGAGGGTCCTCATGTCTATTCTATCATCTTAAAAGATGTGATAGTTAAAATGTCTTGTTCGATAAGTCAACAAACAAAGGTTCTTAAGTTGAATTCGTTGGTTGTTGGTTTTCCATCTCCTTAACATCAAAAATACAAAGAAGCTATAAATAAGGATAGAAAGTAGAATATTAGCTTGTGTACATTATATTTTTTTTATAAGAAAAGTTTTCATCTTGATTTTGATGGATGTTGTTGATAAAAAGCTTCTACTTTCTTTGCTGCATTTGCAAGATTTTTTACTGGTTTCCATGTGTATTTACTAATATTATATCCGCACCAATGAACAAGATATTCCAATCTAATTCGGCGCTGTCTCAAATCTAAGACTTTTTTCACTTCAAATTCTTCATTATTATCCACCTTTATAGGAGGAGGTGGCTCTTGTCTTCTTCTTGGTATGTTCACTATCTTGTATGGTTCAAGAAGAGATATATGGAATATAAAATGGATCTTTATGGACTCTGGTAGGTGTAATTGATATGCAACTAGATTGATTTATTCAGAAATAAGAAAAGGTCCAAGCCTACGATAGTCCAACTTATCACAAGGACAAATAGTCTTGATATTGCGACAAAGTAACCATACCTTGTCCCCTACGTTGAATTGTGGTTGTTCCTTATGATACACATTTATATTTATTTTTTATCATTCTTGAGCTTCTTTTAATTGCACCTTCATTATTGCATGTAGCTCTAATAAACAATTTGTTAAATCTTCTGCTCTTGGATTATCAACTTTTGAAAAATCAAAAGTATCAAATTGTAGATGGTAACCATAATTGATAAAAAAAAGGTGTTTGTTGCATAGAAGAATATATTATATTATTATAAGAAAACTTTGCCAATAGTAAGAAAGTTGTCCAATCATCTTATTGATAGTTGATGGTACAGCTCTAATATTGCTCCCAGACTTGGTTTACATGCTCCGTTTGTCTATTGGTTTGAGGATGGAAAGCTGAAGATAGCTTTATGTCCACCTTTAAAATTTTAAAAAGCGTTCTCCAAAATCTCGACACAAATTGTATCTCTTTATCTGATATAATATCCTTTGATAATCCATGATAGCGATAGATATTGTCAAAGAAGAGTTTAGCTATTTCTTCACCTGTGATAGATTTTCTACATGATATAAAATGTGCCATCTTAATGAAATGATCTACAATCACCAATATAGAATCATATGAATTTGAATTTGGAAGATCCATGATGAAATCCATAGAAATAGAAAACCAAGGTTGTTTTGGTATAGATACTGGTTGAAAAAGTCTGTAAGGTCAATGACAAGGAGTTTTTGATCTTGAACAAATATCACACGATTGTACAAATTCTTTAACAGCCTTTTACATTTGAGGCCACCAAAAATCTTTTGAAATTAGCTCCAAGGTCTTATTATATCTCATGTCATGGCTGCATTTACGTGCAGTGGAGGAAAAGGGGAGAATATTCTTCTTGTTAGACCTAGGATTTAACAATTTTGAGGATGCAAGTTTTGGAGAAGTAGAGCTCCAAGGATTTTAAAGCTTTTGTAGTGAAAATTAGAGGATGTATTTTTTGAGTTGTGAAGATTCTAGAGCTTACTCATTTGCTTGTTTTGGAGTTGTAAACAAAAAGTTATGCTTATTTTAGTAGAATAAGGTCTGTTGCTATCGAAAAGTGATGGCAGAAACTTTGAGCTACTATTGCAAGTTTGATTTCGTTTCTTTCTTAGTGAAATCTATGAAAAACATGGAAAATTGTGCTAGTTTTTTATTAAGCTATCTCTTGTAGTATTTGGAGTTGGAAAGAATAAGTTGTGAGCTTGAGAGTAGGAAAGGATCTACTACCATCTGATGAAGAGGGGTAGAGACTTTGTTCAACCACCCAAGTCGGATAGTTTCTTCAATCTTTTTGATATTTTAAATACTTATATAAGCTTATGTAAGCTTTCCATAGAAATAAAAATCAATACATTTAGAGCTTCTATAAAAGTTTTATAAGCCGTGAAGTGTCAAGAGGGCAACTTATCACTAGGGTTTGAGGAGTAGATTCAACTAGCTTTAAAATCTGAAATTTAAGAGGCATACATGCAAAATTTTAAAAGAAGTTAGATGATAGAGTGAGCTTTCTAAAAAGCTAATGCATGTCTAATTTGGAAAAGGGAAGCAACCACAACAAAGGCTGAAGTGAAGAAGAGCTTTGCTACCTTTGTCTTTGCTGGGAATTTTTAGTGCCTATTTCATTTAGCCATAACTTTTAAACAGTAAGACATCTATTTGTGAAATTTTGATATATTTTACAATAAGTTATTAGCTTTGTATAGGTAATAAGCATGCTTTATTTGACCTTTGGATGAATTTTTAGTGATTTATTTAATTTTAGCTTATTGTATAACTTATATTTCTCATATGTGGTTGTATTTTGAGGTATACTTGAGTATATATATACTTTGCTTATACTTATTATATAAGTATATATACTTGTATTTATATCAAGTATTTATATAATTATTTTATAAGTATTATACATAATATTTATATAAATATTTGTACAAGTATTATATCAAAGATTATATTCTATTTTATATAAGTATTATACCAAGGATTATATTCTATTTTTATATAAGTAGTATACCAAGGATTATTATCTATTTTTATATAAATATTATATTTTATTTTTGTACAAATATTATTCAAAGGATTATACTTTATTTTTGTATAAGTATTATTCAAAGGATTATACTATATTTTTGTACAAGTATTATTCAAAAGATTATATTTTATATTTGTACAAATTTTGTACAAGTATAATATAAGTATAATATGGAAGCTTGAATAAATATTGTATAAATATAGAAGATACTTGCATGACTTCCTCTCATGTTCTCTGCTAGTTCTAATAGCAACTAGGGATCTAGTGTTTTACCAAGGCAAATTCTTTCTATCCGACACTGAAATGTCTAGCTGCGGGAAAGTTGTGACGAGCTTCAAGAGCACATAGCTGTGCTTCACCTTGTGGAATGTATAAACGTCCTTCAAAATAAAATAAGTTGTCTTTGAACTTGAACTTTGAAATATCATGAGATTTAGAAGAGTTATTCTTAATATCATGAACAAGAGGATCTGAGGGCATACTTAACTGGATTTTCTTGAGAAATATTAAATCAACAATCAATGTTGATTTTATTGCTCAAAGATGAAATTGCTCCATCTTCAGGAGGATTATTCTTTGTTGATCAAAAACTGCATCTCCTTCTTTTGGTGTAAGATAAGAATGTCTAGAAAGAACATTGGACAAACCTTGTTGTTTTCATAGTCGATAAGTAATGATGAACTCGAATCTTAACAAAGACATGCTTCAATGAGCTTGATGACAATTTAACATGCATGTTGACATGAAATATTTGAGATTCTTGTGATCTGTATACATAGTGACTAGACTACAAGCGCCTTCTAAATAGTGGCGCCATTCTTATAAAGAATCCACAATTGCAAGAAGTTCTTTATGGTGGATTTTGGAATTGATCTTTGCTATTAAAAATTTCTTGAAATAGAAAGCTATTAGATGGAATTTGTCATCTGCTCCCATTTGTGACAATACTGCATCCAAAGCAAAGTTTGATGTATCTATTTTCATAAAAAATGCCTTGGAGAAGTCCACACATTACAAGATTGGTGCAGAAGTAAAAGCTATTTTCAATGCTTCAAACGATGTTTCTGCTTGCGTACTCTACTCGAGTTTGTCCTTACAAGTTAGACGTGTAAATAGAACTGTAATTTGAGAAAAGTTCTTCATAAAGATTTGGTAGTAATTGACAAATGTCAAAAAGTATTGCACGTCCCTTACTATTTTTGGAATTTTTGAATCCATGATTGTTTGGACTTTCTTAGGATCCATTATAAGACCATTATTTAAAATGATATATCCTAAGAAATCAACTTGAGTAGTGTGAAATAAATATTTTTTCATCTTGTCGTATAATTTGATATCTTTAAATTTTTGTAATACACAAGAAACATGTAATTTATGTTCTTTTATGTCCTTAGAGTAGATTAAAATATCGTCTAAGTAACAAACAACAAAATCATCTAAAAATTCATGAAAAATATCATTCATGAGATGCTGAAAAACAACTGGTGCATTTGTGAGTCCAAAAGATATAACATTATATTCAAAATATCCATACCTTGTTTGAAAAACAATCTTCTATTCATTTCTTTCTTTGATACAGATCAAGTTGTATGCTCTTTTTATATAGATCTTACCTTGATTCAATTGATCTAAAAGTCCAGATATCAATGGTAGAGGATATTTATTCTTGATAGTAATCTTGTTGAGCCCTCGATAATCTGTGCACATCTGTAGTGATCCATCTTTTTTCTTTACAAATAAGATAAGAGCTCCTGCTAGAGATTTTGAATCTCGTATAAAATTTTTGGCTAAGTTTTCATCAATGTATTCCTTAATAAGCTATAGATTGGTCTAAATGGAGACTGAGCTCTTTCTTTGAGGTCAATTGAACAATCATACGGATGATGCTCCGGAAGAATATCTACATTTTTTTTCTCAAAAACGTCCTGATAATCTAGATATTGGCTTGAAATGTGACTTAAAGTCTTTCTACCATCAAAAACAGATGTGGCATAAATAACAAAAGTTGATCCTTCTTTTGCTGCGTATATAAAAGCTTTTGTATCTATAAATATGAGATTTATTATACTAGACTTATAGCTTTTTACTTAGTCAGTGGGATGTTTAATAATATTTTGAGAAAAATCAAGTCTACAAGAATTCCAATCTATTTGAGGGTTATATTTTTTAAGCCATGATAAACCTAAAATAATTGGATTAGACGAAGATTTAATTATCTTAAAGGTTACATAGCTATTATGACCATCTATTGTTACTTTTATAGGACGAGTTTTATGGGTGACATCTCCAAAAGATAATAGACGACTATCTATGACTTCTATATATATGGGTTTGATTTTCTGTACGAAAGATATTTTATGATTCTTAACAAATTGTTCATCTAGAAAGCATGTTGAGGCTCTTGAATCTAATAACGCAGGGGCTTTGTAGTTTTTTGGTCCTAATTATACATCTATTATAAAACAAGGAAAATATTTTGAGGAGAGAATAGGACCTTTATTAGGAATTGTACTAGGTTCCAGCTACACGATCCCTATTGAAGTTGGACAAATTTGTTTTCTGACATGTTGTCTTTTTTGTATACATATTACTTATACTATAAAGACTCTATGTCTATCCAACTTGATTGTAAAGAGGGACCTTGCATCTACCCAAAGCAGACTTTTGCCATGATAGCGTTGTCAGGGTAGAGAGAATTTGCCTCAAGAAAGCGCTGGGCTTCTAGCTGCTACTAATTACTTAAGCTTCATACTAAATATTTAGATCTATGTAATTTAAATCCCATAACCAAACTAAATAAAAATCTAAAATAAATTTTCTTATACCAACCCCCTTTAATTTACTTTACTAACCATTCTAACACATATCTAAACCTATAAACATATTATGCATTTTGAGTGGATTTTACATACTGTAAGCAATTACAATATGACATCCACCCCCTCCAAACCTGCACATCCTCCAATATGTGCCAAGAAATCATCCCTTCCAATCTTCAGCTTAACTAATTATTCTTGAATAAATTGATATCCAATTTTTTACTTCTCTTTTTAACCTCGCTCCTTAACTTCTTTTCTTGAGTATATCTCCATTACAACATCTTCATCCATGTTTATAGCAAAGCTCTCTCAAACTTATATCAAACCATTATCTAAACTTTTTTCTTCTATTATTTCTACTATAATTTCATCATTTGAAATTAAATCCACTCTTTTTAAATTTTTCTCTTGTTTCTTTATCCTTCTCATATTTATAGGATCCAAATCTTAAATTTTTTAAGAACTCATAAATCTATTGCCAATCAAATCCAAAATCTAGAACCAAAATTTTCTATGTTGGAGTTTGGAGATAATCTATTTTGCACCCATGTACCTCCATCCTACATAGATATCTTTTAGAAACCTAAGAAAGTATTTCTTGGCTTTAAACGCATCTCTCTTAGCTGCTCTCTATGCCTTTCATGAATAGGCTTTATAATAAGAATTTGCACAGCGTTCTTCCCATTACAACTACGAATCCTCGCATAATATGAATTATCATCCAAGACTCTAGTCTCCATCTTAACAACTGTGATATAAGGTTGACCAAGTATTACTGGATATATAGCAAAGTTTTGCACAAAGGAGTTTTGTTCTTCCTCCATATCTCCAATTTTGATCTTCACAGTTGAATAAGCTTCATATAGATAACCTTCTTCATTGTTTGCTTTGAATTTACTTGTGTCATCTTTCTCCTTCTCTTTGTCCTTCTCTCTCCACTCTTTTGATGATGGTGTATGATTAGGATAAATAAAAGAAGGTATCTTTTTTAGATTTGTCTCTTGAGAAGCTTCTTTGTTCTTTGGAGACTTCTTCTTGCTTACAAGCTTAGCAATATCTTCCTCATGAATAATTCTATCCTTTTTTTCTTCAATCACACATTCTTGAATTTGAATGGTCTGGGCTTCTTTTGTTAAGCCTTGTGCTCCTCCATATTCAAATTCACCTTGATTTTGGATACATATTGTATCTATAATAATCCTTATATTACTCATATTCATTCCAGGAAATATTTGTAAAACCTCATTTTCTATTTCTCCATTGAAAAATTCTTCTATTTCTTCAACTTTCTCTTCTTGAGTCTCATTAATGCCAATATTTTGTTCTTTTTGGTAGCCATCATTAATCATAGAGTCACATTTGAGAGAAAATACCTGGCTAATTTCTTCCTCTTCATTCATAGGTATATGAGTATCCAATGCTTCTGCCATAATAGTTTCAACTTTGACATTGTTGGCATCATCCTTCTCCTTCACTTTGTCTTTCTCCCACCCCTCTTTTGGTAATGATATGTCTCCAAGACAAGGAGAAGAAGGTACCTTCTCTAGTTTTTGTTTGTCTTGAGCTTCTTTGTTTCTTGAAAACCTCCACTTACTTACAAGCATTTGAGATCTCTTCAACTCAGTCATTTCTACCTTTAGATCTTCTATATCCTTAATCAACTCTTTAATGGCATCATCTTGAGTAGCCTTATTTATCTTTGTCACGGACACGAATTATAGACTTGAAGTCTAAACAAGAAGTTCAAGAAGAACTGGTAGGAACTGGATTAATATCAAGGATACAGAATATAGACTTGAAGTCTAAACAAGAAGTTCAAGAAGAACTGGCAAGAATTAGATTATTCAGATGAGTATAAAAATAACACCAGAGAGGTGAGCTAGAGCTTCAAGAGATGTGTTGTTGAGATTGAAGAACTCTTCAGCCTCGACTCCAATATATACTCCTACTTAGGAAGCTTCTCAAGCAGCTTCTTCCAACTAGGGAGCTTCTCAAACAACTTCTACTAACTAGGAAGATATTAGAAGGCTCTGGAAGGTTCTAGAGAGTTCTAAGAAACTTCTAGAATATTCTAGAAGGTTCTAACAAGTATGTCCTTGACATCACCTCCTCCTTTAGCTTCGAGGTCTCCAAGAAGCCATTTGAGATGTATACTCACAAACGTAGGAAATCAAAAATTTGTCGCATAGTCTTTGCAATATACTCTAGCTGTCGTTCACGAGGCAGATGATTCATGGATCTTTTTTTTATTCATTTTTCTAGAGAAGGCTTCATCTTCACGCTTCGTTAATGACCAACTTTTGGTTTATTAGGATATCGTCGATGGAATTTCCGTACCTTTTGAGATGCATTGGCAAGATTTTTGGCCGATTCCCATGTTCTTTCATTAATATCGTAGCCGCTCCAATGCACAAAGTACTCTAATTTATTCCATCTTTGCCGTGAATCTAGTATCCTTTCCACCTCATATTTTTTGTTGTTTTCAATTTCTATACTAGGTGGCGGACATTGCACTCTTCCAGGAAAAGATGATTCTCGATAAGGCTCTAACAGAGAAACATGAAAGACAGGGTGTACCTTCATAGCAGCTGGTAACTCTAAGCGGTACGCCACAGGATTGATCTGCTTCTAGATAACAAATGGTCCCAATCTCCGGTAGTCCAACTTATCACATGGCTACTTGGTCTTGATATTCCGTCGAAGCAGCCATATTTTATCTCCAATCTTGAAATTAGGTGCCTGATTTCTGAAATTTATCCGCGGATGCTTTGTAAGACTCTTGGAGCAATTTGCAATTGAAGCTTCAATGTGGTTTGAAGCTTCGATAGCTGTTGCACCAATCCTTCAGCTGCTGGGTTGTTATTCGCTAACAGACTCAATAGATCAAGCTTCGGATGGTATCCATAGTTGGAAAAGAATGGTGTTTTCTGAGTCGACCCATGAAGGGTGTTGTTATATGCAAACTCGGCTAGCGATAGATATGCAGTCCAATCATCTTGCTGATAGTTGATGCTGCATCATAAATACTGTTCCAAAACTTGATTCACCCGTTTCGTTTGGCCGTCCGTTTGAAGATGGAATGCCGAAGAAAGCTTGATGTCCACCTTTAATATTTTAAAAAAAGATTTCCAAAAATTTGATACAAATTGGGTTCCTCGATCCGACACGATATCATCTGGTAGACCATGATATCGATACACATTATCAAGGAAGAGCCTTGCTGTATCTTTGCTTGACGATGTCTTCTTGCAAGGGATAAAATGTGCCATCTTCGTAAGTCGATCCACTATAACAAAGATACTATCAAATGAATTTGATGGTGGTAGATCTGTAATAAAGTCCATGGAAATTGAAGACCATGGACGACACAGAATGGGCAATGGCTATAGAAGTCCATAAAGGCGATGTTGAGGGTTTTTGGATCTTGAACAAATGTCACAAGAGAGGACAAAATCCTTCACATCCTTCTACATTTGAGGACACCAAAAATCTCGGGAAATGAGTTCCAAGGTCTTGTTGAATCCGAAATGTCCCGCAGCTGGAAAGTCATGACGAGATTGAAGGACTCGAAGTCGTGCTGGCCCTTTTGAGATATATAGCCGCTCCTCAAAGTATAAGAGATCTCCTTTAACCTTGAACTTGTCATCATTGATACATTGCTTAATATCAAGGATTATTGGATCTTCAATAATTGCAGCACGTACCTGGTTGAGGAAGTCGGCATCAATTGGCACCACAGCAGCACAAATCCTGAATTATTGTGGCTTTAATAATGTCGTATACCGCTGATCAAGCGCTGCCTCTCCAATCTTTGGCACAAGATATGATCTTCTTGATAAGGCATCAGATAGCCCTTGCTACTTTCCAGGCCGATAAGTAATAACGAAGTCAAATTTAGACAGGGACATATTCCATTGAGCTTGGCGATGGTTTAGAATATGAGCAAACATGAAATATTCTAGATTCTTGTGATCCGTGTATACGATCACCGGATGCGCAGCTCCTTCGAGGAAGTGGTGCTACTCTTGGAAAGAATCCACTATAACAAGGAGTTCTTTATCATAAATCTCGTAGTTGATCTCAACCGCAAAAAACTTCCATGAATAGAATGCAACCGGATGAAGCTTATTGTCGATGCCCATTTGTGAAAGTACGGCTCCTAAAGCAAAATCCGAAGCATCGGTTTCCAAATAGAAAGCTTTTGCAAAGTTTGGGTGTACCAAGATTGGAGCCGTAGTAAATGCCGTTTTAAGGTTTTGAAATGCTTTTTCTATTAGAGATCCCTATTCTAGCTTATCCTTACATGTTAATTAAGTGAATGGAGCAGCAACTTCAGAATAATTCTTGATGAAGATCCGATAGAAGTTAGCAAAGTCGAGAAAACATTGTACGTTTTTAACCGTCTTTGGAACTTCCCAGAACACAATTGCTTCTACCTTCTTGGGATCCATCTTCAGGCCTTCCATAGTTGCAACAAATCCTAAAAACTCCATCTCAGTTTGGTGAAATAAGCACTTCTCTAACTTGGCGTAGAGTCCTCGCTCGCGTAGTTTTTCGAGTACCAAACGAACGTGCTTCTCATATTTTTCTTCATTCTCAAAAAATATCAAGATATCATCCAGATAGATGACAACAAAATCATCTAGATATTCTTGAAAAATATCGTTCATCATGTGTTGAAAAACTACCGGAGCATTGGTAAGACCAAATGGCATGACATTATATTCAAAATGACCATACCTTGTACGAAAAGCTGTCTTCCATTCGTCTCCTTCTTTGATTCGCACAAGGTTGTAAGCTCCCCTTAGATCAATCTTTGTAAAGATCTTTGCACATCCAAGTTGTTCCAGAAGACTAGAGATTAAAGGTAATGGATAGCGATTCTTCTTTGTCACCTTGTTGAGACCTCGATAGTCCATGCACATCCGTAGTGAGCCATCCTTCTTCTTCACAAATAAGATTGGTGCCCCAACTGGCGATTTTGAATGACAAATGAAGTTCTTGGCTAGATTCTCGTCAATATATTTTTGCAACTCAGCCAACTCTATCTGCGATAGGTTGTAGATTGAGCCAAAAGGCGGTTGTGCTCCTTCTTGCAATTTTATGGCACAATTATATGGTCGATGTTCTGGTAGCATGTCGGCATTCTTCTTTTGGAACACGTCTTGAAAATCCTTGTATTGTTCCGATATTCCTACTGCTGAAATCTGCTCTCCACTGGTTGGAGCCACATAAATGACCAATGGTGTGCCTTCCTTGCACGATCTTACAAACGTTCTTGCTCCAATGAACAAGGATTTTTTGATTTGGGATCTTCTTCCAGGCTTGTTCTCAGGTTGTTCTATGGAAAATGTTATCCTCTGCAACCTCCAATCTATGGATGGATTATATTTTTCTAACCAAGAAAGACCAAGAATAATAGGATTTGACGGGGTGCTAATAATGTTAAAAATAACATAACTACTGTGGTCTTTAAATGTTACTTCTATAAGTTCTGATTCATGGGTGACACTACCAGATAATAAAGGTTGTCTATCTATTACTTCTACGTGAATAGGTTTGAATTTTTGTACTAGGGGAATTTTGACGCTTACCAAATTCTTGGTTTAAGAAACAAGCAGATGCTCCTGAATCTAATAAGGCTAAGGTTTTTAATTTTTCAGGACCAAAAGACAAAGAAATTGTAAAACAGCGAAGTTAGTAAAAGAACACAATTTTAATTTTGTCGGCCCTTGATTCTATTGTAGGCAGGCATTCTCGTTCTGAGCAAACGTACTTCTGTTCTTGATCTGCGTCCCTTCTTAGGATAGCTTTCCGCTCTATGGCCTTCTCTATACATAATAAAGCGCCGTCTTTCCATCTGTTGTACTTCTTGGGGATTTGATCATTACGCATCGATGCGTATGTCACCATCTCCTTCCTTGAATTTGAAGCTACTTGCCCATTATAATTATACGATGACTGCTCTTATTGAGCATTGGTCTTGGCGACGTTGAAATAGGCGATTATCACACTTTAAAGCTTGGCTAATGGTTTCGTTGAGCGTTCGTGGATCAGGAAGAGATAACAACAAATCCTTCACGTCGTCCCTTAGACCCCAATAGAATTGGCTCATCAATGCTTCTTCATCCCAATTCATGTCGCATGCCAATTGCTTGAAATCCAATGCATAGACTGATGCAGAGCGAGTCCCTTGTCGTAGTGATCAAATTTTAGTTGTAGCCCACCGAGCCTTATTATGCTCGCCAAATGCTTCTGCAAATGCCTCCAAAAAATTCTCAAAGTTGTTCAAAATCGGTGATCGTTTTTCAAATAGAAGAGCAAACCACGATAGAGCTTGTCCCGTAAGCAAAGTTCCAACCAATCCAATGCATGATTCCTCCGTCGGATAACGTTCGAGTTATAGAGCTGTTATTAACTTGATTTGATTGATGAAACCTCGAAATTTGGAGCGTGTGCTATCAAACTTGTCTAGAAGGCTAATTCGAGGTTCCTTTTGTTGTGGAAGTAATAGTTCTTGTTGAACCACAGGTAAAGCTGCTTCTTCTGGTGCAGAAACTCAAGGCTGATGAGGCCCAGATTGTGCTATTCCGGATGCTCCATCATTATGAAGTCTTGCAAAGACTCCTTCCATCATCATAGGTCTCTGTGATAACGTAGCAAGAGCATTCATAATGGTGTCCATCTTGGACTCCAAACTTTCATTCATATTAATGTCTTGACCTCCAACCATTCTAAGAGAAAGGAAGTAATTGTTTCTACAAGGAGGAAATATTGGTTTAGAAGAGGGTACTCCGCAACCTCTAGAATGCCTTAAGACCTTCAAAAAGAGGGGTAATCCACTCTCTCCAAGAAGAATAAGACTCCAATATTATGACAAAAAGATATCAGTTTAGAGGAGGGTAATCCGCAACCTCTAAAATACTAGTGTACCTTCAAGAAGAGGGGTAATCCACACTCCAACAAGAAGGAACTAACTCTGATATCTAAGGTGAGAGTAGTCTCGATAAACTATCACGGACACGAATTATAGACTTGAAGTCTAAAGAAGAAGTTCAAGAAGAACTGGCAGGAACTAAATTAATATCACGGACACAGAAAATAGACTTGAAGTCTAAACAAGAAGTTCAAGAAGAACTGGCAGGAACTGGATTAATCAGATGAGTACAAAAACAACACCAGAGAGGTGAGCTAGAGCTCCAAGAGATGTGTTGTCGAGACTGAAGAACTCTTCAGCCTCGACTCCAATATATACTCCTACTTAGGAAGCTTCTCAAGCAGCTTCCTCCAACTAGGGAGCTTCTCAAGCAACTTCTAATAATTAGAAAGATATTAGAAGGCTCTGGAAGGTTCTAGAGAGTTCTAGAAAACTTTTAGAATGTTCTAGAAGGTTCTAACAAGTATGTCTTTGACAGTCTTCTATAGTGGTATTGAATTTGGGATTGCAAATATTGGCTCCAATTATGATAATGATTCCCAAATTTTAATCTTTTGCTGCTTGGCCACAAGCCCTACTATCTCTTTCACCAGCTCCCAAATATATGTAAATCCACTCTCAGATGTCCTATTTGCAAGATGAAAAAAGAGCTTGTCTTCCAAATCTTCATCAATTGCTTGTAAAAATAATTCAGTCTTCCTGATTTCCAACAACTCTTTTTCATGCCTTGATAATTGACCAAACTTTATTTCAAATTCCTTGATTAATTTATTTGGAGCCATTTGATTCCTTGGCCTTTGTTCAATCCACTCTAGAAATGATCTTTTGGTCATCCTCTCTGAATCTTCTTCAAAAAACTCATCCTTTAATAATTCTTCAAATTTGTTCCATGATGTAATTCCTTCATGCAATTCATGCACCCTCTCTCTAATTTTTGGTATCACTGCCAAATCAAAAGTAGTGATTATTCTCACCTTTGAAACTTGATGTATCTCCATTTCACATGTGTATATCTTCAAAAATTTGATAATATTTCTTCCATCAAATCTCTCAATCTTGTCCACCACTACTTGTAAGGCCTTAGTGGTGTTCTTGTCATCTTCTTGAGCCCGTTAAATCTCATCCATAAATTGAGCAAATGCCTTGAATAAATCTTGGGCACCTACTTCCTCTAGTAATCCAAATCCAAGATTTTGATCCCCCATCTTGGCTTGTTGAATAATTAATGCCTCAAGGCTCTCTCAGTGGAAGCACCAATAATATTGGGATAGAGATAATTTGCCTCAAGAAAGCGCTGGGCTTCTAGCTGCTACTAATTATTCAAGCTTCATATTAAACATTTAGATCTATGTAATTTAAATCCCATAACCAAACTAAGTAAAAATCTAAAATAAATTTTTTTATACCAACCTCTTTTAATTTACTTTACTAACCATTCTAATATATATCTAAACCTATAAATATATTATGCATTTTGAATGGATTTTATATATTGTAAGCAATTACAATACGACAGCATAATATAAATAGTAGTGCATCCACAAGCGCAGAAGTTGGGAGTAGATGCAATCTAGATTGTGGTATTCTATATGTTACGTCATTACAAAGTTTTACAACAACCCCTTCAATCTCTGCAGTCCCAGTATACAAAGTAATAAAAGCACTTATAATGGCATCTAATTTGGACTGAGAAGATTTTATCATATTAATGTCTTGACTTCCAGCCATTTTAAGAGAAAGAAGGAAGGAATCTATAAAAAAATAATATCATTTTAGAGGAGCATAATCCGCAACCTGTAAAATACTTTAAGATCTTTAATTAGAGAGTTGATCCACTCTCTTATAAGAAGGTCAAAGTTTTAATATTGATGAAGAAAATATCAGTTTAGAAGAGAGTATTCCGCAATCTCTAAAGCGCTAGTATATCTTCAAGTAGAGGGATAATCTACTCTTTAACAAGAAGGATCCAACTCTAATATTGAAGATGAGGTCAGTCTCAACAAATTGTCAAGGGCACAAGAATACAAAATAAGAATCTTGAACTATGACAAGATTTCCAGAAGAAAATTAATAAAAGCTTGAATTAAATAGATGAGTATACAAATAACACCAAGAAAGATGAGTTAGAACTCCAAGGGATGTGCTATCGAGATTGAAGAACTCTTCAGTCTTGAGTCCTATATATATTCATGTCTAGGATGCTTCTTAAGCAACTACCATCAAACTAAGAAGCTTCTCAAGCAGCTTCCAGTAACTAAGAAGCTTCTTGAATTGCTTCTACTAATTGAAAAGCTTCTTGAGTTCCTTCCATTAACTATGAAACTTCTCAACCGACTTTCACCAACTAAAAAGCTTCTCAATCAACTTTCATTAATTTGAGAAGTTTCTAGAATATTCTAGAAGATTTTGTGAGCTTCCAAAGTATATGTCCCTAATAGTTGTATCCTTCTATTTGATTTAATATCCTTTAATAATCCATGATAGCAATAGATATTGTCAAAGAAGATTTTAGTTATTTTTTCATGTGTGGTAGAGTTTGTATATAATACAAAATGTGCCATCTTGATGAAACAATCTATAATCACATATATAGAATCATAAGAACTTGAATTTGAAAGATCCATGATAAAATCCATAGAAATAAAAGATCAAGGTTGTTCTAATATATGTAATGGTTGAAGAAGTTTATAAGATTGATGAAAAAGAATTTATGATCTTGAACAAATATCACACAATTGTATAAATTTTTTAACAACCTTCTATATTTGAGGCCACCAAAAATCTCTTGATATTAGCTTCAAAGTCTTGTTATATCCAAAATGCCCTATTACAAAGAAGTTGTGACAAGTTTCAAGAGCATGTAGTCGTATTTCACCTTTTAGAATATATAAGTGTCCTTTAAGATAAAATAGATTGTTTTTAAACTTGAACTTTGAAATATCATAAGATTTTAAAAAATTATTCTTAATATCATAAATGAGAAGATTTGAGGACATATTTAGCTGAACTTTCTTGAAAAAAGTTGAATTAATAATAAATGTTGATTTTATTGTTCAAAGATAAAATTGCTCTGGCTTCAAGAGGATCATTCTTTGTTGATAAAAAGCTACATCTTCTTCTTTTGGTGTAAGATAAGAATATCTAGAAAGGACATCAAACAAACCTTCTTATTTTTTTGGCCGATAAGTAATAATGAACTTGAATTTTGATAAAGACATATTCCAATAAGCCCAACAACAATTCAACATGCATGTTAATATGAAGTACTCAAGATTCTTGTGATTTGTATACATGATAATTGGACTAGAAACACCTTCTAGAAAATAATGTTGTTCTTAAAAAGAATCCACAATTACAAAAAGTTCTTTATCATAGATTTTGTAGTTGATCTCTATTGTTAAAAATTTCTTGGAATGAAAAGCTACTTGATGGAGTTTGTCATCTACTTCTATTTGTGATAATATCGCATATAAGGCAAAGTTTAATGTATTTGTTTTCATAAAAATTGTCTTGGAAAAGTTAATATGATACAAGATTAATAAAAAATAAAAAATTATCTTTAAAGCTTTAAACAATATTTTTATTTCTTTACTCCACTTTTATAATTAATTTTATTTTTATAATTAACTTATATAGACAAACTTAAGATCTATTATGAGACCATCATTCAAAATTATATATGCTAAGAAGTAAACTTAAATAATATAAAATACACACTTTTCCATCTTGGCATATAATCACATATCTCTAAATTTTTGTAACACATGACAAATATATAATTCATACTCTTATGTATTCTTAGACTAGATTAAAATATTATTTAGACAACAAATAATAAAATTATATAAGAATTCACAAAAAACATCATTCATGAGATGTTGAAAAGCAATTAGTGCATTCGTGAGTCTAAAAGGCATATATCTTGTTTAAAATGTAGTCTTCTATTCATCTCTTTTTTTGATGTGGATTAAGTTGAATTTTCCTCATAGATCTATTTTTGTATAGATCTTACCTTGATTCCATTGATCAAAAAGTCTAGATATTAAAAATATAAAATATCTATTTTTGATGGTAATCTTATTAAATCCTCAATAATCTATTATTATAGACATAAGATTTATTCCAATAATTATTTAATTAATAGAAATAGATAAAATAAATTAATTTAATAATATCTTATAAAAAAGCTTCTTAAAAACTTCATAGATGTGGAATCATCTTTATACATGTCTATAGGTGATTGGTAGGTTAAAAACTTAATCAACAAGCTAGGCATGTGTTGCACATATTTGTAGCTTGTGGAACAAGCTAGCCATGTATTATACATGTTGGTAGCTTGTAGAACAAATTAAGTCTATGGCGCATATATAAGAAACTTGTCTTGTAAATTTAACATGTATCTTACAAATTTGACACATGTAGGAGGTCCTATAGAATGCCGCTGTCGGGGTAGAGAGAATTTGCCTTAAGAAAGCGCTGGGCTTCTAGCTGTCACTAATTTCTCAATCAAGCTTCAAAAAATGAGGAAAACTCAAAGTTTATATATATATATTTTTTGTTTTTGAGAAATAACATCAAATACATAAGCCTCAAGTAACTAACATCATCCAAAGTATGATAAAATCCTCTAAAACCTTATATATCTTCATGTGGAAATTTTCCCAAACTTCAACATCTCATATCTCTTGATCCGACCGTCCAAACATGGTAAAATTTTATATGAAGTACTGATGTATTCTTATCAACCTCTACAACAATTTTCAACTGCACATTCATTGCGGATCTTGAGATATCTTGAAAACCCTAACAGTCACTTCAAACCCTTGTCTTTATACACCTGCATACAAATTTCTTCATATCTCACAAACTATAAGCTCAAATTCCATAAAATTTGTATGTATAGCTTCTTAACACAAAATGTCACATTCTCCAAGAAGTTGGAGCCAAAATTTCGTCTGAAAACTCAAGTTATGGCTCAAAGCATAACTATTAACAACACGGTGTGCTTACTGCCTTGGAATTGGACATGCTGTCTTCAACTCTTCATATCTCCTTTGTCTAAACTCAAAACTTAAGAATTTCTTTGTAACAAACGTAGATCTTGAAATCACCTTTCCAACCGCACCGTCCGATCTCCAAAAGCCTCTATACAACTCCGCGAAGTCCCAAAAGAGTGACAGTATGTATGAAATTCACTCTTTAACTTTGAACAAGTATAACTTCTTCACCCTAACTCCAAATCGCCTAAAATTTCCTCTCAAACTATACCCAAAACCCTAAACTTTACAACCCTACCTTTGAAATTGCAAATTCTCCTTTTGAAGTCGCCGAAAACCCCCTGTTAAGGTCGCGGGCAGCCTCCTCAAAGCCCATTGGGCATGGTATTCGACCAATAGGGATGAAGTTCCCTATTCCTTGCCTTCATCCGACCATGCCTTCATTTCATCCCTCCCAATTAGCCTCCTACTAGCTTATATTTTCATCCTTAGGTTCCCACCTTCTCTCAAGGCTTCATACTAATTATTTAGATCTTATATTTTTTAAAGTACCATAATCAAAACAAGTAAAAATAAAATAAAGTTTCTTCTATCAATCCCTTTAATTTATTTTACTAACCATTCTAACACATTTCTAAATCTATAAACATATTAGGCATTTTGAGTGGATTTTACATACTGTAAGCAATTACAGTACGACACCGCCATATAACTTTTAGATAGATAGTATTTATAGAGATAAGAGTGAAGCCTTCTTCACTCTTATCAACTCCTTTCTTGCTTCTAATCTAATTCAAGAATCTCATGTATTTTCTAATCTTTGGCAATAGCCATTCTAGTTTCTTCTTGAATATACATACTTTTTTATTTCTATCTTATTATTTTCTTTTGACATAGTTTTTATTAACTTATGCATCTGTTTTAATTTGTGTTCTTGAGAAATTGATAAGAGTGAAGTTACAATATCAAAGCTTTGTCTCTTCTTGATTAAGAGTGGATTACATCTTTCTCTTAATAAGACATAAGCATATTAGAAGTTGTGGATTATCCACTTTTAAACTGATATTGTTCATAGAATTTTTTTTCTTTATTCTTGAGTGTTTTATTTTGTAGTGAGAATAGATATCTTTTTTCTTTTCTATTGTGATATCATGACAGAGCTTGCTAAAATGAAGAATGCAGTGGCACAAATGTAAGAACAAATAAGAAAATTAATACTCGCAATGCATCAATTGAATGTACTACCACAAAGAGCAACAAAATTAGCAAGAAGTGAAGATATAGAGATGATTCGAGCTACTTCAAGCCATACTACTTCATCTACGATTAAACACCATTCAAGCATCAAAGAACCAAAAATTAGTTTATTAGAGAAGTTTGATAGTATCAGATCTAAATTTCAAAAATTCATCAATCAAGTACAACTGATATTTGAACTTCAATCCCAAAGTTATGCAGCATAAGAGTCACAAGTCAAGTTTATTAGAACTCTACTGTCAAGTTCTATTTTATCATGGTTTTTATCTTTTTTTGAACATCGTGATCCAGTATTGGATAATTTGAAGGCATTTTTAGCAAATTTTTGATCTATGTATAGAGAATATGATACAATTTATGTCGCAACTAATAAGATCTGTATCTTGTAACAAGGCAATTGATTAGTGATATCATATGCTTTATAATTCCAATAATAAGCAATTGACATCAAGTGGGATAATGTTGCGCTTATTAGCCAAATTTTCTATGAATTATAATATGACGTAAAGAAATTGATGCTCAGCTTATCCGATCTTCAAACATTGAGTCGAATAATTGATTTTGCTGTGAAGTGTCATAATCAGTTTTTTGAATTTTTAATTGAAGAGCCGTACAAGAAAGCCTCAATGTTATTATAATACAATAGCAATATCAGCATCTTTTCAATACATACATTCAAAAGTAGAAGACATGCAAATTAACATGATATATTTTAAATCTCTTATTTAATAAAAAAAGATTCGTCGTTGTCAAGAAGGATTGTATTTATATTGTGGAGAACCTAAGCACACTGCTCAATATTATCCAAAAAAATGACGCAACTACAAGATGAGGAGTATAGCTATCAAAGAAGAAAATATGTTGGAAAACAAGTTTGTCTAGCTATAGGGACCGTGCAGCTAGAATCTTGTACAATTCCTAGTAAAGGTCCTATCTTCTCCTCAGAACCTTCTCTTTGTTTTATAATAGATATCTATTTGGGACCTAAAAATCACAAAGCCTTTGTTTTATTAGATTCAAGAGCCTCAACGTGTTTTTTAGATAAAGAATTTGTTAATAGTCATAAAATGCCTTCAATATAAAAAATTAAATCCGTACATGTAGAAGTCATAGATGGTCACCCATTATCTTGTAGAGATGTTAATCATAAAATTCTTCCTATAAATATAATAAAAAATGGTCATAATAGTTGTGTAATCTTTAATATATTTAAATCTCCCTTTAATCTAGTCATTTTAGATTTATCATAGCTAAAAAAGTATAATCCTTGAATAGATTGGATTTTTTGTAGACTTGATTTTTTTCAAAGCATTAATAAGAGTCCTATAAATTAAGTAACAAATCGTAAGTCTAATATAATAAACCCATACTTATAGGCGCAAAAGCTTTTATAAATGAAGCAAAAGAAGGATCATCTTTTGTTATTTATGCTACATCCATTTCTAATGGTAGAAGGACTTCAAGTGGCAGATATTCTTTTGGAGCATCGTCCATATGATTGCTTAATTGATCTCAAAGAAGGAACTCAACCTCTATTTGGATCAATTTACAGTCTATCCTAGAATGAATTGACTAAATTCAAGAAATACATTGATGAGAACTTGGCCAAGAATTTTATATTTTATTCAAAATCCCCAACAGGAGTTGCTCTCTTGATTGTAAAGAAGAAAAATAGATCACTATGGATGTATATAGATTATCAAAGACTCTACAAAAATACCATCAAGAATAGATACCCTCTATCTTTGATATCTAGACTTTTTGATCAACTGAATCAAGCTAAGATCTATACAAAAATAGATCTAAGAGGAGCATATAATTTAGTTCGCATAAAAGAAGGTAATGAATAGAAGACTATATTTTGAACAAGGTATGGACATTTTGAATATAATGTCATGCCTTTTGGACTTACAAATGTACCATTTGCTTTTCAACATCTTATGAATGACGTATTTTGTGAGTTACTTGATGATTTTGTTGTCTATTATTTAAACAACATTTTGATCTATTCTAAGAATATAAAAGAATATGAATTTCATATTTGTCATGTATTACAAAAATTTAAAAATATAGGATTATATGCCAAAATAAAAAAGTATGTATTTCATACTATTCAAGTTGACTTCTTAGAATACATCATTTCAAATAATGGTCTCAAAATGGATAAAAAAAAAGTCCAAATAATCATAGATTTGGGATTTGTCAATTATTATTGAATTTTTATCAAGAATTTTTTGCAAGTTACAACTCCACTTATATGCTTAACTTGTAAAGACAAACTCAAGTGGAGCAAAGAAGTAGAAGCATTATTTAAGGCTTTGAAGATAGCTTTTACTTCTGCACCAATCTTGTATTGCATCAACTTTTTCAAGGCATTTTTTATAGAAATAGATCCATCAGACTTTATTTTGGGGGCGATATCATCACAAATGGGAGAAGATGACAAATTCCACCTAATAGCTTTTCATTCTAGGAAATTTTTAGTAGCAAAAATCAACCACAAAATCCATAATAAAAAACTTTTTATAATTGTGGATTCTTTTCAAGAATGGTGTCATTATCTAGAAGGCGCTTCTAGTCCAATCATTGTATATACAGATCACAAGAATCTCAAATATTTCATATCATCACGTGTGTTGAATCATCGACAGGCTTGTTGGAGCATGTCATTATCAAGATTTGAATTTATTATCACCTATCAATTAGAAAAACAACAAGGTCTATCTGATGTTCTTTCTAGAGGTTCTTATCTTGTATCAAAAGAAGAAAATTTGGCTTTTGATTAACAAAGAACAACCCTCTTGAAATTAGAGCAATTTCATCTTTGAGCAATGAAATTAACATTGACTATTGATTCAACTTATGTCAAGCAAATCTAGTCAAATATATCTTCAAACCCTCTTATCTATGAGATAAAGAATAATTCATTTAAATCTCATGATATTTCTAAGTTTGAGTTCAAAAATAATCTATTCTATTTCAAAGGCCGCCTATATATTCTAAAAGACACAACATGACTGTGTACTATAGAAGCTTGTCACAACCTCCTTGCGATAGGACATTTTGGATATAATAAGACTTTGGAGCTAATATCAAAAGATTTTTGGTGGCCTCAAATGTGGAAGGCTATTAAAGAATTTGTACAATCGTGTGACATTTGTTCAAGATCAAAAACTCCTCATCACCAATCTTACTGACTTCTCCAACCATTACCTATACCAAAACAATCTTAGTCTTTTATTTTTATAGATTTTATTACGGATCTTCCAAAGTTAAATTTATATGACTCTATATTTGTGATTGTAGATCATTTTATCAAGATAGCACATTTTATACCATGAATAAAATCTATTATAGGTAAAGAAATAGCTAAATTCTTCCTTGATAATATCTATTACTATTATAGATTACTAAGAGATATTATATCAAATAAAGGAACACAATTTGTATCAAGATTTTGGAGGACCTTCACTAAAAAAGAAGAGCATCATCAGTGATAATCAAGGTGATATAAAAATATATTAAAAATGTTAAATTGAGCATCATCAGTGATAAATCAAAACATAGTGTGAAAAACATAAAAGAATGCATTAAAATAAAAAGATTAAGATTAGAAGAAAGGTTGATAGAAAATTAGTAGTAAGAAGATACAATGGAAATTTACCTTGAAAAGTGAAATTTCTTCAAGTTAGTAAAAAGGAAAAGGTTGAGGAAGTGGAAAAGACATGGGCTAAGAGGTCTTTTTGACCAAGAGGATAAAGAAGACCAGGAGGGAGATGACAAGGAAGGGTCGTGAAGAAGAAGGAGGAGAGTTTTTTTAGAGAGATAGGGTTTCTTTTTGATAGGCAGTGGACGTTTTTGTGTGTAGAAGAAGCTTAGAGAGGATTTTAGGTGCGAGTTTTTGTAGGTTTGGAGTAGACAAGATAAGAAACTCATAGAGACAATTCTCATGTCTTTTGATTAAGTATCAAGGGAGATATGAGTCGTGAAAGTTGCAGGTGTTTAAGACTAGGGCAGAGAGGGTTACTAAATTTCGGGCCTTGGTTCTTGGAAACCACTTAGACTTTAGTGGCGAAATTTGTTGGGTTTTTGTTCCTTATAGAGTTAACTACTTTGTATCAAAATCTCAAGTCAATATGACCTTTAAGCAAAGAGTTATGAGTGAAATTGTAACCGGTTTGAATGAAAAGAGAAATAGAGTGAAGGCAAGGTTGAGGGTTTGTATGGGCAGTGCATGTGTGTGGGTTTTTTTGGGTATAAAGGGAGTTAGGAGACGAATTTGAGTGTGAAATTTGATAGACATGATCTATGTAAGTTAAGGAAGAGATGAGTGTAAGTTTGATACTCATTAGTCTTATAAATAAAATGTTATGCTCTTTCAAAGTGATAGGGGTCTATCTCCAAATCAGTGAAGTTTGAGGGAGCATATCTTTGTGATCAGAGCAGTATTTTGAGTAAAATTTGTTGGAGTTTGTAGATATATGAGTCTATTAAGTTGTGTAAAAAACTGATTGCTGTTGGAGTTATATTCGAGGAGTTATGAGGAAAATTGTGGTCGGATCCAGAGTTGTTAGAAGGCAAAATTAAAGAAGAAGGATGGAACCTATAACTCAAGTTTGGAGAAGGCTCTTGGAGCAATATTTGGAAGGTGTTTACAACATGAGACAAGCTATAATCCTACCAAATTTCAGCACTTAGATCTTCTTTAATGAAGAGCAATGAAGGTGTGAAGCAAAGGGGGTCCAGAATCAAAGGCAGCATGGAGGGATTACTTTGACAACATGGTTCTCTCTAACCACATGAGCTATAATCAAAAGGTTTATGGGGTTTGCTTCTTTACTTCCTTAAGTACCTTGTATCCAAATTTTGCTTCAATTGATATGATATCCTAGGATTTATGGGCAAATTTGAAGGCGGGTTTTTAAAGGCAGAATATGGCAAGATTAATAAAGTATGTTTTTATGTAAAATCTTCAGTTTTATGAACTTTATGAATCTCTTCTTGCACTTAAGAAACGAGAGGCACAAAAGACCCAGTGTTTCTTAGGGCTAAGACTCTCACCACGACATCATTGGTGACGCTCTTTTCTTTTAGGGCCTTTTCAAAATATTGAAGGTGGAAATAAAACTATCTTCAACTTTCCATCCTCAAATTGATGGACAAGTAGAACAAATAAATCAAGTTTTGGAGCAATATTTGAGATGTACTATCAATTATCATCAAGATGATTGGACAACTCTTTTTCCATTGATAGAATTTGCTTATTATAATTTGATATATTTGTCTACTCAACAAATTCTATTCTTTACATATTATGGTTATCATCCACAACTTAATATTTTTGACTTTTTAAAAGCTGATAATTCTATGATAGGAGATTTGAGCTAAATACAATAATGAAGGTTCAATTAAAGAAAGCTCAAGAATGACAAAAAATCAATACAAATGTCTATCATAAGGAACAACCTCAATTCTATGTGGGCGATAAGATATGATTACTATGTCATAATATCAAGATTATTTGTCCTTGCAACAAGGTAGATTATTATAGGCTTAGATCTTTTTTTATTAATAAACAAATCAATCCAATTGCTTATCAATTAAGCCTACCAAAATCTATGAAGATCCATTTTGTATTCCATATATCACTACTTAAGCCATATAAGACAGTGGATATATAAAAAAGAAGACAAATGCCACCGCCTCTTATAGAAGTGGACAACAATAAAGAATTCAAGGTAGAAGAGATTTTAGATTCAAGGTGGTGCTAAAATCGATTGGAATATCTTATACATTGGCACGGTGTCATATGGCCTGAACTTCTATCTGGGAATACATTGGATACCTAGCTGTGGAGGATTTATTTGAAATTTATTGGCTAAATTCCAACAAAAGATTTGTTTTTAATAAAAAGGACAAATAATAAAATAACCTTACTAAAGAAAAGTAATATATATAAATCCTTTTATATTCAAATAGCTTTGTACAAAAAAGATTCAAATTTTCACAAAAATCCTTCAAAACTTTATTCACCTGCAAAGACTTATTTCTTCCTAATTTTTAGAGTACAATAACTCTTGATCTAAGTATTTAGTTTCTGTAAAATTTTCTTTAAAGTGTAGAAAATCTTCTTATATTTCACCACAAAAAAGAATCAACCATAAATTCATTTTCAATTGTCCAATATCTTAAAATCCCTAGCACGTGCTTAAAATCCTAGCTTAGAGACATCTAAGCACTATTTTCTTTATATCTCACAAATCCAAGAGCCTAATGCTACAAAAATTTTGTACATAGTCTTGTGACATAATCATATACACTCTTAAAAATTTTGAATTAAAAATCTATCAAATTGCCTAAGATATAGCTCAAAATATAACCACTACTTAAACAAGGTCACTTACTACCCTTAGCTTATAAGCACTAACTTCAACTCCCAATATCTCTTTTATCCTATCTTAGATTTTATCAAGCTATATATAAAAAATATAGCCAAGGAATTTTTCTTTCTAACTTTGATCGCCGATTATCTATTACTCTCTGTATGTGCAAGTTATGCTTAAAAGAGTGATAGTAGGTAGAATTTTGACACCTTAATTTTGAGCACCTATATCTATTTCATAAAAAGTCTAAATTATGCAAGATTTGCATCAAAATCATATTTAAAAATCCAAACTTATTGACCTTAGTCTTTGATATTTAACTCCTTTCAAATAACAAACCCTAATCCCTAATAAATCCTCAAGCAGCCTCCTTGAAGCTCATTGGGATGATTTTTGGCCAATAGGAATAGAGACTTCTATCATCCATCTCCATTCATTCACATGGATTGCCTAACTATCCCTTTCATACTAAAAATCCCTTTTTAATCCTTTTTTTTATAAGATTTATACAATATGTGTTCTAAACATCAAATAAAAGAAGTAAATAAGATCTTAAGGATCACCAATATCTAACAAAGGTGACTTAAGATATACAAGAGTTATTATCAATATAAATCAACCTCAAAATCACTATTAAAATAAAAAGGTTGTATAAATCCCAATAATAATCTTTTTAGATAGATTCTTTTTGAACTAATAACATAATCATATTTTTTAATCTATAAAAATCCATTGATATGGCTTTTGTTTAGCTACGTAGTAAATTATACATTAAATATACATATATAATTTTTTCACATGGTAGTTAAACCACAACATGACAATAGGTATAATATTAGTGAATGCATATAGAGGCCATCTAAGAATCTAGCAAATACATCAATAAAAGTCAATGCATTTCATCGACAACATTCGTCAAAATCAAGATAAAGAGTCAAGAAAATCTTTCCTATAAAGCAAAGCAAATTCTATAGAGGTTTCATTCTATTGTGTATCATTGTTTGCTATTTTTTTAAATTTATTCATACTGAAGAGATGGAGGATCAACAACCAGCGAATTTTGTTCAAGAACCAATATTTGTTGACTTATCAAATGAGACATTATGACTATCAAAATCTTAAAGATGATGGAATAAAGATGAAGACCCTAAAGAACAACATGTTCTTCCTTAGATTGATGGCAAAATACAACGTATTTGATATTATGACCTTGAAAGAGACTCTCAATGTTTGGTGATACTTTTAGAGGTAGGAACTATTCTTGATGGTATTCCAAATTTTTTCTTTGAAAGAAGTTATGAAGGCCTCAACAATGATTAAATAATAGGATGGTCCTCTCACCTTGATAAAAGATACTATCGATAGTTGAAAAGACCTAACAATTACCTTCAAAGGAAACAAAGATCAAAATATATAGCAAGTATAATTTGACGTATCCTATACTTCTTCAATATGTAATCACCACTCTTTATGGAATTCGTCCCTAAAAAAAAAAGTAATATCATGGACATAAGATTTACTCTAATAATTATCTAATTATTAGAAGTAGATAAAATAAATTAATTTGATAATATCTTATAGAAAAACTTTCTAGAAGCTTCATAGACATGGAATCATCTTTATATATGTCTATAGGTGATTGGTAGGTTAGAAACTTGGTCAATAAGCTAGCTATGTGTCGCACATGTTGATAGCTTATAGAATAAGCTAAGTACGTGGTGCATATATAAAAAACTTATCTTGTAAGTTTGACATGTGTTTTGTAAATTAGACACATGTAGGAGGTCCTATAGAATACTGCCATGTAGTTCTTAGATAGATAGTATTTATAGAGACAAGAGTGAAGCCTTTTTCACTCTTATCAATTTCTTTCTTATTTCTAGTCTAATTCAAGAGTCTCATGTATTTTCTAGGCTTTGGCAATAGCCATTCCAATTTTTTCTTGAATATACAAACTTCTTTATTTTTATCTTGTTATTTTCCTTTGACATAGTTTTTACTAACTTATACATATGTTTTAGTTTGTGTCTTTGATATCTATACATATTTGCAGTGATCCATCTTTTTTTTTTACAAACAAGATAGGAACTCTTGCTAGAGATTTTGAATGGTGTATGAAATTCTTTGTCAAGTTCTTATCAATATATTCTTTGAGTTCAGTTAATTCATTTTATAATAAACTTTAAATTTGTCCAAATGGAGGCTGAGTTCTTTCTTTGAGATCAATTGAGCAATTATATAGATGATGCTTGAAAAGAATGTTTACATTCTTTTTCTCAAAAACATCTTAATAATCTTGATACTAGCTTAGAATGCCACTTGAAGTCTTTCTACCATCAAAAATATGTGTAGTATAAATAATAAAAGATGATTCTTCTTTTGCTGCATACATAAAAGCTTTTACATCTATAAGTATGGATTTTATTATATTAGACTTATGGCTTTTTACTTGATTAATAAGATTCTTAATAATATTCTAAAAAAATCAAGTCTACAAGAAATTTAATCTATTCAAGGATTATACTTTTTTAGCCATAATAAATCTAAAATAATTAAATTAAAAGAAGATTTAATTATATTAAAAATTATATAATTATTATAATCATCTATTGTTATATTTATAAGAAGGATTTTATAAATAACATCTCCAAAATATAATAAACAACTATCTATGATTCTTATATGTATGGATTTAATTTTTTGTATTAAAGATATTCTATAATTTTTAACAAACTCTTCATCTAAAAAACATGCTGACACTGCTAAATCTATCAAGGTAGAGGCTTTGTGATTTTTAGGTTTCAAACATACATCTATTATAAAATAAGGAGAGGATTTTGAGGAAAAAATAAGATCTTTATTAGGAATTGTATAAAATTCTAGTTACATAGTCCTTATTGTAGTTGAACAAACTTATTTTTTGACATATTGTCTTTTTTGACAACCATACTCTTCATTTTGTAGTTGTATCATTTTTTTGGACAATATTGAGTATTGAGGTTAGATTCTCCATAATATAAGCACAATCCATCTTGACAACAAAAAGTCTTTTTTTGTTTAGTAAAAAATTTAAAAAATACTAAATCAATTTACATATCTTCTATTTTTGAATATATGTATTGAGAAGATGTCAATATTGCCATTGAATTATAATAATATTGAAGCTCCCTTGTAATATTGTCAGATCAAAATTCAAAAAGCCAATTATTGCACTTCATAGCAAAGTCAATTACTTGACTCAATGTTTGAAAATTGGATAAGTTGAGCATCAATTTTTTTTATCTTATATTATAATCTATAGAAAATTGGCTGATGAATGCAACATCATTCCACTTAATATTACTTATTAGTTGTCAAAATTATAATGCATATAATATCATTAATTGATTTTTTTGTTACAAGATACAGATCTTGTTGGTTGCAACATGAATTGTATCATGTTCTTTATACATAGATCAAAATTCTATTAAAAATACTTCTAAATTATTTAATATTAGATCACATCATTCATATAAAGATAAAAATCTTAATAAATCAAAATCTAAAAATAATATTCTAATAAACTTGACTTATGATTTTTGAATTGAATAATTTTGAATTTGAAAATCAATCACTAGTTATATTTGATTGATGAATCCTTGAAACTTAGATCTTGTGCCATCAAACTTCTCAAGAAAATTAATTTTTGGTTCTTTGATGCTTGAATGGTATTCTATTATAGGTAAAGTAATATGATTTGGTATAGACATTGAAGCAGCTACTATATATGTATTTTTATCAATCTGTTAAGGATATAAATTAAAAAAAGATATATAAGCCAATGAAATCTATATAAAAAAAAATGACAAAATAAAAATAAGAAAGTATATGTATTCAAGAAAAAATTAAAATGGCTATTATCAAAGATTAAAAATTATGTAGGCTCTTGAACTATACTAGAAGCAAAAAATGAGTTGAAAAGAATAAAAAAGACTTCACTCTTATCTTTTTATATACTATCTACCTAAGAGCTATATGACAATATTCTATAGGACCTTTGATACATGTCTAATTTGCAAGACACGTGTCAAATTTGCAAGACAAGTTTCCTATATATGTACCACGTACTTAGCTTGTTCCACAAGCTACCAATATGTGTAACATGTGACTAACTTGTTGGCCAAGTTTCTAACCTTCTAATCACTTATAGACATGAATAAAGATGAAATTACATCTATGAAGCTTTTAAGAAGCTTTTCTATAATATATTATTACATTAACTTACTTTTACCTACTTCTACCTATTTATGTCAATTAAATAATTATTAGAATAAATCTTATATCCATGACAAGAAGATGGTTTTTATTTGGATAATAAAAATAATAAAGAGGAATTTTGATGAAGATATTACAAGTATGGTATGAAGCCAACAATAGCATATGATCTATTTAGCTCATACTAAAAGATGTGTAGATTCAGAGGAGGTGGATGTCATCTTGTAACATAGCTATATGATAAAAGAACAAAAAAAGACATATATTATAAAGAAGCTTAATAAAAGATTAAATTATAAGTTATTTTAAAATTATTTTAAAAAATCCAATAAGTGATTTATTTTTAATAAAGATAATAAATAAATTAATAATATCAAAAAAATATTATATTTAAAAAATATTATATATTTAAATAAGTTTATACATAAGATTTTTTATAGCATCTAAAAATCCTTTAACATCCTTTTTTATACCAAATCATAATTAATTAATTGTTGGTAAATTAGCTTCTCAATAATTTCAAAGAAAATCTATAATCTTCTTTTAAAGACTCATCTTTATATTAAAATTTTATTATAGCTTTGTATATCTATCTTATACCTCTATAAATATTCACACCTTTAGAAAGTCTTGGCTTTCAAAAAATCCCTTTGATTTATATAAAATATTTAAATTATAATAAAAATATTTCAATACCTTATTCACCTATAAATAATTATTTTCTTTTTATATCAAGGATGCAAGATAGCAGATTAGCAAGAAATAAAAAAAGATTTCAAAATTAGAATAATTAGAAGAACAAAGAGCTGGATAAACAAGAACAAGAACTAGATCAAGAGCAAGAGATTAGATTGATATGAAGAACAAGGCAACACTTTGGATTGTTTCAAAACTTGTGTTAGCAAGATTGACGTGCACCTTGGTCTTGCCTCTTATTTATACTATTATGTCCTATTGGATCTTCTAAAAATATCTTAGAAGATTTTAAAAACCTAAGGAAGATTTTAAAAGACTCTAAAAAGCCTACGGGAGGTTTTAGAAGGTTAAACAAGACTTTAAAAGATTTTCAAAGACTATAAAATATTCTTAAAAGACTAAAGAAGATTTTAGAAGATTTTAGAAGATTCTAAAAAATTATAGAAGGTTCTAAAAGACTACAAAAAATTCTAAAAAGTGATAATTTAAAATATGTCTGTGACATCACTTCTGTCACGGATATATACATAGATACCTATATGATCAGATAGAACTAGATAAAAGAAGGTAAAAGCAGGTTAATTCCATAATATCTTTAGAGAAACTTCCTAGAAACTTCATAGACGCTGCTTTGACTTTATAAGTGTCCATAGTAGACTTTTGGATTAAAAACTTGGTCAATAAGTTAGCCACATGTCGTACATGTTGGTAGCTTGAAGACCAAGCTAAATACGTGGCGAACATATAGGAAACTTGCCCTGCAAGTTTGACACGTGTCTTGCAACTTGGACACGTGTCTTGTAAATTGGACACGTGTTGGAGGTCCTATAGAACGTCGCCACTTAGCTCTTAGGTAGATAGTATAAATAGAGACAAGAGTGAAGCCTTCTTCACTCTTGTCAACTCCTTTCTTGTTTCAGTCTAGTTCAAGGAGTCTCTAGTTTTCTTGTCTTTTGGTATTAGCCATTCCAGTTTCTTTTTAATATATATACTTCTTTATATTTATTTCTTTGAGAGAGGTCTCACTTGTTTATTTGACTTCATCCAGTTATTGTCCTTGACAGATTGACAAGAGTACACATACAATATCAGAGCTTTGTCTTTTCTTGATTAAGAGTGGATTACCCCTTTCTCTTGATAAGACATAAGCATATTAGAAGTTGTGGAGTACCCACTTCTAAACTGATATTGT
Source organism: Physcomitrellopsis africana (assembly GCA_036785485.1). Taxonomy (NCBI): domain Eukaryota; kingdom Viridiplantae; phylum Streptophyta; class Bryopsida; order Funariales; family Funariaceae; genus Physcomitrellopsis; species Physcomitrellopsis africana. The sequence continues at coordinate 102,334 of JAWRVF010000374.1, read as the reverse complement.
TTTTAGAATTTTTTTTCTTTTGAGTGTGTGTTCCGTATTTCTTGAAGTAAGAGTAGACATCTTCCTTTCTATTATATTATCATGGCAGAGCTTGTGGAAATGAAGAATGCAATGGCACAAATGCAAGAGCAAATGAGAGAACTAATGCTTGCAATGCATCAACTCAGTTTACCACCACAAGGAGCATCAAGATTAGTAGGAAGTGAAGATGTAGAGATGGTTGGAGCTATGTCAATATCTACACCAAACCATGCTACCTCACCGATGATGGAGCACCGTTCAAACGTTAGAGAACCAAAAATCAGTTTGCTTGAGAAGTTTGATGGCACAAGATCTAAGTTTCGAGGATTCATCAATCAGGTACAGCTGCTAATCGAACTTCAACCTCAGAGTTATCCTACGCAAGGATCTCAAGTTAGGTTTATTGGAACGTTACTTTCGGGTCTTGCCTTATCATGGTTTTCATCTTTTTTTGAACGGCGAGATCCAATATTGGATAATTTGGAGGCATTTTTTGCGGAATTTTGGTTGATGTATGGAGAAGAAACGTAGTCTGATTCGATGTTGCAATATGAGAATTTGCATCCTCGACAAAACAATCGATTAATAATATTGTCATTATAAAACCCTTGATTTGACAACTATTGTTCGACATCGAGTGGGATGATGGTGCAGCTCATCGATCAATTTATACTGTGGATTCTGATGAGGTAAAAATTAATATCAAACTTATGCGATATAGACGTTGAGTCGAAAGCGATTGATTTTCTTTGTAAGCAAATTTTTAACTTGAAGGTTTCGATAGAGAGTTGTCTGAGAACAAGCTTCAGTTATTCGGTAAATATCAACAGCCAAGGTAAAATAGCTGTTGGCAGAGAAGGCGTGATGCAAATTGATGCGGTACATTTTAAACCTCTTACTGAACAAGAAAAGATTTGTCGTCGTCAAGAAGGATTATGTTTATATTGTGGAGAATCTAAGCACACTGCTCAACATTGTCCAAAGAAACGTCGCAACTACAAAATGAGGAGTACGGCTATCAAAAAAGACAACATGTCGGAAAACAAATTTGTCCAGCTATAATAGAGACCGTTGTCGTGTTGTGGTTTGACTACTATGTGAAAAAATTGTACATGTATATTTAATGTATAATTTACTACTTAGCTAAATGAAAGTCATATCAGTAGATTTTATTGGTTATAAGATATGATTAGGTTGGTAGTTTAAAAAGGATCTATTAAAAGGATTATAATTAAGATTTATACAACCTTATTTTTCTTTTAGTAGTGACTTTTGAAGTTAATTTTATATTGATAGTAACTTGTATATATCTTAATTCACCTATGTTAGACATTGGTGATCCTAAAGATCTTATTTACTTCTTTTATTTGATGCTTAAAGCACCAAGTATGTAAATCTTATAAGAAGAAGGGTTAGAAAAGGGTTTTTTAGTGTAAAAAGGGTAGTTTGGCCATCCATGTGGATGAATAGAGGTAGATGATAAAAATCTCTATTCTAATTGGCCAAAAATCATGCCCAATGGGCTTCAAGGAGGCTGCCCGAGGGTTTATTAGGAGTTAGGGTTTGTTTTTTGGAGTGAGTCAAACATCAAAGGCTAGGGTCATCAGGTTTAGATTTTTTGGTATGGTTTAGGTGCAAATATTGCATGATTTGGACTTTTATTGAAGAAGTTATAGGCGCACAAAGTTAGGGTGTTGATTTTGGACCTACTGTCATTCTTTTGGATATATCTCGGGCATACAAAGAGCAATCAAAGATCGGCGAATGGGACTAGAAAGCGAACTTTTTTGGCTACACTTTTTATGCACAGCTTGATAAAATTCAATATAGGGTCAAGGAGATATTGCAAAATGAAGTCAATGCTTGTAAGCTAAAGGCAATAAGTGACTCTGCTTAACTAGTGGTTACATTTTGAGCTATATCTTAGTCAATTTGATAGATTTTTGGCTCAAAATTTTTACAAGTATATATGTTTATGTTACAAGACTATGTGAAAAACATTTGTGGTATTAGGGTTTTTAATTTATGAAATATAGAGAAAATAGTGCTCAAGTGTCTTTGAGCTAGGGTTTTAAGCACCTGCTAGGATTTTTGAGATATCAAACGATCAAAAGTATATTTGCGGTTGAGTTTTTTTGTGGTAAAGCTTAAAGGTGAATTCTACCTTTTCTAAAAGTTTGAAGAAAACCGAACGGCTGGATCAGAAGATATGATTTTCTAAAGTTTGGAAAGAAAAACATCTTTTGCGGGAAAATATATTTTTAAGGGTTTTGTTGCAAATTTGGACTTTTGTGCATACTAAAGGTGTTTTTGGGAGCCAAGACTTTATGGAGGTGTAAAAGGTGGATGTATAGAGCCATGATATGATTTTGATATATAGATGAGTCTTTAAAAGGTTTTTAAGGATTTTCTACATATCATAGAGAAAACTTATGTACAAACCTATTTAAAAATAAGAGGTTTTAATCATACAAAACCTTTTTCTTATATTATCATGTGTATTTGTCCTTCTTATTAAGGACAAATAACTCATTAGAGTTTAGCCAATAAATATTAAGTAAAATTCTCTACAACTACGTACCCGGTGTATTCCTAGATAGAAGTTCATGCCACGCGCCACCGTGCAGCTGGAACCCTGTACAATTCCCAGTAAAGGTCCTATTCTTTCCTCAGAACCCTCTCCTTGTTTTATGATAGATGTATATTTAGAACCAAAAAATTACAGAGCCTCTGCCTTATTAGATTTAGGAGCCTCAGCATGTTTTCTAGATGAACAATTTGTTTAGAATCGTAAAATATCTTTAATACAGAAACCTAAACCCGTACATGTAGAAGTCATAGATGGTCGCCCATTGTCCTCAGGAGATGTCACTCATGAAACCCGTCCTATAAAAGTAACAATAGATGGTCATAATAGCTATGTAATCTTTAATATAATTAAATCTCCGTCTAATCCAGTTATTCTAGGTTTGTCATGGCTAGAAAAATATAACCTTCAAATAGATTGGAATTCTCGTAGACTTGATTTTTTCCAGGATATTATTAAACATCCTACTGATCCAATAAAAAGCTACAAGCCTGGTACAGTAAAACCTGTACTTATAGGTGCAAAAGCTTTTATACATGCTGTCGGGTAGAGAGAATTCGCCTAGGAAAAACACCGGGTTCCTAGCTGCTATTAGAACTAGCAGGAAACATAAATAAGTCATAGTATGTTCTACTCAAGACAATTGCTCGCTTTCAAGTTATACTTATATTATACTTGTATAAGTCTTGTACAAATATAAAGTATAAATACTTGAATAATACTTATATAAATACTTATATAATACTTGTATAATACTTATATAATCCTTGGTATAATACTTGTATAAATACTTGTACAAATATTATGTATAATACTTATAAAATACTTGTATAAATACTTGATATAAATACAAGTATATATACTTGTATAAAAGGTATAAGCAAAGTATGTATATATTCAAGTATACCTCAAAATACAACCGCATATGAGGAATACAAGTTATATAACAAGCTGAAATTAAATAAATCACTAAAAATTCATCCAAAGATCGAATCAAGCGTGCTTATAGCCTATAGAAAGCCAATAATCCATTGTAAAACATATCAAAATTTTACAAATAGATGACTTACCGTTTAAAAGTTATGGCTAAAAGAAGTAGGCACTAAAATTTCCAAGCAAATGCAAAGGCAGCAAAGCTCCTCTTCACTTCAGCCTTTGTTGTGATCACTTCCCTTCTCCAAATTGGACATGCAATAGCTTTTTAGAAAGCTCACTCCATCATCTAGCTTTCTCTAAAATTTTGCATGCATGCCTCTCAAACTCCAGTTTTTGTAGCTAGTCGATTCTACTCTTCAAACCCTAGCAACAATTTTCCCTCTTTGACACTTCACGGCTCATAAAACTTTCATCAAAACTCCAAATGTAATGATTTTTATTTTCGTGGAAAGCTTATATAAGCTTCTACAAGCATCTAAATTATCAAAAAGATTGAAGAGACTCTCCAACTTGGGTGGTTGAACAAAGTTTCTGCCCCTCTTCGTCGGGTGGCAGCAAACCCTTTCCCACTCTCAAGCTCACAACTTTTGCTCTCCAATTCCAAATGCTACAAGACATGTCTTGATAGAAAGCTAGCACAATTTTCCACACTCTCTATAAAATTCACTAAGAAAGAGTCGAAATCAAACTTGCAGTGGCAGCTCGAAGTTTCTGCCCCTCTTCATCGGGTGGCAGCAAACCTCACTTTACTAAAACAAGCATAACTATTTGTTCACAACTCCAATACAAGCAAGTGAGTAGGTTCTAGAATCCTCGCAACTCGAAGAATACACCCACCAATTTTCACTACAAACACTTCTATCTCCTCGGAGCTATCTCTCTCCAAAGTTCACCACTCAAAAACTGCCTCCCCTCTCGGTCTAGCAAGAGGAGTATATCTCCCTTTCTTTCCATATTAGACTATGAGATGTCCACATGGGCAGCCAAATCCTATTGGATGGGCCTTATTCACCCCATGCTCTTCTTTCTTATCCCTCACAAGGTCCATTCTACCTCAAAAGTCAACAAGAAAGGTAAAACAACCTTTACTTTTCTTCTAATTACAAAAGAGTCTATTCTAGGATATAAATAAGGTAGGAACAAAACAAATAGCCATCTTAATTCTCTAACTAAGTGGCTATAATAAATCCTCTCTTTATAATATCTTCTAAAATAACCTCTAGTATTCACACATATATTAACAATAGAAACAAGATTTTTAATATTTTTATACACTGCACGTAAATGCAGTATGACAACGCAGCAAAAGAAGGATCAACTTTTGCTATTTATGCAACACCCATTTCTGATAGTGGAAAAGCTTCAAGTGGCATTCCAAGCCAATACCGAGACTATCAAGATGTTTTTGAGAAGAAGAATGCTGATATTCTTCCGGAGCATCGCCCATATGATTGTTTGATTGATCTCAAAGAGGGATCTCAGCCTCCTTTTGGACCAATCTACAATTTATCACAAAATGAGTTAGCTGAACTCAAGGAGTATATTGAAGAGAATCTGGCCAAGAACTTTATACGCCATTCCAAATCTCCTGCAGGAGCTCCAATTCTATTTGTGAAGAAAAAAGATGGATCATTACGAATGTGTGTGGATTATTGGGGACTTAACAAGATCACTATCAAAAACAGGTATCCACTACCTTTAATCTCTGGACTTCTTGATCAACTAAATCAAGCTAAGATCTATACAAAAATAGATCTACGAGGAGCATACAACTTGCTTCGCATTGTTAAGAAATGAACGGAAAACCGGTGACTAAACAAGGTAATGACATTTCAAATATAACGTTATGCCTGACTCACAACGGCTCTCAATGCTTCCAACATCTCGAGCGAACGTGATGTTTTTATGAATTTAGACGATTGTCCGCATACCTGACAACATTTTAATTCATTCTAAGAACTGCAGAGCACGAATTTCGCTTACGCCTTACAAAAACTCAGAGAAACAGGATTATATGCCAAGATGGAAAAGTGTGTATTTCACACTACTCAAGTTGACTTCTTAGGATATATCATCTCGAATGATGGCCTCATGATAGATCCTAAGAAAGTCCAAACAATCATGGATTGAAAGATTCCAAAAACAGTAAGGGATGTACAATGTTTTTTAGGATTTGCTAATTACTATCGAATCTTCATCAAGAACTTCTCTCAAGTTGCAGCCCCACTTACACGTTTGACTTGTAAAGACAAGCTCGAGTGGAATAAAGAAGCAGAAGCATCATTTGAAGCTTTGAAGATAGCTTTTATTTCTGCACCAATCTTGTATCGCGTTGATTTTTTCAAGGCATTCTTTATGGAAACAGACGCATCTGACTTTGCTTTGGGCGCAGTATTGTCACAAATGGGAACAGATGACAAACTCCATCCAATAGCTTTCTATTCCAGGAAATTTTTGACAGCAGAGATCAACTACGAAATCTACGATAAAGAACTTCTCGCAATTGTGGATTCTTTTCAAGAATGGCGTCATTATATAGAAGGCGCTTCTAGTCCAGTCATCGTATACACGGATCACAAGAACCTCGAGTATTTCATGTCAACACGCGTATTGAATCGTCGTCAGGCTCGTTGGAGCATGTCTCTATCAAGATTCGAGTTCATTATTACATATCGGCCAGGAAAATAATAAGGTCTGTTCGATGCACTTTCTAGACGTTCTTATCTTGCACCAAAAGAAGGAGATGCAGCTTTTGATCAACAAAGAACGACTCTCTTGAAGCCGGAGCAATTTCATCTTCGGGCAACGAAATCAACATTAACTATTGATTCAACTTTTCTCAAGCAAGTTCAGTTAAGTATGTCCTCAGATCCTCTTATTCATGAAATTAAGAATAATTCTTCTAAGTCTCATGATATTTCGAAGTTTGAGTTCAAGAAAAATCTACTCTATTTTGAAGGGCACTTATATGTTCCAGAAGGTGAAGCACGATTACGTGTTCTTCAAGCTCGTCATGACTTCCCGGCAGCAGGACATTTTGGGTACAATAAGACTCTAGAATTGATATCTAGAGATTTTTGGTGGTCTCAAATGTGGAAGAGAGTCAAAGATTTTATAAAAACATGTGATGTTTGTTCAAGATCAAAAACTCCTCGCCACCGACCCTACGGACTCCTTCAGCCATTATCCATTCCAGAACAACCATGGTCTTCTATGTCTATGGATTTTATCACGGATCTTCCAAACTCAGGTTCTTATGACTCTATATTTGTGATAGTAGATTGTTTCACTAAGATGGTACATTTTATACCATGTAAAAAATCTATCACAGGCAAAGAAACAGCTAAGCTTTTCCTTGACAATATCTACCGCTATCATGGATTACCTAAGGATATTATATCGGACAGGGGAACTCATTTTATATCGAGATTTTGGAGAACGCTTTTCAAGATTCTAAAGGTGGATATAAAGCTATCTTTCATCCTCAAACCGACGGACAAACAAAGCGCAAATCGTCTTAGAATGACGGAGATGTACCATCAATAACAAAGATGACAATAACCTCCTTTTACCACTGGCGAAGCCTCGCTTATACAATACGTACATTCTTCGCCAACAAACACCTTTTTGCCAATTATGGTTACCTTCATCCATGACTTGATACTTTTGATCATTCGAAGTTGACAATCCCACGGGCAGAAGACTCTTGGTGAAATCATCTAATCGAACTATACACAACAACGAAGACAATTAAAGGAAGCTCAAGAACCACAAAGATAAACGCCGATGCATATCGAAAGGAAAACCATTAACCTCAACGAGGTTTATTAAGTATATTACTTCGTCACGCAATATCAAGACTACGAATTCATGGCCAGCTTGACTATCAGAAGTCGATCTTTCGTATTTCTGAACAAATTAATCCAGTTGCATATCGATTACACCTACCAGAGTCTATGAAGATCCACCCTGTATTCCACGTGTCTCTTCTTAAACCATATAAGACAGTGAACATACCAAGAAGAAGACAAGTGCCACCTCCTCGTATAGAAGTGAACAATAATGACGAATTTGAAATAGAAGAAGTCTTAGATTCAAGGCGGCGCCGAAATAGGTTGGAATATCTTGTTCACTGGCACGGATATGATATTAGTGAGCGCACATGGGAACCAGCAAAAAATCTGGCGAATGCAGCGAGGAAGGTGGAGACTTTTCATCAACAACATCCATCGAAACCAAGATGAAGACTTTCCCTATAAAAGAAACAAGATGTAGGCAAGATAACATTCAACTTCCTATCCTTGTTTGTAGCTTCTTTGTATTTTGTGATGCTAAGGAGATGGAGAATCAACAACCAGCAGATTTGACTCAAGAGCCTTTATTTGCTGACCTACCGGACGAGACATTGCGACTGTCACAACCCTCAAGACGACGCAACCAAGATGAAGATCTTCAAGAACGACATGTTCTTCCTCGAATAGATGGCGAGATACAACGTGTTTGGTATCACGACCTTGGAAGAGATTCTCGATGTTTGGTGATTTTATTGGAGATAGGAACAACTCTTGATGGTGTTCCAGATGTGACATTTGAAGGAAGTTATGAAGGCCACAACAATGATCAAATAACAGGGTGGTCTTCTCGCCCTGGAATGGGACACTATCGATGGCTGAGAGGACCCATCAATTACCTTCAAAGAGAACAAAGATCAGAATATGTGGCAAATACTATTCGCCGCATCTTAGACTTTTTACACATGTAATCATCGCTCCTCGTGGAACTCGTCCTTTAAAGGGGGGAATAATGTCACGGATATATACATAATTACCTATATGATAAGATAGAACTAGATAAAAGAAGGTAAAAGTAGGTTAATTCCATAATATCTTTAGAGAAACTTCCTAAAAACTTCATAGACGCCGTTGATTTTATAAGCGTCCATAGACTTCGACAGAAACTGATATCGTTACCCACATGTTTGACATAATAAAATGTTTTGAAGACCAGTTTCAAATACGCATAATATATGTGAAACTGCTTTAAATTCAGGTTGACCGCTCCAAAGTCGTATTCATCGGCAAGTATCGGAGCATGCGCCGAGGTGGGCGGTAACGCCGCCACTTAGCTCTGTGCATATATAGAGACAAGAAATAAGCCTTCACTCGTCAACTCTTTTTGGAGACGTAGAAGCTGGACATTCTATTGCCTTTCTAAGATCAGCCGCCGAACAGCGTTTTTAATATATATACTTTATATTTATTTCTTTGAGAGAGGCTCACTTTGCTTATTCGACTTCATCCAGCTTATCGTCTTTCGATAACTTCCTTCTGCTGATCTAGCTTCACAAGCGAGCTGTTAAATTGATGATCAAATCACATACATAAGAAATCTAGAATTTATTGGACTAGAAAAGCAATATATTCCATCTTATGTTCATTAGTATTTGTTCAATAGGATCTTTGAAATGGCATCAATGACCTCTAGATATAACCTCTATTAAACAAATGTCCCATCTAAGAATTTGCTCTTTGTTGGAACCTTCAAAACATCCCCTGAACATAATTTCTGGTCCACATAGAATCATCTTTCCAACTTCAAGGAATATTACTAAAGCTTGGGCATTTGAATCGAGATGTTTGTAATGAGGCCGTATTTCCAAAGACTCCAAACATGGCCTTATTTGATTTTGGAATACTCCTTCTTTGCCTTATCTATGTTCTTCAAACCCAACAGATTGTGAAAATTGCAATGATTCATCTACTGCTTGTATGGCAAAAGAGTCTTCTGACTCTTGTTCTTGCAATTTTCTTGAAATGCAAAGATTTGATATGATAATTAATAAACTTTAAGCAAGATTTATTCTATCTTTAAAAAAATATAAGTGCAAGTTTTGGCATGGCTCTCTTCTTTTTATATTAGTCTTCTATTGTTGATAGAAAGCATCATTTAGAAGCCAAGAGGTGTTGTTGTCCATAAAATCTTCAATGGCAATTGAATCTAGATTTTTTAGGATATCCTTGACGGTATTTACAAATTTTTTTAGGTCCATTCTTGAGATTATTTGAAGGTTCCCATATTCTTTCATTAACTCCATAGCCCTTTTAATGGATGAAATATTCCAATTATCCATATCTTATATGCAAATCCAATATTTTATCCACTTTGTATTCAAGTTCTTGATTGACTTCAATTGGGGTTGGTGGTCAAAGAGTTCTTCTAATAATATTTGATTTATAATAGGTTTTTAAAAGCAAGACATGAAAGACTAGATGAATGCGCATGCTACTTGGCAATTCAAGACAAAAATTTATTGGATTTACTTGGTGTAGAATAATAAAAGGTCTAAGTCTTTAATAGTCTAATTTTTGTGATGGTCGATTTGCTTGTATATTTTGCCAAAGTAGCCAAATATGATATCTTATTTTAAACTTTGGTTGGTTCTTGAGATGAATGTCTATATAGTCTTTATATCAATCTTAGGCCATTTGTAGTTGAAATTTTAGTTTTTCATGGATGGTTTTTAAGTAGGTAGCTTGACTTTTTGTAACAAGGCTTTTCACATCTTAGATTTGAAATAGATCTGCTCTAAGATAATATCCATAGTTGGAAAAGAATAAAATTTGCTTCATTGAAAAATGTTTGGAGTTATTATATGCAAATTTAGTCAAGAGTAGAAGGTCCATCCAATCATCTTGTTGATAATTTATACTATAATGAAGATATTGTTCCAAGATCTGATTCACTTGTTCTCTTTGACCATCGGTCTAAGGATGATAAATTAATGAGAGGTTGATCTTGACCTTCAAAATTTGAAATAGTCCTTTCCAAAAATTTGATATGAATTATTGTCCTCGATCTGAAATAATGTCATTTGAAAGACCATGTATTTCATAAATATTATCAATAAAAAGCTTGGTTGTTTCTTCTCCAAAAATAGTCTTATTGCACAAGATAAAATATGCCATTTTGATAAGATAGTCTACCACCATAAAAATCAAGTCTTTTCCATTTAAAATTGGGAGGTCTATAATGAAGTCCATAGATAATGATTGCTATGGGCCCTTAGGAACTGGAAGGGATTGAAGAAGTCTATATAATTGATATCTTAGAATCTTTGCTTGGACACAAATTTTGCATGATTGGATAAATTCTTTTACCAATTTCTACATTTGAGGCCACCAATAGTCTCTTGATATTAATTTCAAGGTCTTGTTGAAGCCAAAATGTCCAACTATTAGAAAGTCATATCATGCTTGAAGAATTTGAAGTCTTATAGGATTTGAAGGAACATATAAGAGATCTTTGATATATAATAATCTATCCTTAAAGTTGAAATTATTATTTTCTTCCACATGTGTATTTTTTAGATGTTGTCGAATACTCTCTATAAATAGATCTATCTTCATTGCTTTCTAGATTTCTGTCTTGAAAATTATATATATATAAGTAGACATTGTCAATGTCTTCAACTGCAAATTAGATGGCTTCAATATGACTGATTTTTGTTAATCTAATATAATATTTCCTATTCTTGGCGTAGGATATGATCATCAAGAAAGGGCATGTGATTTTCCTTGAAGTTTTTCCAAACAATGTCCTGGTAGAGAGAATTTGCCTCAAGAAAGCGCTGGGCTTCTGACTGCCAGTAATTATTCAATTAAGATTCAAAATAATAAAAATTTCAAATTTATATAAAAATCTTTTTCATAGGGCTATTTCACCTAATGTATAAATATTATTTCATAAAACACTCAATATATAACAAGAAACTCTAAACCCTCATTCACCCGTAGAAAGGGGAATTCTTTCCAAACTTCAATAATCTATAACTCTTAATTTAACTATCCAAATCTATTCAAAATTTACCAAAAGTATTGATATAATCTTAAAAACTACCACTCCAAATTTCAACCATCAATTCACTATTGATCTTTAGATATTATAAAAAACCTAGTAGTAGCTTCAAACCCTTATTTATAAATACTTGTATACTAAATTCTTCATATCTCATAAAATAAATATTTACATACTATAAAACTTTGATATATAGCTTCTTTGCACAAAGATTCACCTTCTTGAAAAGTTTTGAATAAAAACTTTTCTAAAAACTCAAGATATGGCAAAATCCATAACTATCAATAAAATACCCTACTTACTGCCTTGGAATTTGATGTGTTGTCTTTGATTCCTAATATCTTCTTCTTTAGAATTCCAAATATAGTAATCCTTCATATTAGATGTAGAACTTGAAATCCCTTCTCTAGCCACATCTCTTGATCTCCAAAAGCATTCATAAAACTCCTTAAATCCTCAAAAGAGTGATAATAGATATTATTTGTACATCTTAATTTCAATCGCTTACTTCTCCCTCATAAAAATTCCAAATCTCTCAATTTTTATACCAAAATTGTAGCCCAAAAAATAAGTTTTTTAATCCTATTCTGTGATTTTTGAATTCCCTCCTTGAAGTTGCCAAAACCTTTGTTATTGTTGCAAGCAACCTCCTTAAAGCCTATTGGACATGACCATTGACCAATAGAATAAAGCACTTCACCCCTTGTCTTCATTTATCTATAATTTATCTTCATCCTTCCATATAGGCCTCTTAATAGTTTAATTCTTCTTTTTTGGATTCCAATTGCCTCTCAAGCCTTTATACTAAATATTTAGATCTTATTTAATTTAAATTCTATAACCAAACTAAATAAAAATCTAAAATAAAATTTCTTATACTAACTTCTTTTTTTTATTTTTCTAATTATTTTAATACATACTAGAATTTACAAATATATTATACATTTTAATTATTTTTTACATACTATAAGGAATTACAGTATGACAATGATATGTAATCACAAAATCAAATTAAGATAATGACATGCTCCATTGTGCTTCTCAACGATTCAAAATTTGAGAACTCATAAAATACTCCAAATTTTTGTAGTCAATATATATTATGATCTTGTGTTGAGCCCCCTCTAGTAAATGGCACCACTCTTCAAAAGCATCAATAATTGCTAATAATTCTTTATCATGAATCTCGTAATTGATCTTTGCAGCTGAAAATTTTTGAGAGTGGAATGCTACTAGATATAGTTGACCATCATCACCAATTTGAGAGAGTACAAATTTAAGTGCAAAATCTAAGGCATCCGTTACTAGAATGAATGGTTTTGTTGGATCTGCATAGACAAGTAAAGGGACTAAAGTGAAAGATTTTTTTAGCTTCTTAAATGCTTCTTCAGCCTTATCATTCCAAATAAATTTTTCCTTGCTTGTGAGTTGTATTAATAAAGCCACAATCTTAGAATAGTCTTTGATGAAGATTCTATAAAAATTTACAAATCCCAAGAAACATTATACATCTCTAATTGATGATGGTTGTTTTCACTCTATGACAGTTTGCATCTCCTTTGGATCCATAGAAATTCTATTTTTAGAAGCAATATATTCCAAAAACTTGACTGATGGTTGATGGAAAGAGCACTTCTCTAATTTGGCATACAATCCACTTTCTCGTAGTTTCTCCATTATCTTACATATATGATATTTGTATTCTTATTTATTTTTAGAGAAGATTAAGATATCATCTAAGTAAATGACTACAAAGTCATTTAAATATTCTCATAAGATATCATTCATTATGTGCTGAAAGATTGAAGGTGCATTTGTAAGTCGAGAAGGCATAACATTGCACTCAAAATATCCATGCCTTGTAGAAAATATTGTCTTCTATTGATCTCCTTCTTTAATCTTGACTAAGTTATAGGCGCCTCTCAAATCAATCTTTGTAAAAATCTTTGCTTATCTTAATTATTCCAATAATCCTAAAATTAATGATAATGGATAGAGATTTTTTATAATTATCTTGTTCAAACCTTGATAATCAATTTACATACCTAAAGAACCATCTTTCTTCTTTACAAATAAGATAGGAATTTTCGCATGTGATTTTGAATGTCTAATAAAATTCTTCACAAGATTTTCATCAATATATTCACGTAAGGCTATAAGCTCTGTTTAAAACAAATTATAAATTGGACCAAATGGAAATTGAGTTCGATCTTGTAATTTGATTACACAATCATAAGGATGGTATTTTGATAATATGTCTATTTTTTTCTTTTCAAATATGTCTTCAAGGTTGTAATATTAACTAGGAATATCTTATTTTAATTGCTCTATCGGATCTTTCATTGGAATAGCATATAATGCAAATATAGCCCTTTTTTTTGCTGCCTGCATCAATGCTTTAGCTCTAAAGAATAGAATAGCATCTCATTTCTTCTTTTGATATTTAGATCTTGAAGAAATCTTTCGTAAATTCTAATTAATATCAAGATTATGTAGTTCAAATCAAGAGAGTCTAATGACAATAGGATTTGTCGGACATCAAATAATGTTGAAAATAATTTGTACAAGACTTGTATAAATATAAAGTATAAACACTTGAAAAATACTTATATAAATACTTGTATAATACTTATATAAATACTTGTACAAATATTATGTATAATACTTATGTAATACTTATATAATACTTATAAAATACTTGATATAAATATAAGTATATATACTTGTATAAAAAGTATAAGCAAAGTATGTATGTATTCAAGTATACCTCAAAATACAACCGCATATGAGGAATACAAGTTATATAACAAGCTGAAACTAAATAAATCACTAAAAATTCATCCAAAGATCGAATCAAGCGTGCTTACAGTCTATGGAAAGCCAATAATCCATTGTAAAATATTTCAAAATTTCACAAATAGATGACTTACCGTTTAAAAGTTATGGCTAAAAGAAATAGACACTAAAATTTCCAAGTAAATGCAAAGGCAGCAAAGCTCCTCTTCACTTCAGCCTTCGCTGTGATCAATTCCCTTCTCCAAATTAGACATGCAATAGCTTTTTAGAAAGCTCACTCCATCACCTAACTTATTCCAAAATTTCTCATGCATGCCTCATCGGATGGCAGCATACCCTTTCCCACTCTCAAGCTCACAACTTTTGCTCTCCAACTCCAAATGCTATAAGAAATGTATTGATAGAAATCTAGCATAATTTTCCACACTCTTTATAAATTTCACTAAGAAAGAGTCGAAATCAAACTTGCAGTAGCAGCTCAAAGTTTCTGCCCCTCTTCGTCGGGTGGCAGCAAACCCTACTCTACTAAAACAAGCATAGTTTTTTGCTCACAATTCCAAAATAAGCAAGTGAGTAGGTTCTAAAATCTTCACAACTCGAAGAACACACCCATCAATTTTTATTACAACGCTTCTATCTCCTTGGAGCTATCTCTCTCCAAAGTTCACCACTTAAAACTCTCTTTTACCCTCGGTCTAGCAAGAAGAGTATATCTCCCTTTCTTTCCATTTTTGACTATGAGACGCCCACATGGGCAGCCAAATCCTATTGGACAGGCCTTATTCACTCCATGCACTTCTTTCTTATCCCTCACAAGGTCCATTTTATCTCAAAAGTCGACAAGAAAGATAAAATAACCTTTATTTTTCTTCTAATTATAAAAGAATCTATTCTAGGATATAAATAAGGTAGGAATAAAACAAATAGCCATCTTAATTTACTAACTAAGAGGCTATAATAAATCTTCTTCTTATAATATCTTCTAAAATAACATCTAGCACTCACTCATATATTAACAATAGATACAAGATATTTAATATTTTTATACACTACACGTAAATGCAGTATGACAACGTTGTTCTTCTTGTAGATTTTGAATCATCCTTTCTATTACCCTCTTTCAATCACTATCTCCAAATGTAGCAGTAAATCTTTCCATAAAAGCCTCCAAATTGTATAGGATCAAAAAATTCTTTTCCAACGGTGGAACAAACCATAATTGAGCACTTACTAACATAAAGGTGCCCACAAAAGCGACTTGAATGAATCCATCTAAATAACGAGAAAGATATAGTCATAAATAAAGTCATAGTTATTATACAAACCCTCAAAAATTGGATCTTATTTTATCAAATTTATCAGGCAAACTAGCTTTTGGCTCTTTTATGACAATCCTTGGAGCTTCTAGAGGAGTTATGGACATAGTTTGTCTATTGCCTGCTTTTCTCAATCAAATAATCTCTTATTGCAAATAATGAATTTCTCGCTTAGCTTCTTCAAATATTTATTCTATTTATAGTTTTTTTTTTTTTTATTGTAAAAGAATGCCATTTTTTTTCATACAATATCCAAAAAAGCTCAAAGATTTATAAGAGTCACTATTCTATTCTTTGTTTGTGAGGGTGCACCTCTATTAATCTGATCTATTTCTATATTAACACACATAAAATTGATTAGCCATTAGTGTAGTATTTTTTGTATTAAAGAAATATTTTTAAATAATTAATTTAGAAGAAAGTAATCCGCAACTTCTAAAATGTAGTGATATATCTTAAGAAAGGGGTAATCCACTCTTTCCAAAAAAAATCAATTTACAATAAATAAGCATATCAGTCTACAAGGAGATAATCCACACTCTTCTAGAATATAATAGTATCTTGAAGAGGGATAATTCATTCTCGATCAAGACATCAAAGCTCTGATATGATTATATAAATAATCTTGTCAAACTATCAAGGATGCAAAATAGTAGATTAACAAGAAACAAGGAAAGATTTCAAAACTAGAATAATTTCAAGGATAAAAAACTGAATAGACAAGAACAAGAACTAGATAAAGAGTAAGAGTCTAGATTAATATCAAGAATAAGGCAACACTTTGGATTGTTCTAAGACTTGTGTTGGCAAGACTGAGATGCATGTGGTTCTATCATTTTGTTTACTCTACTAATACTACCTAGAGCCAAATCTGTAGAGGGGGAGATTCGAACACAGCGAAAGATTAACTGCATTGAGTTAACTATTAAGGTCACACAACTAACTGCCTCCGAACATACTAAAACATCCCCAATTCTGTTATAATGTCTCTTTCATACCACCAATAACTCTGTTAACAATTAAAATATTGCAAACAATAATCCAACTTAAGTATTCAGTGCCTCTTCTCCTCTTCTTTCTTATGATAATAATATGCAATACTGCGATATCTCCAAACATAGCATATAATTATTCCATATTTCAAACACACAGATAATCTAGATTTGGATATCATTCCCAGTAAATCATTTCACACAATTCAAACTCCACAGACTTCCTCTTGTGGATCATCCTCAATTCAATACTCAATGTATTATAATTTTTTCATATTCATACTCATTCTTCACAAAATATCTCCAATCCTCCACTTCCAATTTTCCACTTATATTTCTCTATTGGTATTTCAGTATACCAATACATCCTCAATATTTCATTATAAATCACTTCTTTTATTATAGAACTATACTTTATAATAATCAGAACCTCTCTATTATCCTTCTCTTATGTAAGAAACAACAAAAGGTAGCACCAAGCTTATCCCAGCTCAGCACCATCACAATCTAGCCCCGACTCCTCTGCACCGAATCAATTTATACTTATCCCAATGATGTTAACTGCTACACAATCGATGATAACTACTTTTTCTAACTTCTTCATCTATTCTGCCTTCTAAATTGGCCATGTATTGGCTTTTTGCCTATTTTTAATCCTACTAGGTATGTATCATAAATCATAAAATTTCTACCCATTCTACATAGCTCCAATCCTAATTGTACAGCGCCCTCGCAAATACAGAATTGGTAAAAAGAATTTTTACTTATGAAGTTGGTTCTTCGGAATGGGATGCTCCTGAATTCTCCGTAGGAGGTTCTTCTGCGTCTGGCTCTAATGGTATGTCATCATCTTCCTCCAATAAATCCATATGGTTATTCTTCAATTGCGCTGATTAATCTTCATTATCCGTTGTCAATTCTTGAACTTGAACCTCCAATTATAGAATCTTGGCATCTTTTGCCTCTAATTGGCGCTCTTATTGCTTCATCTTCTCCTCCGGCTCACTAATATTTGAAACTGGCAGAACAGATACCTATGGTTGAACGACATTAGCCAAATTGCCCTCCAATTTTGTCACTACACCCTTCAATGCACCAATTTCTGCTTCCAACTTATCCGTTTCAAATCTATATTGGTCTCTCAATTTCACCTTCTTCTATTCTAATTTCATTGCTTTTTCACGTTCTACTTGCAACTGGCATTTCAGCGCCTCCCTTTCCAAATCTCATTTCTTATGATTCTCTATTAATTCTTGCTTTTGGCCGTTCAGAATTCTTTGAGTGCGATCTTTATCATTCATCCAATTTTTCTTTTCCTCTGCTAATTTCGCTCCAATGCCAGCTTGGATTTTGTCTTTGCCTTAATAAGGTGATCCTATTCCACAATTCGATAGCTTTTCTCTATTATCTCCTTCCTACTCGACTCCAATTGTTGCCTTAAATTTCCTTCCAATTGACTCAAGGTAAGCTGCAATTGGAAAATTTGACCCAATATTACTTCCGTTGTCGTATGACGTGGCCTTTTATCTGGGAATACACTGGGTACTTGGCTGTAGAGAATTTATTTGAAACTTGATGGCAAAAATCCAACAGGTAATTTGTTCTTAATAAAAAAAGGCAAATAATACAACAATCTCACAAAAGAGAATTTATATATATAAACCCTCTTATATTCAAGTAAGTTTGTACAAAAAGGGTTCAAATTTCCACAAAAACCCTTCAAAATTTTATTCACCCGCAAGGACTTATTTCTTGCTGAACTTTAGAGTCCAATAACTCTTGATCTAATTATTTAATTTCTATAAAATTAAATTCAAAGTGTAGATGGTCCTCTTAAGTTTCACCACAAGAAAGAATCAAGCACCAATCGTCTGATATCTCAAAATTCCTAGCAGGTGCTTAAAACCCTAGCTTAGAGACATGTGAGCACTTTTTCCCTTATATCTCACAAATCCAAATCCCTAATGCCACAAAATTTTTGCACATAGTCTTGTGACATAAACATATACACTCTTGAAAATTTTGAGCCAAAAATCTATGAAATTGCCTAAGATATAGCTCAAAATGTAACTGCTATGTAAGCGGGTCACTTACTGCCCTTAAATTTGTAAGCACTAACTTCAACTCCCAATATCTCCTTCATTCTAGCTTAAATTTTATCAAGTCGTACATAGAAAGTGTAGCCGTGAAAGTGCTTTCTTCAACCCTAGTCGCTGATCCTTAATTTCTCTTTATATGCGTGAGTAATATCCAAAAGAGTGATAGTAGGTCCAAAATCCACACCTTAATTTTGGGCGCCTATAACTTCTTCATAAAAAGTGCAAATCACACAAAATTTGCACCTAAACCAGATCCAAAAACCTAAACCTTATGATCCTAGCCTCTGATGTTCGACTCCTCTCGAAAAAAAAACCCTAATTCCTAATAAACCCTCGGGCAGCCTCCTTAAAGCCCATTGGGCATGATTTTTGGCCAATTAGAATAGAGATTTCTATCATCCACCTCTATTCATCCACATGGATGGCCAAACTACCCTTTTTACACTAAAGACTCTTTTCTAACTCTTCTTCTTATAAGATTTACATACTTGGTACTTTAAGCACCAAATAAAAGAAATAAATAAGATTTTAAGGATCACCAATGTCTAACATAGGTGACTTAAGATATATACAAGTTACTATCAATATAAAATTAACTTCAAAAGTCACTATTAAAAAAAAATAAGATTGTATAAATCTTAATAATAATCCTTTTAATAGATCCTTTCTAAACTAGTAATCTAATCACATCCTATAACGAATAAAAGTCCATTGATATGACTCTCATTTAGCTATGTAATAAATTGTACATTAAATATACATGTACAATTTTTTCACATAGTAGCCGAACCACAATATGACATCGTGAGGTTCCTTCCTTCTAATCTTTCAATATTCGAAATTGGAGCCTCAACCGCCCTTGCAATTACTACACCAATTGAAGCCCGCCCCGGTATAGTCTCCGGGATAGCCTCATGTTCCCGCGATCTACTTGATTTCTCAATTTCGTACACCTCTACTCCTTTACTAATTGGTAAACTCCGCATACCTTGTTGCGGCATTGGGGAAGGTACACTTTTTTCCACTACAAAGATGTATATGCAATAATAGAGTGCACATAGTTGGATCACAGTAAAGATGTGAATTTATCCATTTTCCGCTTGGCTCCCATCTCTGCATGGATATGGGTTGCTATAAAGGCTGTCCAATTAAACACCATGCCTTCAACTATTCCGATCGTAGCAAACAGTAAGTGTTTGGACATGTATGTGGTATGTCAATTCAAGCCTAACTGCTTCTGAATGAACCGCATCTACTCCACAAGCTTTGGTATAAGTGCCTCCGCCACTTTCTAGCCTTGATTCTTCTTGAATGACAAGATATCTTCCTTAAAGTAGCTTCCCGATCTAAAGTCACTGAACACTTTGATGCCTATCGCAAGCTCTCTTATTGGTAGATGTAATATCTTTTGTAAGGTACTTTCATCAATCCCAATTATTCTCCCTTTTATTACACTTGAATCATCCTCTGGGTCGTAATTTTCTATATACTCTGCCACGAGTTCTACATCAATTGGTGGCAAATTATCTGATCCTCATAAAAACACATACATCTGTGCATTTTTAAAATCTCTCTGTCTTAGTGGAGATCAACAAATTTCCAACTTCATTGGCTCCATGTTGGTGATCACCACTAGGGACGGCAATTGCAAGTTATTCTTATTTCTCATGTTTTGGACATTCTCTTCTTTGTCCGCAGCTCTCTTTGACATTTATATAATGCTTACTATGCACTCTTTGCTCGTACTAATCGTTATTCTCTGACTGCAGAAAATTCTACACTCCAATAAGCATACACTAAGACAACCAAGCTCAAAATAGAATGCTAACAAAAACTTCCACTAAGTGCCCCGCTTCTAACCTTTTATTCGGGGTCTAAATCAACAATCCATAATCAAGTGTACCATATCATCACTTCCGATTTACCTGACTAGTCCATATTAGGATCCAAAACTGACCATCAGCCGTCTTTTCTAACCATCATGCACCTTCAATAAAGATAATCTATCATGAACAGGTACACCCTCTTCCCTCCTAATTTTGAAAATCCGTCCTAGGTTTATGTAAAATAAAGACATAAGCAATTTTTGTTAATGCGAGTAGTAAATTGAGTATCCAAAAAATCTTCCAATTGAACTAAACTATTAGAAAAGGCTTCAATTACTCAATAAGGTCCATACCAACAGACCTGGAATTTTTCCAAAAAATTGTGAAAGCGACTATCATAAAGAAGCACTAGGTTATTGGATATAAAAGATTTAGGATATAATTTGCTATCATAATAACTCTTACGGCAACGTTGTCGTACTGAAATTGCTTACAGTATGTAAAATTATAAGATCTAATTGATTAGTATGAAGCCTTGAGAGAAGGTGGGAGCCTAAGGATGAAAATATAAGCTAGTAGGAGGCTAATTGGGAGGGATGAAATGAAGGCATGGTCGGATGAAGGCAAGGAATGGGAAACTTCATCCCTATTGGTCGAATACCATGCCCAATAGGCTTTGAGGAGGCTAACCGCGACCTTAACAAGGGTTTTGGCGACTTCAAGGAGACCATTAGGAAATCGAAAGCTAGGGTTGTAAAGTTTAGGATTTTGGATACAATTTGTGTACAAAAATTAGAGGATTTGGAGTCAGGGTAAAGAAGTTATAGCCATTTGAAGATAAGGTGTCAATATGAGACATATTGTCACTCTTTTGAGGATTGGAGGAGTTATATGAAAGCTTTTGGAGATTGGGAGGTGCGGCTAGAGAAGGGATTTCAAGCTCTACACTTGATGTGGAAGAATTACTACATTTGGAATTCTAAAGAAGGATTTATTGGGAGTCAAAGATAGCAGATCGAATTCCAAGGCAGTAAGTAGGCCATTTTGTTGATAGTGATGGGGTTTACCATATCTTGAGTTTTTTGACGAATTTTTGTCTTAAACTTTCCAAAAAGGTGTATTATTATGCTAAAAAGCTATATATTAAAGTTTCATAGTATTTGAACTTTTAGATTGTGAGATATGAAGAATTTAGTACACAGGTGTTTGTAAACAAGGGTTTAAAGCTACTGCTAGGGTTTTGACGATATCTAAAGATCAATAATGAATCAACAGTTGAAATTTGTGGTGGTAGTTTTGAAGAATACATCAGTACTTTGTGTAAATTTAGAGTAGATTTGGATAGTTGGATTAAAAATTATAGATTATTGAAGTTCGGAAAAAATTCCCTTCTTACGGGGGGAATGAAGGTTTAGAGTATTTTGTTATGTTTTGAGTGGTTTGAGGAAATTAGGCTTATATATTGGGTGTATTAGCCCTATGAAAATCTCTTTTATATAAACTTGGGGGTTTTTATTATACTTGGAACTTGATTGAGTAATTAGTGGCAGCCAGAAGCCCAGCGCTTTCTTGAGGCAGATTCTCTCTACCACGACAACGCTATGTAGCTTCCATAGTTAAAAGAGCTGTAGCCCTTACTTCATCTAATTTTTTCAATTGTACTAACCGATCTTGGAGGGATTCCTAATTATCAAGATGTTCATCCAATGCGATTTGTAAACTCGGAATTTCCAATTCAATTAGTAATATTGCCTCTTGCCCATATACCAATTGGAACAGTGTAGAACTAGTAGTTATTTTATATGCAGTACGATACGCCTACAAGGCTGCAAACAATTTTGTATCCCAGTCTGTTCCCACACTATACACCATGTTAATTAAAATTTTGCACAAAGTACCATTGGTCTTTTCAGTCTGTCCATTGGCCCAAAGATGATATGGAATTGTCTTCCGATGCTTGATCACATATTTATCCGTCAAAGCCGCAATTGTAGAATTAATAAAATAGATTTTGTGATCACTAACCAATATATATGTGTTTCTTAAGATTCTGTGATCACTAACCAATTTATATGTGGTCACTAGCCAATATACAAGTAACTTTATTCGGGTCACTAGTGATACCGGCCAAAGAAACAATGTGTCCCAAAAACTTTCTCGATGGTACGCCAAATTGACACTTCTCAGAATTCAAAGATATCCCATATTTATCACATTGGTCCAAATATTTATTAAGACATTCCAAATGATTCGCTATCATATTGAAGGTGGAAAAATCATCTAAAAATATCTCTATCGATAATTATAAATAGTCTTGAAAGGCTTGCATCATTATCTTTTGAAATATGGCCGGGGCATTACATAACCCAAATGGTATCTTTATAAGCAAATGTGCCCCAATCTATAATAAAAGTAGTCTTCAATTGATCCTCTTTTGTAATTTTTATTTAATTATAACCCAAAAATCCGTCCAAAAAGGAATAAAATTCATGCCCAGCTACTACGTCTAGTATATTATTCGTAAAAGATAAAGAAAAATAATCCTTCTTGGTAGCCGCATTTAGTTTACAAAAATCTTAATAGATTCAAATTTTTCCATTCTTCTTCAGTACCATCACAATTGGTGAAACCCATTCACTACACAGGACTGGATTTATGAAGCCCATATCTAAAAGTTCATCTATTTCCTCTTTGACCATGAGAGAATATTTTGGATTAAGGCGATATTGTCTTTGACAAACTAATGTAGCATCTTCCTCTAAGGTAATTCGATGCTCACAAACTTCGGCAAGAATATCTTTTAAATCCACATACAACCAAGCAAAAGCAGATTTATGACATAAAAAGAAATCTTTCCAATTTCTCAGTTCTATACCCGTGATATTGGTGTATACTTTGATAATTTGGGGTGTTTCATTGGAGCCCAAGTTAATGGATTGGCACATAGGTTCCCTATCAACCTTCGGTTTTATTTGCCTCTCCTACTTTGAATCCTTCATATGATCCTTTACATTGGCACTATCTAATTCTGGTTCCAATGTATCAACTTTATTTACCGTGCAATTATTCATCCAATCCGCGATGACATTGTCAAAATTTGCTACATCCTTCTGAAACCATAAATATTCCCCGGGTCTTCTAAAATGGTCTAACACGCCTTGCTTTTGTATGTGAATTGGGTCCTTATCAACTTGCATCGCATTATTAACTTCATCATATTCTACCTCAGATTGGCCCTCATCATCAGATGTTGCTTCTGTGCCTATAATTTGAGACTCTTCATGATATTGAACTGGGTACATTTGTAAAACAATCTTGTCACTACCCTCCCTAATAATTAACATTCTGCGGCTCCAATCGTTCCTAGCTTTGGCTTGATATAGCCACGGCCGACCCAATAAGATTAGATATGATAAAGTGGAATTCTATAATCGAAAAACAATATAATCAATTTCATACGTAATTCTCGTGATTACGGTATTAATACTGTATAAGATACCTATTGATTTCACCCTACTATGATCTGCCATTCTCAATACCAATGTTAAGGATAATAATTATTTTAAATCCAACTCCTCCATTGTATCGACATTCATTAAGTTTATATTAGAGCCACCATCCACTTAAACTCTACGAATGAGAACACCATCAATTGATACATTGATAGTTGCTGCTCCTAGATTAAGATTCAAACTAACCTCATGAATTTTTTTATTACAAACTCTTCATCGTATTAACAAGGAATTCAATGTAGAACAACATTCTGGCATAAGTGCTAACAATTGCTTCATTGTAATAGAAGGTTTAATTTCATCCAAATCTTTCATAATATCATATGGTTTTATATTAGCAATGATTTCCAAGGCCCTCTTATTTTTCATGGATTTCAATTTGACCCCTTGAGATAATTTTCTTACGAAGTTCGGAACTAGAACTGCTGAATGGACTTTGTTAGAATTCTTGTCTATGAGAGGATCTTTTAATGGATAAGGTGGCTCCCAAAACTTCGCAGATATTGATATTGGTTTTGGTTGAATCAATATCTCGGGGCTAAGGACATCTTCAAGTTCCACAAATGAATTGGATTCAATCGTTGGTAATACCTTTGATACGAGTATTAGATTTAGAGTACCATCCAATGAATTACATTGGTCCGTCGCAACTGGTACTTCCAATTTTTGAATTGGATCTTTTCTTTTTTGCTCGGCTTGAGTAAGTACTGCATGGACGCATTTCACCCGATTTACTGGAGAATCTTGTAAAACTCGATCTTACTTTACAACTACATACGCTGATCTTGGTTATTAACATTAAACAGAGCATTGCACTACTCATAAATATGTCTAGATTCCTTACAGTTTCCACATACTGAAGCATAATCATTACTGGCTCTAGGATTGGGACATTCACTAGCATAATGTTCTATTTGCCTACAATAATAGTATCAAAGTGGTCTTCTTCTTCCTCCATTAGGAATATGGGGCGTTGTCATAATGTCTTGTTCGAATGCATCGTGTCATCGCATTTACGTGCCAATAAAATATGAAAAATCTTGTATCTATTGTTAATATATGTGTGAGTGCTAGAGGTTATTTTAGAAGATATTATAAGGAGAGGATTTATTATAGCCACTTAATTAGTGAATTAAGATGGCTATTTGTTTTGTTCTTACCTTATTTATATCCTAGAATAGACTCTTTTGTAATTAGAAGAAAGGTAAAGGTTGTTTTACCTTTCTTGTTGACTTTTGAGGTAGAATGGACCTTATGAAGGGTAAGAAAGAAGAGCATGGGGTGAATAAGGCCCATCCAATAGGATTTGGCTGCCCATGTGGGCGTCTCATAGTCTAATATAGAAAGAAAGGGAGATATACTCCTCTTGTTAGACCGAGAGAGAAAAAGGCAGTTTTGAATAGTGAACTTTGGAGAGAGATAGCTCCGAGGAGATA
Organism: Physcomitrellopsis africana; assembly: GCA_036785485.1. NCBI lineage: Eukaryota > Viridiplantae > Streptophyta > Bryopsida > Funariales > Funariaceae > Physcomitrellopsis > Physcomitrellopsis africana. The sequence goes on along the minus strand of JAWRVF010000374.1, from coordinate 76,959 downwards.
GAAGCGTTTGTAGTGAAAATTGGTGGGTGTGTTCTTCGAGTTGTGAGGATTCTAGAACCTACTCACTTGCTTGTATTGGAGTTGTGAACAAAAGGTTATGCTTGTTTTAGTAGAGTGAGGTTTGCTGCCACCCGACGAAGAGGGGCAGAAACTTCGAGCTGCCACTGCAAGTTTGATTTCAACTCTTTCTTCGTGAAATTTACAAAGAGTGTGGAAAATTGTGCTAGCTTTCTATCAAGACATCTCTTGTAGCATTTGGAGTTGGAGAGCAAAAGTTGTGAGCTTGAGAGTGGGAAAGGGTTTGCTGCCACCCGACGAAGAGGGGCAGAGACTTTGTTCAACCACCCAAGTCGGACAGTCTCTTCAATCCTTTTGATATTTTAGGTGCTTATAGTAGCTTATGTAATCTTTCTACAAAAACAAAAATCAATACATTTGGAGCTTTGATGAAAGTTTTATGAGCCGTGAAGTGTCAAAGAGGGAAAATTGTTGCTAGGGTTTGAAGAGTAGAATCGACTAGCTACAAAATCTGGAGTTTGAGAGGCATGCATGCGAAATTTTAGAACAAGTTAGGTGATGGAGTGAGCTTTCTAAAAAGCTATTGCATGTCCAATTTGGAGAAGGGAAGTGATCACAACAAAGGCTGAAGTGAAGAGGAGCTTTGCTGCCTTTGCATTTGCTTGGAAATTTTAGCGCCTACTTCTTTTAGCCATAACTTTTAAATGGTAAGTCATCTATTTGTGAAATTTTGATATGTTTTATAATGGATTATTGGCTTTCCATAGGCTGTAAGCACGCTTGATTCGACCTTTGGATGAATTTTTAGTGATTTATTTAGTTTCAGTTTGTTGTATAACTTGTATTCCTCATATGCGGTTGTATTTTGAGGTATACTTGAATACATACATACTTTGCTTATACTTTTTATACAAGTATATATACTTGTATTTATACAAGTATTCTATAAGTATTCTACAAGTATTATACATAATATTTGTACAAGTATTTGTACAAGTATTATACCAAGGATTTATACAAGTATTTGTACAAGTGTTATACCAAGGATTTATATAAGTATTTATACAAGTATTTGTATAAGTATTATTCAAGTATTTATACTTTATATTTGTACAAGACTTGTACAAGTATAATACAAGTATAACTTGAAAGCTTGAAGAAATATTGTGCAAGTATAGAACATACTTGCACGGCTTCTCCATGTTCCCTGCAAGTTCTAGTAGCAAGCTAGGAAAACGCCCAAGAATTCTCTCTACCGACACGGCACCAAGCTGTAGAACGTAAAGTTGTGTTTGCAAATAATCAAAAAATCCTAATAGGTTTCACTCATATATGAAGAATATGATTCAAAGTTCAATTCAAAAGTGTTTAAAAATACTCCTCTTAGTAACATCAACTATACATACATCCCAATTTCGTTGTTTCTTTTATAATTAAGCAATTTTTTATTTTTGTTTGTAAGCCCTCATCCTAATCAGTGAGCTTTGACAAGCTATAACTTTTAATTTGACCATCCACTAAGTGTAAAATTTTGCATACAAATGCTAGTATAAACCTTTTACATGCTTAAAAAAATTTAACTCAACCCAACATACAGATTGCAAAAAAATGCCCAAAAAGCGCACTAATGATACTCGGCCACCAACTTGAAGATTGATGCAAAAACTCTAGTGGTGATTTCTCCTTCTTCCACAATTAACTTCAGCTCAAACTTAGTATGTAGCTCAACCTATAAGTTTTCTATCACTATATCAATTTTTACGTTGATCCAATTGGTGGAATTTTAAATATCATAGAAATCCTATCTAGCCCTAAACTGCCAACTTCTGACAACCCTTTGTATCAAAACTCAAATATCCCCTGATTGCATCACTAGATTAATACAAATTTTTGTATATACTTTGCACACCCAACAATCCAAACAATATCAAATTTTGAACTATAGATGCTATACAAATTGCACAAATCGCTCAACAATGCAAGCCATCATTGTCTTGTATAAAATCCAAAATACCAATACAAACCTTGACTTTGAATAGTGATTGTTAAGTCCTCCAAAATCCTATGGTAACAAGCTAAACGCCTTTAGAATTTCCTTCAAGCTGGTTATCCAATTCTAGTTGCTAATCTTTGAATGTCCAAAATACCTGCCTTTGGTGGTCATTTATGTGGCTGAAGGTCTGATTTTGATCGTGTCTCATATCCGATCACCCCCCGGGTATTGATCTAACTTATTTTAAGGGTTTTTAAACTTAATCCTATCCTCAACTCAACCTTGATATCTACCATATTAACTTTTTACTTTTCTTATCCTATTTTTATTAACTTATGGCTTTTTTAAAAGCCGTGAATTAGTTTCTACAACCTAGAAGAAAATTTTAATAACTAACTTTTATCTTTTAGCTATTAGAGCAAGAATTAATCTAAGAGGCTTCTATAAATCTTTTCTTAAGTACCTTAAGTTTCTAATAATCCAAGATAATTAAGTATTAAGTAGAATTTATTCTTATTCATATTTTTCACTATATAAACATGTTACAATATGTCAGCGTCTCGACTGATATATACCAACTAGGCTTATTCCAAGTTGGATGGGTAAAAGATCTTGGCCGACTAGTTGGTATTATAGGATTTGACATTGGATTCTGAATAGATAGATATTGGGGGTGTCCTTGCTGATTTTACATAAAACCTTGAGAATTGAGATTACCTTCTTGGTTATACTCAAAATTTTAAAAATTATAGAAATTTTTATTTTGTATAATAAGACGATTTCCGTTCCCGCCAAATCTATTTTCTATCTGAATTTGATTAACATCCCACGAAGTTGGTTGAATCATGGTCTGATTTCTAAACTATTGTTGCTTTCTTAAATTCCAACAATTGGTGGTTATATGCTTACCTCCACAAAATATACATTGCACAGTCATTTGAGGTGGTGAAGGGCACTTTGTTACCAAATAGCCTTGTTCCTTATAATTATTGCATCAAATATTGGGATGCATATTAGTCAATTTATGCCTCTTTTCCTTATCTTTTGCCAGATTAACAGCCAATTCATTCATCTTTTTTATCAAAGTTAACAACAAAGTTTCATTTGGATCCTTTGATACTAGTTTATTAGATAACTCTTTTATAGATATTGGTTTTTCATATGGAGAGTATGGAAAATACAGAACTATAATTGTTGGTGGTACAGCCTGCAATGGAATAGCATTCACTATCCCCTACGGATTAGCACTAAGATTTGTGCTGTAATTAATTGTTCTTGGGTAACTACCCACTGTTTCATTCCAAGTTGGTATCTGATACCCTCCTTGAGGTGGAATCATCGTGGCTCCTGTGGTTAAAAATTGGTCATAATGACATTCTTCCCATACCTTAGCTCGGTCAAGTGAGGCAGCTACAGTCGTAGGTTAGGCCTCCTTTACAAACATCTTCAATTTTGGTGGGTATAGTCCATTAACCAATATAGATATAACAAACAAATCCGGCATTTGGTTATTTGGCTATTTACGAAGGATATCTGCTACGCGGCCATAATATGACTATATCGCTTCCCCTAGTACCATTCTGCTATTCATTAATCTTTTTCTAAGACATTCTTTGAATCATATTGGTCAAAAATGAGTCAAAAATATATTTTTCAATGCTTCTTAATTAGAAAATTGTCCCACAGGTTGGCAATTATACCATTCAAATGCCATGTCTTTCAAGATCTCTGGCAACCATCTTAATCAAATATCTTTAATTCTACCATTATTGACTACACATGTAGTCAGGAATTGAGACAAGTGTTGATCTAGGTCGGCTCCTGGCAGACTCCTAAAGGTAAGTAATGAGGCTACGCTAGTTGTACGATCACCCATCGCACCCATTTGTATCGCAATTGGTACTTCCGATGTCGTAATAGGTATAATTTTGCTCGAGAATGCTTCGGGCATGTGGCTGTGGAAGATAAAAAGGAAATACACGATAACAAGAACCTCACAACTCTAATAGAATCCTGAACAACTTCTATTAAACCTTAACAATATCAATCAAATTTTGATCCAATCTTAAAGAAATTAAAAAAGAAGAGTAAATGAATCATACATTAATCATAAAAGAAAATAATATATAAAATAATAAATTTAGAAAATACTAAAAATAGTAATCTTAAAATCCTAAGTCATACTTTGATCAAACCTTAGTCAAACCCTAGTCAAAATCTAAGTCAAATCTTAAGTCAAATCCTACGTCAAACCCTATTCAAACCATAGATCAAATCCTAAGTCAAATCCTAAATCAAACCCTGGTCAAACCCTAGTCAAAACCTAGTCAAAATCTAAATCAAATCCTAAGTCAAATCTTGATCAAATCCTAATCCTAATCAAATTCTAAATCTTAAATCAAACCCTAAATCAAACCTTAATCCTAAATCAAATCCTAAATCCTAAACCAAACCCTAAATCAAACTCTGGTCAAATCCTAGTCAAATCGTAAGTCAAATCCTAAGTCAAATCCTAGTCAAATCCTAGTCGAATCCTAAGTCAAATCCCAAATCTTAAATCAAATCCTAAATCCTAAAACAAACCCTAAATAAACCCTAAACCCTAAACCAAATCCTAAACCAAACCCTAAACAAATCTTAAACCAAATTCTAACCAATTCAAATCAACCCTAGGAAAAATTAGAACCTTAATATCTGTTGATTAGACCGTTGATCTTACTTAAAACTTTGTACACCTTTCAATCTCTTAGTCAGCAATAAGCACAACAAATTTGAAAAAAATCGAACTTTCCAAATAGAAGAAAAATCCTAAAAACTTCTCGCATGTTGGCTAGCCTCCTTCTCCAACCTTGATGCTGATATTCTAGTATTGATTTCTCCCTACTTCAGCGTTCAATCAATTTCAAATCACTCATGTGTATAGAAAAACAAGTCTACTATCCATACAAATAAAAATTATTCCAATCCAATTGACAGATTGCTCAAGATCTCAAAAATCCTAACTAACCTTTAAAACTTAATTTCTGAGACCTTGACCCACTTAATCCTCAATTACGTACAACTAAACTATTAGATTCAGCTCAAATTCATAGCACACATTAACAACAATAATATCCAAAAATCTAAAAATTTCTAGCTGTGGATCTGCTACAAAACTTTTGAAATTGTCTAAAACATCAACCCTATTTTATTTCACAAAATTCCAAGTTGCCAAAAACAACCTTGACTTTGCAAAGCTATTGCAAAGTCATTTTTTATCCAAATCACTCAAAATCAATCCATATTCCAAACCTCTCAAGTCCACTCTCTAATCCCAATCTCCAATCTATAAAAACCTCTCAGATCCGCTGTAGGCACGCAGTTTTGTGCCTTGGGGTCTGATATCAATCCTAGCCTTTAACTGGTCTTTTCCGCGTATCTATTTTGAGATTTTTGTGATAAATTTTTCTGAAACCTCTTCTTAACTCTCTCTTATATATGCTTGTATTATTTTATTTTCCAATCTACTTTGTTTTGCCTTACTTATGGCCCTACAAAATAAATAGAAGCTCATTTGTAAAAAAGGCAACATTAACACTCATTAGTTTTACTCCCTTTTTACTATTATCTATTTTTCTAAGATAATTTGCTACAATATTTTGAACTAAGATCTTCTATAATATACTATTTCCACACTCTTTCACCTAATAGTCATGTTATATCACGACACCGAATCCCCTGTCGCCATTGAAGGTGACAATGTTCTACTCACTTCCTTGTTAAAATAAACATTGCCTCCTCCAATTGATTTTCTCGACTTCTAGGCCTCCACGATTTGCTATTATTATTTATAAATAATTTTATTGGTTGAAATTGAGGTGAAAATGATGGATTTTGAAATACCCTGAATTGGCCCTTACCGGCAAGCAATACATGCCCTTCTGAAGAACTAATCTTACTAGAATCGGCTGTATCCACTATTGAGAAAGTATCCAATGGAGTATCCAACTCTTTTGTATTCCATTATCTTTCCGCTAATGGGCTCAAGAGATACAGTGGGCTATTTATCGAATTACCCGCGAGTGCTTTTAGCAATTTTTTTAATGGTATATATATCTTAAATATTAAAGATCTTTCATGTTCTGAGTATGCTCGGATGTGCTGACAGGCATGCAACCATGGTTTAATCCAACTCTGTCGATGCTTCTTTTTTAGCTTCCGTTCTTACTCGTCCCACAATAAATTTCTTATTTGCGCTCTCTCTTATCTTCCTTTCGACTGACGTATTTTTCTCAGAGCAATGTTCTCATTCTTATTAACCATAATCTTTCATCATCTATTATTGACATTGCTTTCCATCTCTAATTTAACTACCCATTCGGCAGTTAATTTCTAATACTCAATATTATTGTCAATCCTCGGAAGCGGCGCCAAAATGTAATTCTATCATTTTGTTTACTCCACCAATACTGCCTAGAGCCAAACCTGTAGAGTGAGGGGATTCAAACACAGAGAAAGATTAACCGCATTGAGTTAAACTATTAGGATTACACAACTAACTGCCTCCAAAAATACTAAAACATCTCCAATTCTATTATAATGTCTCCCTCATGCCACCAATAACTCTGTTAATAATTAAAATATTGCAAACAGTAACCCACCTTAAGTATTCACTGCCTCTTCTCCTCTCTTTTCTTATGACAACAATATGCAATATTGCAATATCTCCAAATACAGCATATAATTATCCCATATTTCAAACACAGGGATAATCCAGATTTGGCTATCATTCCTAGTAAATCATTTCACACAATTCAGACTCCACAGACTTCTTCTCGTAGATCATCCTCAATTCAATACTCAATGTATTATAATTTTCTCATATTCATACTCATTCTTCACAAAATATCTCCAATCCTCTACTTCCAATTTCTCACTTATATTTCTATATTGGTATTTTAGCATACCAATACACCCTCAATCTTTTATTATAAATCATTTCTTTCATTACAGAACTACACTTTACAATAGTTAGAACTTCTCTATTATCCTTCTCCTACAAAAGAAACAACAAGAGGTAGCACCAAGCTTATCCCAGCTCAACACCATCACAGTTTGGCCCCGACTCCTCCACACCAAATCAATTTATAATTACCCCGATGATGTTAACTGCTACACAATCGATGATAATTACTTTTTTTAACTTCCTCATCTATTCTGTCTTCTAAATTGGCCATTCATCAACTTTTTGTCTATTTTTAATCCTATCAATTATGTATCATAAATCATAAAATTCCTACCCATTCTACAGTGTACCTTGGTCTTGCCTCTTATTTATACTACTATGTCCTATTGGATCTTCTAAGAGTATCTTAGAAAATTCTAGAAACCTGAGGAAGATTTTGGAAGACTCTAAAAAATCTACGGGAGGTTCTGGATGGTTGAAGAAGATTTTAAAGGATTTTCAAAGATTATAGAATATTCTTAGAAGACTAAAGAAGATTTTAGAAGATTTTAGAAGATTCTAAAAAGCTATAGAAGGTTCCAAAAGACTATGAAAAGTTCTAGAAAGTGGTAACTTAAAATATATCCATGACATTTTGAACTTTAGGATCTAATATCTCTTAATTCAACTATTCAATTTTTATCAAATTTTTAAAAAATATTGTTTATATTCTTAAGTTTTATTATAAAAAAGATCAATTATAGATTTAATTTTAAATATCTAATATTTCAAAAATCCTAGCAGGTACTCAAAATCCTAGTTTATAAAAATCTAAGTACTATTTTCTTCATATTTCAAAAATCCAAAATCCAAATGCCACAAAATTTGTATATAACTTTGTAACATGATAATACATATTTTAAAAAATTTGAGTCAAAATATTATCAAATTTTTTGAGATATAACTCAAAAATAACCATTATTTAAATAAATAACTTACTATCTTTAGATTGCAAGCATTGACTTCAATTCTCAATATTTTCTTTATTTCAACTTAAAATTCATCAAATTATATATAAAAATGTAATCAAAAAATTATTTTTTCTAATCCCAATTGCCAATCCTTTATTATATTTTGTACACATGTCTTATGCTTCAAAAAAATACAATAGATATAAAATCAATACTTTAACTTTGAGTGCCTATATCTCCTTCACAAAAACTCCAAATCATCCAATTTGTGCACCAAAACCATATCCAAAATTCTAAACTTGCTGACTCTAATCTTAGATGTTCAAATGAATTTCAAAAGGATAATCCTAATTCCTAATAAGGTCTTAAACAACCTCCTTGAAGTCCATTAGCATGACTTTTGGCCAATAAGAATAGAGATTTCTATCATCCATCTCCATTCATTCACATGGATGGCCTAACTATTCCTTTTGATACTTAAATTCCTTTCTAATTATTTTTTAAATTTAACTTATATAATATGAATCTTAAATATTAAATAAAAGATTTCAAAGGTCACCAATATCTAACAAAGATTATTCTAAATGTATATAATAGTTATTATCAATATAAAATCAACATCAAAAGTCATTATTTTAAAATAAATAAATAAATAAATAAAAAAGTTATATAAATTTTAATAATAGCCCTTTTAAACAGACTCTTTTCAAAATAGTAATCTTATCATATTTTATAACCAACTAAAATCCTTTGATATAACTTTCACCTAGTTATACAATAAATTAAATAAATATATATATATATATATATATATATATATATATTCTTTTTACATAATAGCCAAACTATCACATGACAATGCCATTTTTTAATATATTGTTGTATTGTGATTGAATACTAGAATTGATATTAGTATTTAAATTATAAAAATAATGATTAGTACACATGTATTGTATAGTTGGCTCAATTTTTTTTGAATTAAAGGATATGAAAGAATCTTAGAAGATTCTATCAATTACATATTGGAAGATTTAAAGGCACACCTAAAGAAATTAGAACAAAAAATACATATAGCAAATGCTAGAATACCTACAATTGTTATTCAAAGTGCGTTGACATTAGCTTGTCAAGCAATTAGATGGAGTAGTAAGAACATGGACCAACAACTTCAAGAATCATGCAATTAGAAAGTTGTTGAAGTGTTTTGATAAGAAACAAAAGAAGAGATGTTGTTTTTGAATGATGGTAGGCAATAAGATGATAAAGAGATCTATCTTATTATTCTTGATTTTTTTAAAAATGCTCATTGATTTTGGATAAGCAAAACTATGGATTAAGATGTTTATTCAATCATGTTGAAATAAATAAAAAGTGGTAGATTTTTAAAAAAGTTAGTATTTACAAAGATTGAGTGGATATAACTCATTACTTTATTAAAAAATTTGATTCTAATTAGCAAAAATATATTATAAATTTGACATAGGATATTAGAATAAAAGAAAATTTTGATTATATAGTTTTAGATTGGATTCCATTTATATTTCTTTCTTTCTTTTTTATTGTACAAATTTTTTTAATAAAAAATTTAAAAAATATATTTTTTGAATCTTAGTTTTGATAGTTTGTTAGATTATAAGTTTTAATCATGCCCTCTTGCTTTGCATATACAAATCTTGTTTTTCTATTCTGTTGGTACTCTTCTTTGAATCTTTATAACAGTTTGCAAATAAAGTTGTGAGCATAATTCATATTTTTTCTAGCATTTACGTGATTGGCACATAAATAAATAACAATCAATGATATCTATAACCTAGACTAAGCACTCAAGTTTTAACAAACTTTTACTACAATATATTAAATAGAAGATGCAAAAAAAAAAAATCTAAATTTAATATTATCAATAAGTATTTTTTAAAAATTTTATCTACAATTAATTTTAAAGATAAAATAAAATAAAATAAACATATTATAATCTAAGGACTTTAAGGATCTTAAAATTATAGATTTAAAATAGATAATAAGAAATATTTTTAGATATATACTCAAACTAGAAGGATATAAATTTAAATTATATATATATATATATATATATATATATATATCATGAATAGCATTTATTAAAAATTAAACCTATGGTTGTAAAAGCATATAGGTTTGATGGTAGATACAAATATTATTGGCATTTGCATTATATAATACAATGGTTTTGATTAATTTCACATTGATTTTTAAAGTTTTTTGATAAATAAATTTAAGCATCTTATTAATCTGATAGTACTAATAAAACCAAATTATACAAAATATTTACAATATAATGGTTTCTTAAGAACATACAAAAAGTTGTTGAAGTTTATAATTGTTTTACATTTATAATTTATTTTCATAACACTAACAAGCTGCATACAAGTTCTTAAGTCCTTCAAATATTGTGTATGTTAGGCTCTTCTTTTGAAGATTATCAAAAAGAGTGCTGGCTTATGAGAAGGGAATTGAAGATCAGACAATTCCAGTGAGGTTTCCAATCCTCACTGTGAAGTCAAAAAAAAAAATTATGCAAAGTTTGTTCCATAATTGAAATTTGTTGAATTACATTAAAAATGAAAACCTACTAGACTAGGCTATGATAGAAACATACTGAGTATGAAATTTTTAATTAAATTCGTATTCTGGAAATTAATCCCTTTTGGAGTTCGAAAAAATGTTTCACAAACTCCATGTAAATTCTAAATACTATCCTGTTTCGAAAACATTTGTAGTAAATACATGTTAACACTCTAATTGATAAAGAAAAATTTTAAATTTTAGTCAGTGAGGGATTACATAAGCAACAAATCAGGCAGACTGATGCATCGAAACGCCAATTCACAAACAAACGAAACCACAGCTTCGGAAAAAACAAAAAACAAAATACTGGTACAGCTTCAAATATCTCATTGAACTTGTGCTCAAAACAGCGAGTGGAAATTTACAACTGGGTAGTAACCTTAACTTGTAAGAACGGTACATTTGGTGATTTTGTAGTATGCTTCGATCATGTGCCTCCTGAACTCAGACATCCTCACAGTATCATACAATTCTCTACAGAGTGTAGTAACCAAAACATTCAGAATCTCTACATCATGTGACAAATGAAGGAAACTCGTCATGGGTCCGCAGAAGCAGATCGTTGCAGAGACTCCAGTGACGTGGTGTGGGAGGAGCCGATGGGTGACGACCCGGTGTCAGAGAGAAGCTCCAGCAACTCCACCACTTTGTTCATCTGGGGTCGATCGTATGAATTCAAGGAGACGCAGTGGCATGCAACTTCCAGCAACAGGTCCAGGGCCACATCTTCAACTGTGTCTCTCAGGTTGGGGTCCACGATCTCCATGGCTCTGCCGCAGTTGTGAAGCTCCCGGACCCAGCCGGCGAGGTTGGCGTACTCATCCGACATGGACTCGTCCACCGCCCTTCGCCCACTCAGAAGCTCCAGCAACACCACGCCGTAGCTGTAGACATCCACTTTGTCGGTGGCGTGTCCCGATTTGGCGAACTCCGGTGCAACGTAGCCGAACGTGCCACCCACAGTTACAGTGACGTGTGTGTCGGTGGTGCTCACCAGCTTCGCCAGTCCGAAATCGGACAGGTAGGGCTCGAACGTGGTGTCGAGAAGTATGTTTGACGAGCTGACGTCGCCGTGGATGATGCGCGGCTCGCAGCTGTGATGAAGATATGCAAGACCTCGAGCTACCCCGAGTGCAATCCGGTACCGAATCGGCCAGTCCACCAGTAGATTCTCCTCCATTGCGTGGTGGAGGAGCTGATCGACGTTGCCGCCTGGTAGGAAGTCGTAAATCAGGAGCTTCACCGAGGGTGATGAGCAGAAACCCCGCAGCTTCACGAGATTCCTGTGCTTCACGGTTCCGAGAGTGTCCAACTCGTTTTCGAAGCTGCGCTCTGACTCCAAGCACGTCTTGAGTTTCTTGATTGCTAAGGGAGGGTAATCGTTCACTTGTAGCTTGTATACGACTCCGTAACCGCCCTCTCCGATGATGTGTTTCTTGCGAATCAGGCGCGTGGCTCGCAGCACCTCCTTGGACGAAGGGAGGGCCTTCGCAGCTCCTTGAAACATCACTATCTTCCCACCTGATCCAAGACTGATTTCTTTATCGTTGTCTTTCCTCATCCAACGCATGATGAAACTCGCTATAATGACGAATTTTACGAAAAGAAACAAACCCACACACAAGAGCACGATCTGACCCGCGCTCCGGGAAGATTTCTGGGACCACACTGCTTGAGGAGGTTTGAAAGCGGGTGCAACCGCGGGTGATGGAGGTGGAGCGCAAGAAGGCAGTCCTCCCAAAACTCCACATAAGCCGGCATTCCCTGCAAAGCTGTTGCCCAAGACCAACATCCATACATGAGAATCCTGCTACTCTCTCCGAGGTTGCAACTTTCCACGCTTTGAATCAATGCAGTTCTTTGTACAACAAATGCGTTTCAAGAACTTATAGAAAAGATGTTTGGTAGGGCTGAATCGCTTACGAGGATGAACTGAAGCGCTGTAGAGCTCCTCCTGGAATGTTTCCGATGAGATGGTTGTTGGATACGTTGCTGCAACAGGAAATGATACAATTTAATTTTTTTAATTTTTTGTTGGTTCATGGCTATGATGATCACAGGACGTGAGACATTAGCGATAGCAGTCTTCTGCCAGTAAGCTCAGATCACCAGGATTTCTCTAAGAATCAATCAAGAATATTTATGAGCGAGAGCAATATGCAGGCCGGTGTGAAATGAACTTACAAGTAACGCAAGCTTGTTATCGCACTAAAGCTTTCTGGAATAGAACCATGGAATTCGTTGTTCGCCAATTCCCTGGAAGAGAAGTGCAAAACAGCTCAATGAAAGGATATCAAAATACAAGCCTAAGTCTGACTTCTAAATAAATCAGATAAATGCGGTTCACTTCTGAAGTCACTTCGAAGAGAGGGAGAAACAGATGGAGAAAGCGGTTGCATACAGTATGCGGAGGTTCTTCAGTGCGCCCAGACCTGGTGGGATATTTCCGGAAATGCTGTTGTTGCGCAAGTTTCTGAACCAGAGACAAACCAACACCATTACTCGTTAAGTAATAGAAAACATTAAATGAAGTATGACACGCAGATCAATGTAAACCTGTGCCAACTGCCAGATATGAAGTCAAAAGCAAGGAAGACTGAACTTGCGTATGACATGCAATGTAAAAAACGATAACTGAGGATACTTACAAAACTCGCAAGCTCGTCAGGTTGCTAAAAGATGCAGGGATTTCCCCATGAAAGCTGTTGTGATGAAGGCTCCTGCGAGAATCATCGGAAATAAATTTATGAGTGGCCAACGGTTGGCATAGATAGTGGTCACACAAAACCAGGAAAGCCACTGAGGGACACATTGTGACTCTGGGAGTGGATTACTTACAATCGTTCCAAATACTTCAAACCAGCTAGCTCAGAAGAAATATTTCCAGTGAGATTCGCGAACGGAAGGTTTCTGATTCCAACACAAACAGGAATTCCTTACAATGTTAGCAATATGCAGTCAACAAGTCAACAGAAAGACCGTGAACCGAGAAATTATTGGAGACAAATTAGTAGCAAACTGGTTCAAAGCTTCTGTTCTGTACATGAAAATGACGTCGTTGGTCGAATTGCTGCATAGGACGCCTTTCCAGTTGCATGGAGTTATGTCTGAATTGTTCCAGTTGCTGAGAACGCCGGCATTGTCAATCAAGCCTTGCTTAAAGAATTGTAGCAGTAACCCTGCAGTTCCACTCACAAACAGTCACACATATGTTGCCAAGTGGCAGTCCCCGCAGGATAATAACAATGTATGAGAACTAAAAACGGTGGCGAGGAGTGGAAGAAAGAATGGACCCTCATTTGACCACTGTGAAGTTTCGATTCAATAGAAGGGGTTACAATTAGTATTATCAGCACTGACCTTCGGAGTTCACCGCCCCACAGAGGCTGCAATGCAATACAAGAAGCAGTAGGCTCAAATGAAGCAGTCTGTCCGGCGCAATACACTTCGGCACCATCGCCACTCTTGCCATCTCTACTCGTTAATTTTGGTGGATGTGAGACGCTTTCGTCTCTCGGTTTCATGACAGAGCTTCGTTGACAAACAAGCTCATAGCTGTGCTCGGCCAGTAACAGATTCTTCACCAATCTCTCATGCGGAATTACTACAATGGCTCGAGTTGCCACCAATGGGTTTTGGATAATCTAGAATGACGAAAACTCACGACTTGTTCGATGACGCTCCAAACATTCAGCCCTGATGAAAATTGTGCATCTCCTACTCTTGAATTCCAAAGGGATAACCCACTCACGGAATGAATTCTTTCCGGGCCTGACAAGAAACTGCTACGAAGACACTTAAAACTGATTTGCGGTGGCGTCAAAGCTCAGTCTGCAAAGTCTATACCTAGCGGGTTCCTAGAGAATTGATAAGCAGAATCCTAAATTAAATTAGAATCCCGGGTAGTAAACGAAATGAATTTCGAAAATGATACGTATTCGAATGAACCAGTGTGCATTCCTGCAAACTCATTGTTCCAACAACCGAAGCTCAATCTTCTGAGAAGCACCACTCGTGCACGAGCTTTGATGAGTGACTCTCTAAATCGTGAATAACTCACGGAATGTAGCGAGCATTGGAACAGAACGGCCGACCGCCTTTGTGCAACCACGAAGACGATGCCTTCAACCTCTGCAAGGCCAGGATAGATCAATCGCTAGCTGCAAAGTGCGGGCGCCTCGTCAGCATGCCTCACGTGTGGTGTTTGGAATGTCGTTGAAATCATTCACAGGAAGACAACGCCGGGACCATACCAATTTTGACGAGACATTCAGAACGTCCCCTCAGAACTCCCTGCAAATAACTGCAACATGTCCAGGCTTGCTTCCATGGATTGTTTGTTGATAACATCTGTCAGGATAGACGAGCCAAAGCATCCGAAGCAATGAATTTCATAAATCCGGTACTATAAGTTCCGGATGCAGAAAAGCTACAGTTATTTGTTTCATAACAAGGAATTTCCTTGGTGCCTGTGACACGAATAAAGTCCAACCGCACGGTGGAGTGAAATAAACACGTCACAAGAATCCAAGCGACTCTTCGACGTGTCAGGAATTCTAGGCTGCGAGTGCTATCTTAAGATGCAACTCGCACAACGTGACAAGCATTCCACAAGGGAGGGGGGGGAGGGAGGTAAAGGTGGAAGCGGAGGCGGGGGCTTTGGATTTCGCCCCCCTTCCGCTTTCGAATCCCCAATTCCTCATTTCGCACCAACCAAATTCCGTTTCCCATGTCACAAAGTCAAAACCTAGATATCGGTTTTTAAATACTGGAAATGCCCACAATGGACCAGATTCACAATGGGTCGGGAGCACCCATAGTCGCACGCTGCCGTGGTGATCACGCCCCGCACAGATCAGTGAGTGAGTGAGGGGGAGGTCAAGAGCCCCATCTAACCACCAGCCTGGTTGGAATCCCACTTGGGGGCCGCTATCCCTGCCGCGACCAGCACGTCGCACACGATTTCCTACTCAATTCAGATCACAGCATACGATTCTCTCGCTCTTCGTTCCCTTTTCCAATACGCACTCGGAATCTGCGCAGTCTGCGATCCCCGCCTCCGCGTCTCGTCGGCCCGAATCGGAGCCCCCGAGCACACATCGGCAACCTGATCAACGATGAGTCGCGGAGTCTTGTGGTGTGAAATCGTCTAGTCTTGTGCCCATGAAGCTGTGCAGATTGCGTGCACCAGTGCGTGATTTGATTTTTGCCATATCTGTGACTGTGGACCTTTTTGGAGATAATGTGGTTCATTTTTGGATCGTGTTACAAAGAATGTATTACATTTGATGTATGAGTGTTTGTATAAGATGGTGTTTGATTGGTTTAATGAATCAATTTCAGAGAATTTGTATTGTTTATTAAGACGTTTGTGAATTTTTGGATCAGTAACATTTTTATTTATGGTCTTGGAAAATAGAGTTTAGAGGATTGGGTTAGAAGTTCTTTGGAACTGTTGACAACATAGCATTGCATTTCTCTTGTTCGGTTGGGATTTGTCATGTCAAAATCTTATTGCTGATTAGCTTTTTTTTAATATTTTTTTTTTCAAGTTATGTATGATGTTGTCCAAATAATGGATAAGTAGGAAAATTCTAAACATTTAAAATTCTAAATTTTCAAAAACAAAAAATATATTTTTTAAAAAAAATGAAAATCAATACACAAAAAAATTTTCATCCAACTACTTAATTTTTTTCTTTTTTCTTTTTTCTTTTTCTTGTTTTCTTTTTTTCTTTTTTAATAAAAAAATATCAAGTTAGCTACAAAAAGGTCTAAATAAACTTATTTTTATTAAATTTTTACTGTTAATCTACTTGAAATAAGTAAAGTACTCATGGTCAACTAAAACTAATAAAGGAGTCAATAATACTTTTATTTATCTTTTTTGATTCAAAAATAATACTCATAATAAATAATAGGTATCAATATTTATTTAGATATACATATATGCAATGAATAGTTACATAGGAATAAAGTTGTAATGCCTTTTAAATCCTCTAATAACTTATTACTTATTAAAATAAGCTTATACACAAATAATAATAAAAATTAGAAAAAATTAGAATATATAATAACAAACAATTATATAAATAAATAATAAAAATTATTTATTTTATTTTCTTATTTTATTATATGATATTTTATCATTAAATAATAGGAGTAGGAGCAATTTATTAAACTAAAATCTAAAACAAATTTAAAATCATAAAATATCCTAACCCTATCTATCTTTTACATAAATATTTTTTAATTATAAAAAATGAAGATATGAACTACTATACCATATAACCAAAATAATGCTTGTTTAAGTAATATAATATATATATATATATATATATATATATACACAAACATAGATATATATATATATATATATATATATATATATATAAAATAGATGTGACAATTCTTATTTCTTGAATTTTGTCAAACTTAGATTTGAAGATAATCAAAACATTCTACAAGTTAATAACCATGTTAATATTATAAAAAATATTTTTAAAATATTTTTAAAAATATAAATAGATATTTTTATTTTTTAATATTTAAAAATTATTCTATTTTAAATATAAAAATAATTTAGAATTTATTTCATATTATAATACATTCTAACTAGAAGTCCTTATAAAAATTAAAATAATAATATCCTTTCATAAAAAGAAGAAAATAAATTTTATAGTACACTTTTATAAAGTCATTTCTTGTAGGTCTTTTATTTCCTTTCTTAATAACTTAGAATTTCTTAAAACGTTTTTGGTTTGATTCATTATTCTTTTCTAAAAAATTAATAATTTTAAAAAGTTTTTAAAACACAAGTTCCTTAAACTTTAAACAAAGAAACTAGTTTTATAAGTATAAGCAAAAATAAAAACTGAATTAAGATATATATATATATATATATATATATATACATATATATTTCAAATGAATTCAAATTTTTTTTGTAAGTTAAATTCATGATTTTAATTCCACATCTAGTAAAAAATATAACAATAATTAAAGTATCAAATAATTAACATAAGATTTTATTGAATTATTCAATAATTATCTTCTAATTTTAAAACCATAAATAGATAAAGATGTATTAGAAATTGTAAAGAATTCTAATATCAAAGAATTTGTTGTTCAATTTTAGATCAATATTTGTAAAAATAAATTATGATTTAAGAACTTTCTAAAGTCACACATGTTCGGATTTTTTTAATATTAAAGGGCATTTGGTATTCTATATTTTAATGTGTACAATATTTAATGAAGCAATATTGTAGTTTTAATACAAATAGTAGTCTAAATGGCATTAGAAGGTATTGGAGATTAGTTAACCAATTAGAAAATTAAAAATTGAATAAAAAATCAAATGCAACAAAAAAATTTGATATACATATATATAGTATGGTGTTACTAAAGGCCATAAATTTTATATTTAGCCTTTAATAAACCATTTGAAAAATTTATGACCTTTAGATGCTATAAATACAGAAATTTCAATAATAAATATAACAAATAAAATCTTATATTTAAAATTTTAGTTAATATTTTTTTAATGCTTGAACTTAGTTAGTTGACAAGTTAGAATATATATACAATTAAATTTAAACAATTAAGTAATACAGATCATTACAGTAAGCCAAATTGAACCACACCACAACATTTAATAATACCTCTATGCAATTGAAATATTTTTAAAAGATAAAATAACAAGCTTAGACTCTTGACAAAGACAACCCAGTAGAAGATTGAAGTCCAACTTAGATTTAAAAAAAGATAAAACAAATGCAAATTAAAATAATAGAACTTAACTTAAGAAAAATTGAATAGAAATGCTTCTGTTGTTTTACTACACAACTTTTCCAAAAATATTATATTACATTACCACAAACACATCAGGATTACAAATCTTCAACTAAACAATGCAACACCAACTTCCTAATTTAAAAAATGCATGATATTATTCCACAAGAATCTAGAAGGCTAACTTAGAATTCCACCGTTGGAAATTCAGACAACCAAGCTTTGAGAATACTTTTCTGGAGCAATCTAATTCAAGGTTATTCCAGACCAATTTTACATAACTTTTCAATCAAATCAGGCAGAATATCGAAAGAATGACTATCTTCTCTCACCCTCTCCATCGTTACAGCAAAAAGTGACCATCAGTTGGGATCCATGAAAAGCAAAAACATGCATCATCTTGCATCTATATCTCTAATAATACATACACAGATATGCTAAACCTCACAACACGTGAAAGATAGAGTTGTTACCTATAAGTGGAACCACCATATAGAGCGTGTAGAATCTACCAGGAATTGCCCAAACTAGTGCTTGAAACAAAGCCAACAGGCATCGAAGTCTACGTCGAGACCTGATTCGAAGCATACGAAACCATCGCCGCTCACTGATCTTGCTCTGATCGGTGACGATGGTGGACCAGTTCCTGGTTGAGATCGGTGCATGAATACTGGAGAGACAGGGATCGACGAGTGTCGATGCCAGCGGCATGCAGAAGCATGTGCCAAAAGGCGAAAAGGCGCCGTGGTTGGCGTTCAGAAAAGTGCCGCGGCCGCCTGAACTGGCGCCGAGGCGGCGGAAAAGCTAGATGATGGTGCAGAGGTGGGATTGCAAGACCAAGTGGGGTAGGGTGATTAAGTCGGGTGGGTGGGGTGATTAAGTCGGGTGGGTGGGATGGGTGTATTTGGCTCCTGGTCCCTCGAGTTGCGAGGCCCAGACCTGGTCTGCGGGGGAGATCCGGAGCCTTTGTGCCGTGAACCTGGTCTGGAAATCTGCATGAATGCTGATCCTGGAGCCGGACCCCACTTGGCACCCCCACTTGCGGCCTGTCGAGAGTCTCTTGTGAACGTATTCCGACGCAAGGATTTGAAGTTGTGTTATCATGACACGTTTGGATCCGGGGACTTTGGTTCGAGTTCAGGAGTAAAGAGTGGTGGACACTGGTTGAGTCTTTTGGATTTTTGGTTACTGCGAGCATCCGAACTGGTGGATTGTGTAACCTGGTGATTGGCATGACCATATTCTCTGAACTGTACTGCAGCGACTTCTCTGGAATTTATGGAGTATACCTGCATTGTGATGAAAATGTATTTGTGAAAGAATACACCAGTTAGGACTTGGGTGCAGGCAGTGATTGACATCAGCTGAGGGTTGAGAATTAAGACGTCTGAATTTCCTCGTGAAAAGTTTCATCAGTTCGTAGTAAAACTCGCTAGTGCACTACTTGCATATTTTCTATACAGACGAGAGTGCAGGGCACCTCTTCTCATCATGCACAAAGGAGGGTCATGCGGAAGCCAGTCACTGCCAATCGAGAAAAGAATAAAGTACAAAATTTGATGCATCGTCACACCATGTCGCAAGGGTAAACCGCTCTAGGGCTATCTGAGCTGGCCGTGTTCAAGCTGCTGAGGCTAAATTGGCTATCCAGGCTGGTCTTATGGCTCAGATTTCTGGAACTGCAAAAACTGAGGTCGTTTTCTCCTTGCAATCTCTGCAGCATCTTCACTATGTGGTGCATGTTGGGTCTGGTTTTCGGCATTTCATTTGTACACTGTATTGCTATGCTGAGGGTGGTTAGGAGATCCTCGTCTGGGGCTGCGCCTAGTATATTCTCGTCAAAAATGTCTTCGGGGCGGCCTTCCGCTAGGAGCGCATTGGCCTGCATTCGGAAGCAGAAATTTAGGGTCACGATTGAGAATCAGACGGATACTGTGTTCATCGGTGACATGGGGCCCTTGTAATTAAAAACATGAGACTCACCCAATCGACAATGTTGAAATCGTGATCTCGGAAATCGTCGTCCTTTGGACGCTTCCCCGTGAGAAGTTCCAGGAGCACTATTCCAAAGCTGTACACGTCTCCTTTCTTCGTAATTTTTCCTGTCTCTAAGTACTCTGCAAGTCAAGGCATCAGACATCAGATGATCATGAAAAAATATTCACGACAAATCTAGAGAGTGACTGAATTTGATTTCCAAGGACAGACCCGGTGGCACATGTGCAAAGACCTAACCCGGAGGCAAATATCCAAGTGTCCCCGCAGCTATGGTGGTCACATGAGTCTCGTGTGCGTTGATAAATTTTGCAAGTCCAAAATCTGCAACATGGGCCTCCATGTCGTCATCCAGAAGAATGTTGCTGCACTTAATATCCCGATGGATAATATGTGGAATGCAGTCGTAATGCAAGTAACTCAGTCCTCGGGCAACTCCCAGCGCGATTCTGAGGCGCAATTCCCAATCGATGGGTTTCCTGTTGTGGTTCGCGTAATCTGCGAAGGAAATCACATATAAATTTCGGTCTCCTTGTAGCTCCTACGTGAGGACTACGCTCACCAAAGCCAGATTGCACACACCAGGTAGATAAGAATCGGTTGAGAAGCTGTTACCGTGGAGAATGGTTTCCAGATTGCCATTCGGCATCAATTCGTAAATGAGAAGATTGATTTCCGGTGCAGCGTAGTAGCCACGCAGTGTAACCAAATTACGATGCTTGACGTCTGCCAGAGTTTGTAGTTCTCGCTCAAACCCTAAATCACGATCTATCCCGCATTTCGTTATTTTCTTCACAGCAAATGCGGACAAGTCATCCAAGACAATTTTGTACACCGTTCCATAGCCTCCACTGCCGATGATATTTTGCGGCCTGAGCTTCTGAGTCTTGCGTAGAACAGCCTTCGACAGAGGAGTCACGGCTTGTCCTGTGAGTGGGAACATTACCATTCTCCCGCCTGCACAAGTGCAAAAGCCTTCGTGATGAAAAAGCATACTCCAGGAGTTGAATGATCTTCGTGATCAATATTCCACCAAACGGCAGAAGTAATAGGAATCAAAAACTACCTGAGAGTTTAACTTCGCAATCTCGCTTCTTCCTCCGTCGACAGTACCAAATCGAGAAGAGAGTGATCTTGCTGACTGCGAATGCGGACAAGCATATTGCCACGATCGCTCCGACGCTCAATTGGTTTGCAGGAACCTCAGCTGCAACCTCTGCACACAAAATTCAAGATAAATCTCTCTTGAACACACGCGAGCTTGTCGCTGATATGCAAATCATCCATTACGAGGTTACAATAGTTGAGTACCTGATGTATCTGTTTTCTCCAGTAAGTAACGAAAGTTTCCAGAAGTCCTTCCTGTCGGGTTTCCACACAACTTCTCGTTCCCCCAATACCTGCGTAATACACATCCTGTGATTAGTTTGCTTGTCGAAGGACAACTACAAAAAGATCTGACATTGTTCATTGTCGCAAGAGCTAAAAGAATTTTGAGTTACAAGAAAGATATAGTGTGCCAATAAGTTCTGTTCGTCAGAAAACCAATATCGAGTAACTCATCATTCGGGTGATTACTTACGAGGAGGAAGCGAAGGAAGCGAGCACTCCCCCCTGAGGCAGAGTACCTTCCAGCTCATTGTTTGAAACATTTCTACAATGCAAACGCCGTCGGTGAGTCGACTAGTTAAAAATAAATAAAAATGAGGAATAAAAAACTTTACAGACATATCAATTCCACAAGTCAGGATAGAAATGGGTAACTTTAAAGCAGAGACTCTCGAGGTTTGGTTCTTACAAGAAAGAGAGAGTCCACAGATTATCCAATTCCTCGGGTAGATTGCCACGCAGCACGTTGTTGGATAGATCCCTAGTGGAAACACGAATGAAGAATGAGAGGACTGAGACTTGTAAAAATTCCACAATTCACCGCAAACTGAACACCTCTTCGAGCTTCAAGAGTGCTCAGATATGATAATTGGGTACAATTGAGAAGCAAAGAGCATTCCACTTTCAGAGCAAGAGCGGGACGTGACTCACAAAATACTCAAGTTCGCAGCATTTCCAAGAAGAGAGGGAATAGCGCCTCGAAAAACGTTTGATGACAAATTCAACACTTGTAGCTGAACCAAACGTGTCGCATCCAAAGTCAAATTCCCTTCCAGCTGTTTTCCAGATAGGTTGCTGTGCCCAATTTTGGTACGTATCGTTCAGAACAAGACTACTCAAACGACTTCCAACACATTATGCGAGCTGTACAAACGTTGCACACAACGAACTTGCTAAACCTAATTAGTTGCAGAAACCGGGACATCGTGCGCCGAGCCCTTCAAACATCAACGCAAATTTGCGACTGTAGCATTGGGCAAATTCAGCGAAAACTGCTACAAACCAGTGGCGAGACTTACACGGACACCACGTGCAAATCCTCAGAGCATCCGACTCCACTCCATCCACAAGGTGTTGAGTGCGAGGAGTTCCAGCCCACCAAGTTGCCACCAGTGTCGTTCAATCTGCTACTAAATTCTAGCAATGCATATCCTGCATAAATACACGAACATAACGTATCAGCACTCCTGAAAGGGGTGCACTGTAAGTACTCAAAGCGTCTCCATTACCCGCATCAGGTTTCAAACCTACTCATGAAGAACAATAGACATTTTTCAGATAGTCTTAGCGTTCCCGGAAGCCACCTTCATCGTTCAACGCCGAGATGGATTCTGCTTCGAGGAGGGTCCAAACAATGCACAGCAACAGTACCCGCCGCAGGTGACGCCCCATCCATGCGGACGCCAAATTATGACACAACCTGAAAAACTTTCTCATTGCAGCAGACTCATGATCTGAAACCTGTGCTTCCTCCACATCCTTCCCCAATGCGCTAAACTCTAAACACGGTCCTATCTCCGCAACAGCCGGCTCCGAACCGGATCTTCAGCATGATACCAACAAAACCTGTCCGATCCTCAAAACAGTGTGATGAACCGAGAACGACCACACCAAGCGTGCCGGCTTCATGCAGACCCTCCAAACACTACCCCTGCAACGCACCGAAACGTAGCATCTCCCGGGGAATTGATCCCACACGACAAACCTGGATACTACAACTACTACCCCTATTCCTACTACTCAATGAGCCTGGTCAGCAACCAAACCCACCCCGCGTTTCTACGTTAGATTCAGCGACCACATCCGATCACAATCTCCAAGCATGAAGAAAGCCCCGACAAACCGAAGTGCCGACTCTCGCGCCACACCATCACCATGAGGACCGAGAGTTCAGGACACCACCAGGAATCACTGTAGACCCGCGGACACGAATCTCGGGGAGATAAGCTTCCGAAAACGAGATCGAAGGGCAGGAAGCAGCAGCGGCATCTAGACAGGCTCATACCACTCAGCACTCAGCGAGGGAGAGAGGGAAGGGAGGGTCCACACACACAGTCTGTCCTACTTGCCTTGCCACTGTCCAACTGAGCAAGTTATCGATGCCTGTGCAAGTTGCAACACAATTAGTGTTGGCCCGCGGCCACCGCATTGCTTGTTGATGTTGATGTTGTTGTTGATGTTGATGTTGTTGTTGCAGTCTCTTATTCTTCTTCTTCTTCTATTGTTGTTGTTATTGTTGCATTTCTAATCGAACTTTGTTATTGTCTGTTTCTGCTTCTCCTCTTGCTTCTAGTTTTAATGGTATTTTTTGCATGTAGTTTTGCTTTGTTACTTCATGTTGCATGATCCAGATGGGTTTCAGTTTGTTACTGAAGTTGCATGTGTGCGTGTTTTCACATTTCAGTTTCAGTTCTAGTGATGTTGTTGTTGTTTGGTTTTTGTTTTTGGTTTTTGTTTGGTTGTTTGGTTGTTGTTTGGGATTCGTTTCGGATGCTTTTTTTTTGGTTGGGTTTTGCGTTGTGCTTTGGAACTATTCATATGCTCGGTTTGATCATTTGTTGAGTTATTTGTCTTCAAAATGTGGATTTGTTTGGGAACCACTTAAGAGTCGGAATGAAGGAAGTGGTGATTTTGATGTAAAACTCGTGAAAAAAATATACCATGCTCCTTGAGTGTGGAAAGTTTGTGATTGTTAGAAATTTTAAAAAGGTATAATTCTTTTTACTTTTTTTTCTTTTAATAATTATCATGAGATTTGATTGAAACTTTTGACTTATTCCTTATCTATTTTTTTCAAACAAATAAAAAATTGTTGTCAAGTGGTTGTCTTGGAATTCAAAACAAAATTTGATAAGATGAGGTATTTTAGCCCAGTTTATAATACGTCACATTTCGAATTTCAAAAAGGTGAAGAGTCTCATTAAAGCATATTTTACTAGATCTTTTATGGAATAAAATCTACCAAGAAGGTAATAGGAAACAACTCATGTGGAATCTTTATAGCAATGTAGGTAAGATATGATTCTATGGAACTTTTCTTATTAATGGCCCCCTCTTCTTCTTCATATACAAGTAACTATGAAGAATCAATTGAATCCACAAAAGAAAGTTTATTTAAAATAGAATATAAAAAAGTTTATAATTCATAAATTCTAACAGAAGAAGAAAAATGGGAAGGGCCAGCTCTAGGCAGCATTTTTATTTTAAATTGGAAAATAACAATTCATTCATCCTAAATTAAATTTGCTTCATATTTGTTTAATTCATGTTTTTTTTTAAATTATCATTTTAATGTATTGGTAAAGAAGTAATAGCATTAGTTTTTAATTCAAATTATAATACAAACCTTTTTATACAAAAAGAATAAATTATTCAAATATTTAAACAAAATTAGAATATTTTTTTCACATCACATTTATTAATAAAAATGAGTTTTAATTTAATTTAATAAGAACAAAGGAAGATCAATAAATTACAACTATAAAGAATGTCATAAATTAAAAGTAATAAATAAGTAGATTTTTATATGTATCATGTTGGTTAATTATCTTTGGTTATTTATTTTCAAATATTTACTTAAAATATAATAAACGAAATTTCTAACATCTTTTTTTTTCTTTTTAAAATTTGAGTTAAGAATGTTTTGTATGGTAAAATTTTAGATTGATTAAGATTATGTTTAAGTAGATTTATTATTAAAAACTTAGTTTTGTTTTACCCAAATAAGTATATAACACATCAAATAATTTTTGAGTTTTTAATTTTAAAAATTGATACAAGTAGAGCACAAGAACGATATTAAATTTCTGTGTCTTCAAAAACCTGTGTTCATACAAAGAATCATAATATAAAATATTTAAATACCTAACAATAAAAATAATTAAATTTGAAATCAAAAATATTAATGGAAATAGCTAAATCCGACACAAACAAGTATGCTTTTTATAACAATTCATAATTTTATTAAATGAGTTAGAAACTATTTTGGTAGTTATAAAAATTAAAAACACTGCAAATTTAGTGTACAGTTTTTTTAAAATAAATAAATTTAAATTTTAAAAAAAATAAAATCAAGTGAATAAAATGACATTGTGTTTTAAAAATGGTTTAGGTGAAAAATTATTCATATTCAAGTTGTTATTTTAAGCAATATATATTCTTGATAAAAAGAATTTGTTTATTTAAAAAAAATATTATGATAGATATTAATTTCATTTGCTTGCCAACAATTAATGCAAATTGTGTAGTTTAATCAAATTTATATACCAATTTAATATTATTTTTTATTTACTTAAAAATAGGCTTCATAAAACTTAAAACCTGAATTGAGGAAAAAGCTCAAAATTTAACTTCATTGTATATATAAATAAAAATATTATTTTATCCAATTTTTCTCTTAAACACTAACAAATTGAAATTTGCTGGTTGTTAAAGTTTTGGTTTGTAAGCTTTTAGTGATTGTTCTTGTTTTTTTTAATTAATAAATGATCCAATAAGATCTTAAACATTGCACCAACATATATACACATTAAATCATTAATTGAATTTAATTCTTCATTTGTGTTTTATTTGGGGGGACTATGACTGGCTCTATTTTGATTTGTATGAAACCCTCATCAGCCTAGGGTAATGCCAGCTCTTAATAGGTACCACAATGGATGACAATGCCACCAATTAAATTGAAAGTAAGTTCTAACCCACAACCCAAAACATTGTATCATAGTCTGTGTGAAGAAATAAAGTAAAAAACAGAATGTAAACTTGTTTGAAGAAGAAGACCAAGGTATTGTAGGTGCACATGAACAATAATGTCAATTAGGGTTAATTAATATCAAGGGCCCTGCCACACAACACAAGGTTGTGAGGAGGAGGCTCTTCCCGTCTCCGAACATCGTCACTTGTATTGGAATTTGCAACGTGTAGATACAGCTCTTGACCTAGCCATTGTCGTTGCAAATCCTGCGACCTGATGTTCCATAGCCCAGGGTTGTCCAGCTCCAGCATCACTACCGTCCATGAGTTTCCGTAGACCTGAAGGACATGAAAACAACACTAAAAACATATATATATATATATATATATATATATAAATATTTCACAATGTTGTGCCACATAGCCAACATATTCTGAAGATGTTTCTTCAGACATTTTTCTCCTGTCATACCTGAGTGGTGGTCCGGGCTACAGCGTCCAGGAGGTTGTAGCTTTGGCGCGCATCTGGATTCCATTCTCCCCACCCCATTCTGCATTATCAGAAGGCAGAACAATTCGCTCAGGCTAGAATTTTGCGTGTTTCGATGTAGGATTTGTGATTTAGGGTTAGGGTTTTGTACCTGGTTTGCAGGAGTTTGATCAATTCAACTCTGTGTGATTTCATCAAATTTCTGCGTGACATTGCTTACAATAATCCCTTCGTGAATCTAAAGAAATGGGGGATGAGTATTGTTGTGATAGTGTAATTGGGAAGCTTGGTGCAAAACAAATTGGTAAGTATCATTCGTGTCAACATACCCCACGACGAAGAATGCGTAGCCGTCGATGTGCCAGGACTGCAGCGTGTTCTCTGGATTCTGAAATACAATCTCAACGAACGCCCGAAAATCACCAGCAATCACTGAGCTTGCAATGGAGGGCGTTGCATGGTCAATTGGGTGGTCGGGTATGGAGCCAACTTGGAAGACCCCTTCCAGCTTCAGATAATCAGCCAGTTTGATAGGCGTCGTGGATCGGACAAAGGATACCCCGTTGACCATGTAACGTTGCTTCTCTTTCAATTTCAGGACAGAATTTGCGAAAACGTAAGTCTTGGAGATCTTAATACGGCCATAATGATATGATCCTTGCGGATTAGGCCTTGCTGCACCTGTTGTCAAGTTCAACCTGCGAATCTAGCACGAAACCGATCACGGTTGATTTGTTTAACATAGCGACATTTCAGCAAAGGGGTTAAGGGTTTTCAAAAAGCTCACCGTATGCTCCGAGCTTGCTCCAATGAGGACTGAACATCATTTGGAGCCCTGGGAAGATCTCCAGAAGCAGATCCCCTGTTTAAGGTTGAATTATAATGAAGAATTGCTGAGCCATTAAGCTCAGGCCAAACAAATCTTGTGCTTGCAATAATTTGAAAGTCTGCCGGGATACGCTGGTCCATTGTTACTAAGACAGAGTAGGACTGTCCCACATGAACGTCTAGTGTGGAGTAATAAGTTTGCGTCACATACGATCCTTCCGTCTCCACCAGCAGTAAGCGGTGCCCTTGGATCCTAAAATTAAGTGTATGTGTTAACCCCACATTGGAGATTCGTAGCCGATATGTTTT
This sequence comes from Physcomitrellopsis africana, assembly GCA_036785485.1. Classification (NCBI taxonomy): domain Eukaryota; kingdom Viridiplantae; phylum Streptophyta; class Bryopsida; order Funariales; family Funariaceae; genus Physcomitrellopsis; species Physcomitrellopsis africana. Next base: position 48,952 of record JAWRVF010000374.1, on the reverse strand, counting down.
CCCTGCCGACACAATTGGTTAGTGCCCTGAATATTCCGCTTTTAACAGGATCCATTTTCCATCTATCACAGTGAAGCCATGAAACACGCACCTGGATTCACAGTGAACGACGTCTGAAGAGGACCTAGACCATTGATAAGTATTCCATCAGGGGAGCCCAGCAGATATCCATTGTCTAAGTTGTTCCTCAGGGTCTGTTTGCATAAAAGAATACAATGCTGTTATGGCTGCTACTTGGAAACGTCATTGAAATCATGTTGAGTTACGCACGAGGAGTTCAGTATGAAACTCGAGAGAAGTCAAATCTGAAGGTTGCAGTAGCCATGACATTTCCAATGCTGGTACAGTGCTTACTGGAGCAGTACTTGAAGTCTGTGATAGCAATGGTGTATTCAAGAGCATCAAACAGGTGAAGGAATTGCTTAGACGTCGAACCTGGTGGTCAGTTTTATACCAATCTCCGATGAGTACTGCATAATCATCCGCAGGAGGTACAAATGGAGAGGAGATGATACGGCGAGGATTTACTCGTATACTACCAAATCCACCAGCTGCTTTTTGAAACATCAAGGAGGGGTAATAGTAGTAGCTTCCAATCTGGTCTTTAGCTTTGAAGGTATAGGTCCAGCTGCTACCCGGTTGAATCGGGCAATTAGTTTCTGCAACTCCATCTTGCCATGAATTCTTGCGTAACTGAATTCCGTCCCTGCATATACTTAAGCAATGATAATCACAAGCAGACCTTTCACGTAGGTGGAGGATATTACAACATTTCTCAAATCTGGAGCATGGAGGACGACAAAAGAGCAACTAAGCATGGTTAGATGTGGGGTTGAGGAGCTTACCAAGTGATGAGGAGGGGTTCATCGAGTTCATTGTGCACATTGATTATGAGATTGTAGTTTGTTGTTGTCTCCAGTTGAGGTCCTGGAAATTGATTGTTGATTGCTATTACCTGCCATTTCAAACCTTGCATCAGCTCCATTCATAATAGCGGTAAGTTCCAATAAGCTACTGTAGATGGTTCTATATCACAAGCAGAAATGTAAGAGTGACATGCTACTTCAAAAGGTTGATTCCCACCAGGGGCAATCATTTATTTCGCATAATATCGATTGCGGTCCACACAAGGACATTGCTAACTTTCAGGTGCCTGACATTTAACAGATACAGATTTTTTTAATGAACACTTGTGTAGTACCTGTCATTGAAATGAGGAAATTTCTGCTTTCAATTAGTGTGTTATTGAACGATATAGAAACAGGACTTGACAAACACCAACTGCTCGCTTCTACGGTGGCCATTTTGGGTTCAGTGGCTGCCGAAAAACCAAAGAGCAGTCAAAATTATACCGCGAAAGATCCCCACGTCAATGATACCTAATTGAATCGTTATGATTTTACGCTAATTACATTATTGGTATTATGTTGGTAGCATATATTGCATGCAGAAATGTATAAGGTCTTTCTTTTGAAGCAGACTTGCAAGATGAACTGAACTTACTTTCTGCGAGACTCCTAACGGTGAAGCACTGATGTAGGAGACTGTCCAATCCTCATACTGGTATGGATCCTCCGCATAAACTATGATCCCGCTCAAAGCAGTGATCAGAATGTATGCAAGTGTTCCACCCATCCTATCACATCCAATCAATCACATTTTCGGTTTCAATCAGCTCCCGGTTGTCCAACCCTGTTGAAAAACTCGCATGATCGAAGAATCACTCTCGTTCAACATTAAACGCATGGTAAAGGTGAAAACTAAATACTTGATCTTCAGTGAAGACATCATGCAATAACAATAGCTTTCCAATCACAGAATTATAGACATACACTAAACAGGGCCGTTTCCGGCTCAAACTTCCGGAGAAAACACACACAACTGTTACAAATTTCACTACATATTGTGCAAAAATTCATTGCTCGCGCAAATGAAACAACTAATTCCCAGTCTCCAGTAAATCTAGTGGAGTTTCGACCATGACTATGCACAAAAACCTAAATTCCCGTGTCTGAAGCACTTCTACTTGGATTGCACAGCGAAATCCTTCCTAGAGGAGGGACTTTTCACGCCCTATTACCAATTCATTTCCCTTCCTCCAAGTGCCGCTTCTTCCAGACACAATTGCGCTGTAGGTGGGACCTCGTAACGGAAGCTCACCACCAAAATTTCGAAATGCAAGGGGGGGAGTGTGATCGGGCCGAGCTTGATGAGCGTGGAGTTGTTATTCTCGTAGTGTTCAGTGCAAGTCGGCCGACAGACAAGAAGAAGGGAATTGGCGGGAACACAACGACCCCGCCGTTTCTTGCCGAGTTGGTCTGCCACGTCATCTAGTACCTTTGCTTTATCTGCAATTCCACGTCATCGGGTCCTGCTGCCACGTCTGCATCGTTGCTCACCGACTGGATGTGTTTTGAATGAGGGTGCAATTGGTGCACGTGTGGCGTTGTTGAGTTGAAAGATGATTGGTTGTTTACTTATAAATAAGTTTAGGGTTTAGGGTTTTTAAAGTAGTCAAAGCATAATGTTTGTATAAAATAAGTTGAAGAGGGTCATTGTTAAATAAGTTAAAAAATATATTATCTTATTTTCTCATTGTTACAAATCTAAATTCAATTATAAAGAATAAGTAGATTCTCATAAAAACGAAACTCAAAAAAAAGATATAAATAATAGATGTATTTTTTTAATTATTGGAATAAATGTATTACAAAATTTTAAATTAATCAAATAAATAGAAGTAAGTATAAATAAATCAAATAAATAAAAATATGTTAGATAGATATTATTTTTCTTAAGAAACAACAAGTAAGATTTCTAAACTGAGATTGAATTTAGAGATATCTTTAAATGTGGCAAATGGCCATTGTAACTCTTTTTAGAAGTTTCCTACACCTAGAATATGTCTTATAACTTAGAGACTTGGCATGCAAGCCGTGTGGCCCCTAGAAAACTTCTATATGCCCTTATTTTTAGCTAATATATATAGAGATAAGATTGAAGTCATTCTAATTCTTTTTAATATATTTATTTGTACTCTAATCTTGGTTCAAGTCTCCAAATTTTTTTATAATTAAAAATTACCATTCTATTATCTTCTTATCTTATAAATATATTTTTCTTTAATCTTCTTTCTTCTTTGTTAGTTGTACATAAATATGTTGTATTTAAACAAGCATGTCCAGATTTATGTACATGACAAGCAATTTCTAAATATAAAAAACTTGACAATCTTGAACTAATACTAGAGTACAAAAAATACATTGACAAGATTAAAAATGGTCTTTGTTTTACTTCTATATATACTATTCAACAAAATGGCCTCATAGAATCTTCATTAGTTAGTATAAAATATTTCTAAAATTTAAGATAGTTCCATAATAATTTCTTAGATTTAAAAAAACATAGAATTAGATTTTATAAATATTTGGTAGATCTAAAGAAATTTGTAGAACTAAGCTACTTCTAAGAAGCTCTCACAATGTTTTACAAAAACGATGTTATTAACTTGATCTGTTTCTACTCATTTATATGTATTTGAATATTACAGATGTATTTTTAATATTTATTAAGTTACATTAAAATGTATGACTTTATATTATTTAGTTTACCAAATTTAAAGAATGCCAACAAGAATATGCATTATAAATAAGTATACTTATTATAGTTCACAGATTGTAAATTACACTATCAAAAAAAATATACATGTGGATCTTCAATTTTATAAAAATTAATCTAATTTAAAAAAAAAAAAAAAAAAATACTATTTAAGTAGAAATTATAAATTAAATCTAATTCATTAAAAAAATAAAATACTAATTAAAAATAAATAAAAATTTATCTCTATAAAATTTCTTTTATTAGAATATTTTTTAAAGTATCTAAAATAATTACTAATAATAAAATCAACATACCAAAAAAGGTTTAATTCATATAGAGTAGTTTTAGTTTTGGCTTTATAATTCATTTTTTTTATTTCAACATATGTTGGTATCTTACATTTTTTTTTTATTTCAACATATGTTGGTATTTTCAAATTTTAAAAAAGTTGTAAGAAAAAAAAGAAAAAAAAGAAAAAAATTAAATTTTTATTATATGTTTTTATAAAAATACCAATTTATTTATATAAAATATAATCATAAAGAATAAATTTAAACATACTAAAATTAAATTCATTTTTTAAGAAATAATTATTAAGAAAAATCTTGATAAGATTTTCCTTGATTTAATATTTGGCCTAAAACTTAGAACATAACTCATCTACTGTAGTATGAAGTTTGTGGTTTTTTTTGCATAAAAATTAATTATTTTCGAGACCCCACTTCATGTTTTAGGTTCTTTATTCATTGCCCAAGTCATTGTTACTTGGCTTGATCTCATATTATAAGTGCTGAGTTTTTTGAAGATTAAATGCTGTGGTTTATGTACTTGTATCTCTCAAGACCTTCATTATGTGATACTCCTTGTTAACTCAACAATGAAACACTAGTTTTAAAATTCCATGAGTTTCTTATATTAAGTTTTATTTATCTCAATAAAAATCTTTAAAAGATTATTTTTTTCAATCTACATTGTGAATATATCATTAGTATTATTCATTAGCATAAATTGCAACTAGATGATATATTCTTCATTAGTAAAATATATTTTTTCTTCTATTCTCTAATTATTAATGATTGATATCAAACACAACTACAAATCTTTCCAAAATTACCTCATTTTATGTTATAGTAGAAATTTTAATTAAGAATATTATAAGTTTATATAATGAATGATTTTTAAAAAATGGAGTTTAAATAAACAATTGTTCAACTATTTAACATTTAAAAAAAAAAAAAAAAAAAAAAAAAAATCATCATCAAGATCTGGTTAAAACTCTGATACTTAAACTCATTTTTAAATGAAAAAGTCTTTAATCTCTAAATGTTCATATAAGAATATACAAGTAATAAATAGATACTAATAATATTTCTTACAGGTTAATGACTGCACATACCAAAAGGCAAGAAAATTTGCAAGAAAAGATGTAAGACAAAGATAATGAAATGAAAAAAGATCAATGAAACTGAAAGAGATAAAGTTTTCCATGCATCTATCTTTATAAATGTATATAATAAATTATAAATAAGTAGATTGAATTTCTAGTTCTTACGAATCTCATTCAATCAGTTATAAGAAGTTTTTAAAATTTTCAAAAAGGTTAGTTTTAAAAAATCGGACAAGAAAATTAATATTCATAATAATTGTTTAAACAATAAAATATATAAATCACTTCAAAATGATTTATAAGTTATAAAAGTATCATATCCTCAATTTTAAATATCAATAATTAGTATTAATTTATGATGTATATTTGATTATAGATTTATGTTAGATTATTCAATTTGGTTTTCTTATATTTTATATGTCTAAATGGAAATTGATATTTTTTTCATATAATTATATTTTTTATAATTTCAAATAAATAACAAAAAGTCATGGTATTGTATGTTTGATTTCATATTGAGTAGAATTGACAGCAACATATAATTTGTATTTATTGATTTAATTACTCAATTGATATAGTATGATTTTTTTAATGAGAAGTGCTATTGTAAAAATTGAGACTTTCTGACATAAATTCTCTCAAAAAACTTCAAAATCAATAATTTTCTGTTGGACACATACATATATAGTAAGTACAATTATATGTATGTAAAAATGTAAATAATAAATAACAAATTATAAAAATTGTAAAAACAGTTTGTTCAATACTACAAACTGCTTAAAATGTACTGAATATCACAATCTCATGATACTAATTCTACAGAAATCAAAATGAAAACCAACATAAACATGATATACATTTCATGAAAAATGCTTGTTTCTCTCTTCAAAATCCACCCACAATGAAGGCTGGCAATGTACACAGAACCGCATCAGAAAGAGGAGCAACAAAAGCTTTTTTTTTTTTTTTTTTGTAGTTCCAGTCTGTATGATTCACTCAGCAATGAAGAGTTCGCACTCAAAACATAGCTAAACATCTGATCCATAATGCTCATAAAATCACCGACTCCACCGGAATTCCTATCTGGTCCACAAAAAAGGAACCATTTTTCTTTGATATGTTACATGGTTTCAAGAGCTGGTCTCTTCAGCACAACTATATACTTCATCTCTGTACAAGAGCATGGTGAGCATTTCCTCATGGTTGTGCTATCTGATATGAATCCTCGAGCAGATCATAGCACAAGCACCCGAGCTTTCTGATCAGCAAACAGCTGCAAATACAACCTCACTGATTTGCAAACGATCTGTCAAGTGTGGAGGATACGAGATCAAAAATGTGCCAGGTAGCATCGCCTTGCACTGGTGGGTCGGTGAAGAGCAAAGCCCGCCGATTCTCCACCTTCCAGAGGTTCTTCTGAATTGCGGTTAAGTTTGTGACTGCCACATCGATGAGAATCTTGTCGAGTTTCGGCACATCATGCTCAGGGACAATCAAGGAGATGCTGCTCCAGTCGATGGTGTGTGAGTAAGGGAGGGTGATGTTGTCTGCGATGATGACCGGGACGCAGCCGTAGGTGACAGCTTCGACAATCCGGGGGCTCCAGGGTGCCCACCCTAAGGGGCACAGGCAAAACGTGGAGCGCAGCATCTCTTGCTGGTAGTTGTCCACCCGGTGCCGCTTCAAAACAAATCGCTTGTTGCGGGAAAATCTTTTGTATAATACAGTCCTTATGCCCCTGCCACAAATAGGCGATGGCCCAGTTAGCACAAAACAGATTGCTCGGTGGAGTGAGTGGGACTGTAAGTTGCACAAGTTTGCGTCTGATCTGTCAGAGCCAAGGACTGACACCGTTGCCGGTGATGACTAGCACATGTCAATTAGAACCATTTCTCCCAAGCACGTGTATGTGTTTTATTTAGGATAAGAATTGAAATGTCGTAAGTGATGAAATCATATGCATCGAATGACTAAGGAACGACCGACACAATAGTGATGTAGGCACCCACTTGCTGTAAATCAGGCCACTGACGTTCTTGGGGTTTATCTCCATCTTTCCTCTGAAGTATGCGAATATATCCCGTCTTTGATGCTCTGGGGGATCCTGTACATAAGATGCAGCGACAGAGGGCGAGATGTATGGGGGGATTTGTATGCGCTCTGCTGCTTGACAAGGATGGAAGCCTTGCACTCCAAACGTCTGAAGAATCAAAGAGTTTCGCATGAATTCTGGTATTCCTTGCGCAATTGCCTGGGTCTCCTGCATCCACAATGTTGAAGAACCATGCTTGTTAAGATGGGAAAACATCGGCTGTCAGACATGCTCGTCGTGAGCGAGCCCGATGCCAAACAATCCGTTAAAACAGGGACATATGATAAAAAAACATTTGGGTCTTGCTTTTGCGAATTGATACTGAGAAAATGGGTTAAGATTCTCACAAGGGTGTGAAAACAGGCACCGTAGTCATGTGCAGCGACGAAAATGTGATCCCTCCCCCAACTACGATTCCAAAACTCCATCTTCGTAGAGACATGATTCACGGCTGCTTGCATGAGCTTGGGCGCGTGTCCGAGCCAGGGAAAGCCAGTCTTCGGGCTGAATTTGCACGAGACGTACACAGGCATGAAGAAAAAATCAGCTTCGTAGGGATCCAATGTTCTGATGGGACTCGTCATAAGAATCTTGTGAATGGCAACTTCGGATGCAAACAAATGGTTGGAACAGCGTTCGTCGACCAGCCAGTCTTCGTTGAATTTCGGAGGCAGGTCATAGACGTAGATTCGGATTGGGTTGGCGAGGTTCAACGGGTTGAAGGGAGTGGTATCAAAACCTGAAAGACGCAAGCTCTACAGTCAGTTCGTATAATTGGCCAACTGAGATTTCGTCAATTCGTTTAAACTTCAAAAAGCCACTTTACAAACCTCGATGGATCTTCAGAAACAAATATGGTATAATTAAATAATCCACGCAGCGGTAAAGCAACTAACAACTTCAAAAATTTGCTTTCGCAACCTAAGAAACAAAGCACTCTGTTCAAGGGTTGCATCATTTGTTCGCATTTTACAGAAACAACATGAATTGAGGTCAGGCGAGTATTAGATGGATGTCCGAGAATTGAACATAGAACACGAGAATCTCAAAAAGATAACGAAACCTGCAAACCCAAAGGTCGAATCTATGATCAATTTCTGACTTACAACGTACTAAGCGATAGCTGCAGCTGGAGAAAACTTTGACAGACTTGCGATTCGATGTACACACACACACACACACCCGCACATACACTGATCCTAGTCATAGGCAGGTTAGGAAAACGTACTTGAAACATTAAACAGAGTGAAGTGGTCAGGCTTAAGCTGCCACTCTTTATTGCTCTTCCTAACCTCCAATTCTTCATGCAGCGCATTGCTTGTTTCCCCGAGTGACATAGCACGTAAGCTCGTTCTCAGCAAAGCCTGGTGACCAGATTTTGGATTTACCAGGGGCATATCCACAGCAGAAGGAAGGACCAAGAGGCAGAGGACGAAGACGGAAAAGAAGGTGCAAATTGCCGGCGATAACGAGCGCGGCTTCTCCCAGTAAGAATACAAAGTACTGGGTACTTCATGTCTGTGGTGTTTCGAGAAGGAAGTGAAGGAGCTGTAACTTGGAAGTCCTTTGTGCCCGTTGCTCTTCCAAACTCCCGAAACGCGATGCATCGCAATTTCGATTTCACTATTGCTTTGAAGCAACTACAACGAAAATTGTAACACAAGCAGTAAACAACTACCCCTCTCACCAACTACACCCCTCAATTGCGTTTCTGTTGTGAAGAAATTCGGTTAATTACAGAAAAGCGGAGCGCGGTCTCATATTCGGAATTGATCGATAGTGAAGCGAGATTCCCAAGACAACAGAAACTTCCAGTTAATTGAATTTGGGGTGACCTCAACAACCTGAGTTGAGCGTTGGGTCATTTGTTGGTCCGCAGGAAGCACGCTAGATGATCATCGTCAATCAAATTTGTCAAGAAAAACTTGAGGACAACATCTCTCATTAGCTAGAAGTAGGGACAGTAGGATAACTCCGAAACGCTCTTGCTTCTTCCATCCCCGTACACTCAACAACCATGGAAAAAAAAAACAAAAAAAATTGCCCCTGCTGTTCCTTGGACTCTCAAAGGCGTTTGGGTGCTCTCAACTTTCCCTGATTCTCAATTGCGTTGCATCGGGCAAGAGAGAACAAACTTCTCACCGGTATCCTACCTACTCACCCTGCGCTTTGACACAACGAAGCCTCGCTGTTAGCTTCCCACGAATCAAGTAGCTCGTAGCACCCTGATAAACGTCGTGTGACAAAGGTTTCAACACCCCGTGAAATGGTAACCGGCTCCGTATGCGAACCTCCTTTGTACGTTGTTGAATCTGTCCCTTGTGTGGACGTGAAGGACAAGTTCAACCAGACCACCTTCGATCGTAAATATACTCTCCTTCACTAGGACGTGGTTTACCTACTCATGAAGTTGGACCACAGACAGCTTCGCCACCAACTGACGCTAAGTCAATCAACTCGCAAAACCAGCACCACAGCTGATAATCAACTGAATAAAAAGGTGCACCCAACAATTCAAAGGTTTGTGCAAAAGGAAAAACTAGTGAGCACGGGGTACTCACTTTCACTAACGAATTAACCAACGTGACGTGGTGAAAAACGGGTCGTAACCCAAGTCAAGCGTCATTGCACAACACGTGACGACTCCTGTAGTTACCTCACAGTGTCTCTTTAACAATAACGATTCTCACAAGTCACTCACTGAGAGGTTTAACATAAGTTGCAAGTTTAACAGACCTGAGCCATGAACTGGCATCCGCATTCTAAACTCCCGGACCCACCAACTCAAAAAAAACCAAGACTGAAGCGTCCACAACCGAGGAACCGGATGGAAAGCTCAAGGAATGGCGACGCCACGCGGCGATTCGCTGCCACTTCCGCGGATTCAGCAGATACCGGCACAATGCCCCGCAGACCACAGCAGCACACTGTAGAACAACAAAACCCACCGGTAACACTCCCCCCTCGAGACCCATGTACAGCCTGTGACCAAACCGATCGGTATGAAAAGGAGTTGCACACACCAGCGCACCACCGTCGCTGCCAACAATTGACTCCCAAACATCTTTTCCCGGCCACGGAAACATCACTCCCCCTCCTCAAGGTTCCGTTTCCGAATTTTATTCGCGACAGTACATTCCACACAGCCCCCTGTCTTGTCGTTTCATTAACAGCCAACGGACACCTGGGACGCCCCAGTCACACAGTCTAGCTTGCCTGCAATGGCCCGCCATAGCCATTGCTGCAGCAGCAGCTCCGGGGGCCTTCACCAGGAAGGCTTCACTCAAGGTCAGCATGTGCACCAGTTTTTCTTCCTTTGTGTCCCATTGCAGACATGGCTTCCTAGACTCACAAGCTTGGGTTTGAGTTTTCACAAGGCTGGTCAGTCGTGAGCTGTGATGTAGTGGGAGAGTTGTGTCGACTGTGCTAGATCGGAGCTTCGATATGCAGTGACTCCATGACAATCAGACTCGGTGACAGACCCTGCGTCGAACCATCCGCCCACCTGCTTCCGCCCTTGACTTGGGCCCAGAGTCGCCAGGTGTGTGCGCGTCCGAGTATGCTTGCCCTTGCTGAGCTGGCGTCCAAGACCAGCGGGCGCGTCCAGGTGGCTGGGTGGCACTGTGCCAGGGTGTCGAGCCCGGTCAGCTGTATTCCGATGTCCAGCTCAGCAAAAGTCGGGAGTGGCGTTGTGTTGACCGATTCTGGCTCTGACTTTTGAGTTGGTATTGTTTTGGAGTTGGTGGCTTTTACCACGTTAATTGTTTCCACGAGGTGTTCAAAATTTAACATGGAGATAAATCATGGTATTAATGAAACCTTCATAAGTTAACAAAAACATAATCTAAGATGGATCCGTCTAAAACCCATCAACGTTAAAAACACCCTCAACTTGTGATTGGTAATGCAAGATTTATTTTGGATTCAATATGCAATAATATGTATATATGTATGTATAAATTTTGGGTGACGAGATAGGAATATGTACTTCAATATGAACAGAAAAAATGTTTAAATAAGATTTTTTTAGAATGAAAATCATTTGAATTATTCCTTCTTTTATACTAATCCAAGCTTTTGATTATATAAAGGCCCAAGAGCCTTAATATATCAATCTAAAAATTGAAATTATCATTCTACAGTAATCAATTGTAACAAATCAACCGAAATGAATAAGATGTATTGTTATCAATTTAATTTTAATTGTGATGCTTAAAAATTTTAATTAGCTTGTTCTCTATATTGTATCGACAAAATTGTTTCATTTTCTATTGGAAGTACACATTCCTTTTTATCAATATTCCATATATATATACACACACACACATATTAATAAGCACTAAATTAAACCAAACAAAGTTTCACCTCCATGATCAAAAGTATTCAATAGATGTTATTTTATATATTTAATTATCTTATCTATCTACTAATTGACTTTGCCGTTGGCTTTAAACATAAAAATTGGGGCAAAGTCTTCAAAATTGGGACAAAAAACGAACATGCTTACAGATTAAAATTTTAGTTTTAAAGTCAAGTCAACCCTTATTCCTACAAAATATAGCAAAGAATTGTCATTTGACTATTTTCCTATGCAAAGAATTGTCGTTTGACTTAACTTCAAGCAACAACATATCAAGGCTTATATTCTTTAACAGATTCATGACCTCGGCTATTGAGACTATTTTCCAATACAAATGCAAGTCAAGGTATACATATGCACAATTCCTGGATGGATGAATAGTACACACATGGATGAATGTTATGGAAAAGAGCATGACCTGCAAGAGCAGGCGGGTCTTGTTTGCAGCCAGAATCCAGCGATCAAGACCAGTCCATAAAGTAAAAGGCAAAAGCAGGGGCTAATACATGGATGGCTATTGATCACACGGGAAAAGTGAACTCATGCGGTTGGACAGAGTACATACGTTGCGTGATGCATTTGATGTATATCACCTTTGTCATGTTTCATTCATCCTGTTTTTGGATGGATGAAAAATAAAAGCCCCCAAAAGAGATTGTGCCGCACTTGCGTAGATTGCCAAGTTTCTCGACCATCAGCTGCGAAAATCCATGACGATCTTCGATGGTTTGTGGTTTTTGCAAATTAGGGTTGTGTACATTGCTTGAAGGGGAAGATTTTTGCCGAGCTGCTCGACCAGAAGATTTTTTGTAGAGCAACTGCGGTTGAAATTCTGGACTTCTTTGAAATGGCAACAGACTGCATGTTTCCGTGCTTTCGAGTTCTTCAGCACCATGACAGGTTTAGGGTTGAGTTTTCGGGGATTACAGAATTGGGGATGCTTATCAGAATCGGAAGAGTGCTCCTCTGCTCGAGCCTTTTGAGTTGTTCTAGGTGAACTTATAGTTTGAAATAGGATTCCATGAAGATTTTGTGGAGAGCTGATGAATCCATCCAGAGACTACTGTTACATTGCTTTCTGTATTTTCAACGTCCGAGACATAATGCAGAAGGATTCGTGGTTGAGGCTTGTTGCTCATGTGGACATGGTTTCAGGATCAGTAGCTCCTTGGAATATATCAAATGTGGTGTTGAGCAGCATCCTCTACCTCTGGGGTCCTGTACGACCTATATGTGTGCATTTAGTGTTGGCTCTCTGCTAAGGTCACCGAAGTAGCACTCGGATTTCGCTGTTGTTTACCCGCATGAAAGTCCCGATTGCATAGGTTAGGGATCTGAAAGCAAAGAAGCTATGGATCTGAATTCTGGCCTTTCCGTGAGCATCTTATGTTGGAAGGGTGGGGGGGAGGATGTGATTGTTAGAGATCGTGTATTCATATGGCAGCCTTGCAAGTTGTCACAGCTCTCTACGTCACGATTCGTTTTGTGGGCTAAGGAGGTTTGAAAAAGAGTATTCACCATGTTGTAGTTCGCCACACTCTCGGCCTGATTTAGATTGTTTAACGACATATTCAACTTGAATATTACATCAACAATGGGGTATTTGGCATTCGCGATGCTTCAAGAATGAGGTTAGTTACTTCGTGCAGGCATGAATTCATGAAGACAGTTATCAACTGCATGATAGAAGAGCCATTGATCGCTGCAGTCAATTGGACGACGGTTGTTGCGTAGAATCAAGAATACTGAGAAACTTAAGCACGTTGGTATTTCTCAGGCTGGTAGAGTTTTTAAGAAACTTTGAACAATACGATGTAACGGGTAGAGTAGGTAATTACAGTCATAGTCTGGCATGTGAAGATGCACGTACAAATTATCAGTTGAACAGAGATGCTTTTGTTGATGACAGCCCATCCAATGTACGTGCTGTAGATGCAGAATCGAAACCACTTTCCAATCCAGATCTCAAAGAAAATGATGTTGAGCATCATGACAGTTCCAACATCATGCTACAGTGGAGGTCTGATTGTCACAATGAATGTCTAGACTGCTTCAACTGCTGGTTGTGGATATTGTAATACAAGATTGGGATCTTCGCTTGAATCCGGGGTTGGAGGGGATGCTTCAACGCAAGAGGTTGAGAGTTCCAATGGCGTACTTAAATTACTGTTTGAAGCTAGGAAGGAGGATGGATACCCATCAGAGGTTAGACCAAAGATCTCTCACGTTTTCTTACTTGGTGTGTTCATCTTGATTCATTTTTTTAATTTTCAGTGATACCTGCCATTGTGGGCAGTTTCTTAATTTCGGAAGAAGGGAGGATCCTTGGATTACAATTATCTGACTTCGCCAGACATTTTCAGGTTCATGCTTCCAGAGGGTGCTCAATTCCTCAGGTTAGTCAGATAAAGTGTAAGAACAATAAATTGCACAATTTTTAGATTCGTTGTGGATCGGATTAATGGCAATGTTCTGTTTTAAAAATAGGGTGACAGCAACGGGAGACAAGAGGGGCGATGATGATGACCATTCATACGTCGACAATCACAAACCCTCGACTTCAGAACCAGATTTGAATGATGTCTTTGGAGGTACAGCACGTACCTAAATTGGAGCCTCGAGGATTAGACGAAGAGGGTATCGAAGAAAGGTACAGATTCATCGAAGCAAGAAAGTAAAGTCGATGAAACACTTGGAGCAGCTGACACTTCTAATGACTAAGATCGTCCAACACCACAGCGTGGACATTCTGGGAGAGGAAGTTGTCTAAACTCAGAGAGAGAGAGAGAGAGAGAGAGAGAGAACAACTGACAGATTTCAACGCCACCATGAAGCACCATACATCTGTGAAGATGCTATAGTACCACAAGTAGAAACATGACAAGGCTTAGTTAAAAAATCCATTAGTTAGACAAAGAGCTGCGAGCATTCGAAATTCGATGTTGCTATGTCTCATAGCCTCCACCTCGGACTGTATCGTCAACAAACATAGCATCTACACCATCTGCATATTGTAAACCACAGTATTTACTAAAAGGCACAAGTCGGTGGAAATCTAAAGAGTAGTTTTCAATCACCAATAACCCTTGACAAATTTTTTGCAAATCATGGTAATTTCCCATCAGCATATACAGTTTTTGGTGAGGTTCAATTCATTATACGAAATTCTTTTCTCCTAGACATTGTGCCCCACATTATGCAGATTGGTTTCAAAGCCACTTAATTCGGGTGCTTTAAATGGCAGAATTGTAAGGTCCACCTGTGAACAATCTGAAACTGATGACGACTCTGAGCTCCGACCAGCTCCTTGCCTTCACTTACCAACGTTGCCTGGAATTCAGGTGCATTAGCAAATGCTCTCCTTTGCCGCAGAGGTTATGCCACAGCATCAAGATGGATTATTTATTCCTCTAACAAAGTATTTGAAGACATGCATTAGTGGCGGAATCGAGTTTCATCTGAAGACAGTTGCTAAGGAACTGTTTTTACGGGTTCTTCTAACAGTTCCTTAACTCGTTTTCGACGATAGTGGGCTTCTGTTCCTCAAGATCTGTTGTTTCAAGCTGGCCGATGGTGCTTTCAGAAATAAGAATCACAAGAAGAGGTTGAAGAAAGACGGGCTCTAACAGAACGTATTGAGGAATGAATAGAAGGGTCTCTGCAACGACCAGCCAGCTTCAAAGCTACACATCAAAGTGATGATGGAAGTTCAGTATCAGATATTGAACAAGTGCTTGAGATATGGAAAGCAGGGAGGCTATCTGTTACCTGATACGAGTCAGTGCTTTCATCAGATCGGTAAAGGGGTCTCTTCACTGTAAACTTGTCCGGATGGGCGTTATATCCCCAGCCAGTCAAAGAATTCTAGAAGCACTCTGTCAGTTGGACCAGTCAACTTTGGAGCTACATACAAGACTCAAGATGCTGGCAAGGGTTTCAATGCGGGATTAATGGCGACTGGCATCGAAAGAAGTGTGTGGGAACAACCCTTCGTAACAATTTCGAGCTGCATTTTCAGTCTTTTTATACCGTTCCACACTTCAAGAACCAGCTCATCAAGAGCTATTGCTACATTACAATCACTGGAAGAGTGGCAAAAACATTTCACACTTATACGAAGATCCAAGTCCTAGTTCTCAAGCTTGTATTTCCTCACAAGAAGCTGAATTAGTCACATTTCGTACGCTGATCGTCTTGGTTTGTCTTAAGAAATCTGCTGTAGACTACTGAACCGATTTTTGCTGGAAAGCTCATGGTAATGGAAGGTCGGATGTCTAAAAGTTTGTGCCTCCGAAGACTGGAGATCTGATGAAGACAAAGTCGTTGGCTGGTTGCCCCAGGCATAACGCGTAGAAAAACTGCTTAGATATCAAGAATTACGACGTAAGAGCTGCTTCTTCTACTCACTGCTTAAGCGGTTTCGTCTTTCATTCACAGGAAGGTCACCGGAAGACCGGGCTTTGCCATTAACTACAGAATCTTGAGTCTTGACTAACCACAAGATTCCCACATGTTTCATGTTTGTTCCCTGCTTTCTAGTAACATTCCGGTGCTGAAAGAATCAGTAATCCGTGAAGTAAGGCATGGCTTCTTAACTTGGGCATGACGCGAAGTTACGACAATGTTCCACAAAATGCTGTCTAGTGATGCTTTTATGGAACACATCAACAACCCTGACTACTACGATAGCTTCGCTACTCATTTTCTTAACTTTCTAACTCATGAAGAATGTTACATAGTTTTCATATGAATTAGCAATTGTTAATTCATCACACACGAATTAACAATTAAGGTTGGCTACACTTCCCCTTTTTCAGACTGTTGAAATAATTCCGGCAGGATTCAATTCCACACATTCGATCTTATAAAAGTCTCCAGCCTACCTGACTCAAATCAACTCAAGTGCCAAGGGTTACCCCAAAACAAGAAAAAAAAGAACGAACAATTTTTTATTTTCAGAGTCTTTTCATGTTCCATGTCCCTTTTAACTGATTTCCCGGACGCCAGTTACATTTGAGTACAATGCTTTACATGAATGCACACTTTCCACACTTAAAACACACCAGCTGACAGGAATTCACTAGTGTTGATTATGCAGCTTGAGGATGAAGCAGACGTCATCGCTGTTGCAGGATAGGTATCTTAATTTTCCGATGGCTGCAATAATCACAAAACACAATTGATAAGCAAGTCATAATTGAAACAAACCAAAACTTCCCAATCTATAGACCTTGAGATCACTGCAAGTTTCATAACAGAACTCACTTCATGACGCCCCAACTGCAGCCTCTTTGATCAGATTTTCATAGAATCTCTCTTGTGTGAATACAAAACTTGGAAACAAGAATTAAACATTAAATAGCTTTGCCGAGACAAAGTTGTCAACTCACCACTACAAGAGGCGTGTATGGGTTATCCTCTTCACTGTGAACAGGAAGATACTGTTCTTCAGCATCGTATTTCAACTTGCTGGAGAAGTACAATACGATGACCACAAGCAAAAAGTAGACCTTGCACGCCAAATGTAGAAGAGCAAGGAGGATAGCAAAAATGCACACTGTCCAAAATGGCAACTTGCCAGTTGCTGGAAAGAATACAGCGAACTTGACAAGATTAGAAAATACAGCCGCAACGACGAGGTCCGCCAGTACGTAAATTAGTGCAGGTGCTAACTTTGTCTTGACGAGATTTGGACTTTTCTTCAGAGCTGCTAGACCATAATTAGCAGGCTCTAAGACTGCAATTAGTTGAGCAAAAAGGAAAAGAATTCCCAAAACCAAAAGGGCGATGCCAACTAACACCTTCTTCAAGATTATAACAATGTGGATGTTAAGGGAATGCTTGAAGAAGTGCAATATGAGGTGAAACGGGACGGAAATCACAAAAACAGTGACAGCAGTAATCAAGAGAACCCAAAGAAAAGTGACGAATTGTCGAAGGAGAGCCTCAGGAAGGGACTTGAAAGTGGACTTGATTATGGAAGGGTCCTCCTCGCCGTTTGCGTAGATATATTGCACTATCTTGGAGATGGCTGCAATGGCAAGGCTTATAAGCAGCCAAATCAAGATGGCCACAGCAAGCCCCACAAGGATAACTTTTACAGGGGGGTGAGGGGGATGAGGGTGAGGTGCGGGTGTAGGTGCGTAGACCTCCGATCCAACACTTCCCTGCACATTCAGACCCTCGAAAGAGTTGGTAAAACTGTGATCCAGACCCTACTCACAATTCACTAGATCTCGATCAACTATCATATTACCTTTCTTCGTAGAGCCTCAAAAACTGTAATCGATCAGATTAATTTCTGGAGCCGGATGGAAACCTAATTTGATAGAGACCTCTTGTTTAATCTATAATCACTGCCCGCTTGCAGAAATGATCTTTATCAGCTGTATTGAAAACTTTCATCCCTATCATTTGGAAGATTTCAGTCGTGCACAGTGCCCTGGAACGTTTTGACGACACGGTTCATAGATCCCTTGAAGGGATCTGAAAGACTGACCAACATGAGTCTGAGGGCAGGTACTTACGTTAAAGGAAATCATCAATTTCAGACAGAAACCCGGATATATACGTCGATCGTGATTACCTCAAGGATTGAGATGCAAATTCAAATAGGAAAAGGAAGAAAGAAGAGCAGCAGTACCTCCGAGGAACTATGGAAGCCCTGAAACCCAGAATAGTGCTGGTGGAAATGGTGGTGATAAAACTGATCAGGGTGGAAATGGTGATGATGGAAATGACCAGGCTGAAGAGAATTGTGGTGGTGGTGATGAGGATGCGGATGCGGATGGAACCCATGACTGATCATCCAAGCGAAGCCAAGCATCTGAACAAGGTGAATCAGCGCCACCGGCAGGAGAAAGGCCATGATAAACGGATGCAGCAAACGGAAATAGCTTGCCAGTAGCCTCCATCCCTCCTTGAAAATTGTTACCACGCTCCATCCTCCTAGATTATCTGGAAACCCCTCAACCATCTTGACTACGTACCCGTTCGACTTCACCCACAATCTGTCACCCAACCAACTAATCAGACAAGACAGCGCACAGACCTCGTCTCCAAAAAAACGCCTCAAAACCGGTTTAAAATGACGGCCATCCTCATGAAATAGCAACTGCTCACAAACAAAAGCTCCAAGAAGAATCTGCAACGCACCCAAGATCTTCGCGTCGCTACGCCACACTTAAAAGCCTTCACTCCCAAAAGGTGTCGGCAAGGGAAGAACTCTAATCAGGCTCCGTTGCACATCATGTATAAGAAAGGATACAGCGATGCAGCTCGGCACGAAGGTCAAGAAGCTGGGAATCTGCCACCTACCAACTCACGCTGCCTTGAGCAGCACGCAATGACGCTGCAATCATATATGGCGTCACGATGCAGGTGGTATGTGCCCCCGAGCTGCATGCCCAGTCAACAGGTCCTCCAACATCTGCGCCGCAAGGTGTGTCATCTCGGCCAGCTCAGAATCACTCCCAGCTCTAAACATATCTACAGCCGAAGAGTGCAACTCCATCTACAGTTGCATCTACAGACCCAAGACTCTACCCATGTAGGGATCGAAAAACTAAACCCTCTCTTACTCCTGGATCTCACACTACCACAATCGACGCATCGTTGCAAAAACCTTGCAGGACTGGTGCCATTCTTCTTCCCAGGTACTGTAGATGTGGAGAGTCCGGATCTGGAAAGCTTTTTTGAATGTGACTATCCATGTGGGGCAGTCTTTGACATGATTCTCCGGGGGTGATTGACATGATTCTCCGGGGGTGATTGACATGATTGCTTCATGAAGAAGAAGAAGAAGAAGATGAAGGAGAAAGGAGAAGCGTCTCTGCAGCAACATGGAGATGGAAAAACATGCATTTTCTCCTGATCTGGTTCAAAAACTGGGTCCCAAAAAACGCCTCCCACATTATGCTTTTCTTTGGCTTTTCATTGAAAAGAGGCAAAGAAAGAAAGAATCCGGAAGCCTGATTGTTGACAAGTGCAGGAAGGTCTGGAGTTTAAGTGGCGCTTAACCTCTATTAAGCTCATATTTATAGCTCAGGCTTTTGCTGAGATTTTTTTGTTTAGTTAGCTGTATGGTTGCTTAGCTTTGTGGAAATTCTTGGGCAGTACATAGAAATTGGCTTACGGTGGTTTTAGATCTAGAGTAGCAAATCTTGATCATATATGATATGAACATATTATTTATATATATCATGCTTTCTAGGCCCTAATGAAGAATAATAATCAAATAATATTTATTTCAAAAGTTTAAAAAACGTTTTTCTTACTGCAAGAATAACTCAGAGACTAGTTTTTTTCTTTTCTTTTCTTTCTTTTATTTTAGTATATCTAAAATGTTTCATTAAGTCTTTTCTTGTATTGCAAAAGATGAAGGATTAAGCTCTTCACTGAACCATGAAGAAATGGTTTGTTATTTGTATGTTATTTTTATTTTTATTTTTTGCATAAATTTTCAATTAACATATTACAAGAGAGGTTAAGTCTGAAATAGCATTTGCATGGCAAAAGATTTCTCAATGTAATTAAATGAAGAGAGAACTTCTGCCCAAAATATATCTTGATATCTACCACATTTGAGTGAAAAGAGTCAAATTACTAGATCTTATATTCACAAATTTCCAAGTAGATTATAGAGAAGGCAGACTTGGCTTGAAAAATTATATAAAAAAGCTGTAGAAAAATTTGAACTCTTCTTCCAAAGCTTTGCTCTCATCTACATGGAATTTCTGTAGATTTTAGTTGCTATTAATTAAAGAAAAAATAATTCTAATGTCCAATTATTTTTGGCCTATGGTATGTAGATGAACTTTGGAATAATGAAAAAAATAGTATAAAATAAGTGAAGAATCTACCTATAACCATACAAAGAGTAGACTTCAATGGTCATCTAATTTGTCAAATTTGAAGTTACACCAAAGAACATATAGCTAAAATTTGAATAAATAAAGGTTATGTAGTAATCCAAAATTATCATAAGACTAAATGATTCATGTATAGAACCAGAATAACTACAAGGTATTACTAATTCAAGACAAAAAAAATTTAAAAATAAAAAGTAAAAAATGCTTCAAAAAAACAAAACTTAAAAAAGGCTGATGCTGCTGAAAACAATTGGAATTTGGCTTTCATTTATATTTATATTTCAAAATGAAAAAAATCTATTGTCCGTGGTTTAGATGATTTGTAGTCAAAATCAATAAAGAAAAAGATGAAAAAAAATACAAAAAATGCACTTTAAACTCTCAAAAATAAAATCCACCTTTTCTCATCCAACATGTTAATAAGACTTAAAAAGAATGCACAATACTCAATAACAACCACATAGATCTCCATCATGAGTAGAATTGTATTGTTTGAACTTGTATCATGAACTACTACCACACACAAACAACAACAAAAAAGACAAAATGATAAAAAAAAGAAAAACTAATTCTCATTAAACATCAAAAGTTTTTTCTCCATTATAAATGTACAAATGTCTGTGCAGTCCTTGAAAAAACAACTGGACCAAGATGCTATTGTTGGATGGAGAGAAAGTCATCACTGATCACCCATTTGAGACTACCAAAAAGGTGCTGCCGAAATGAAAGAATTCCCACCCCTCTTTTATATTAAACCATTTTTATATATCCCTAAAATCAGAAACCAAATGGTCCATCCTCACATTTCAATATTAGTTCTTTGGCAATTGTGCAAAATTCTAGTCCAAGCTAATCCAAAGCTTTTAGTATCCTTGATTCAAATCCCTGATTAAAAAAAATATTAAAAAAATGCTTTAAAATGAAGAGGGTATGACTTGAAGCATAATTTAATGTTGCAATTTGCGGTTGCCCATATCAAAGCCTTGGAAACTAAAGGTGGCTATCTAGTTGACACCTGTCAACCAACTTTAAAAAAATTTCAAATTGTCCTCTTCCATGTCTCAAAACTCACTTTACCTGAACTATACTCAAAATTATTGTGTCCTTTATGTATCAATAAACACTTTGCCAAAGAAAATGATTCACAATATTACTCATAAGAACACTGTTTCTAGGACCACAGGAGCTGATGAAACAGTCTACAATGAATGGAACTAATGCTTCTGTTTTTATTGTTTTTTTGCTTCAGAATTACACTCATCCAACACTCGTTTTTTGCAACCTTTTGTTTTAAGTTATTATTATTATTATTGTTGTTATAATATATAGATGTAGGTTGGAATTTTTCCAACTATGGGCACATGGTTTTCTGAAGCTTCAATGTCTCCATCTGAAATACTTTTTTGACTTAGAACACTGTATTGTCAATAAAGGATTACACATGTGACATTATGAATTGAACTTAGTGCCTTTCACCATCACAGTCTGCAGTAGATAGAGTTTGTAGCAATTTTCAGGGTGTGTAATATTGAACAATAATTCCTAATATATATATATATATATATACACACACACAATTATCAGCAATGGTTTGGGAGAATACCCTCTGGTGTAAAATTAACCATTATAAGCCCCCAACTTACCAAACAGAAACTCAATCTTAAATAAAAAAAAATTGAAAGAAAAAAGAAAAAAAAAAGCAATGTTCAATTGCAAAGAGGATAATATTTATATTATGAAACGAAACAAACAGTGGGAGTGATCACAATTCTACATTTTTTTGTAACCCATAAAGATAATAGTATTATTATTTTGAAATATTGATACTATTAAAACTAAAACATGTAACTTTTTTAACAATAGTTGTGTAATTTAAGTTTTAAATATATTATTTTTATATTTCTTAGCTAAAAGGAAACATGAAGAACATCTGATTATATATTTATAATAAATAAATTACAATATATATATATATATATATATATATATATATATATACAACTTACATGACATAATTCTTTATAAAAAAAACTTTAAATTTTTTTTTAATATTACTAGTCATAACATGTTCAATAAAATAATAAAATCAGTATCAAAAACTTCTGGCAAAAATATAAATTTATATAGTTTTATCACTCCTTACGGTTTATGTATTAAAACTTTATTTTATCTAAATATACATGTATATATATATATATATATATATACAAACTTTTCAATTTATTTCATATTTTTATTATCTATGGATTTTATTACAATCTGTTGTTCTAATACAAACTAAAAAAAAAAGTGTATATATATATATATATATAAGTCAATAATTAAATAAATTGATGCAATATATTGTGAAGAAATTTCTTTTTCTGTGTCCAAAGGTATTTAGACATAACTAGTAGGTAGATTAGATTTACAAGGAATGATATTATATATATTTAATGGAAGCTAAAATGTGATTTTTTTTAATATTATTTTTTAGAATTACAAAATTTAATATTTTTAGATGGTGTAGTTCAAAATTTGAGGTTATCTAGAGCAATATTTTTAGTTAGAAGAAATATGTTTACAATTATTTTGTTGATAGACATGGTAGTGTTGGTTAACACTTACTACTTGAATATTTTAATTAAAAAGACAAAATCACAAAAGATCTAAATTAGAAGTGAGTTAATTACAACAAAATAATTCTATAGAAAGAACACAATGATGGCAAGAGCTTGTAAAGCTTACATTTTAAAAATTAATTATAAGATAAGATTTTAAATTTGGTATTTTGAATTATTTAATTAATTTGATTTAAATTTCTATAAATCATCTAAAATATATTAATATTCTAAAAATACTATAGCTAAAAATATAATAGTTAAATCAAGCAAATATAAAATTCTTTATAAAATTTATTGATAAATTAAAGTAATTTGGTAATTTTTATCAAATTAATTAAATAATTTTAAAATCATTTAAAATTTTAAAAATAAAATAATAAAATACTAAAAAGATGAATTATTAATAGTTTTAACTAACATAGTTTAAGTATATATATTTTTTTATTTATAACTTTAACATTCCTTGTAGAAAATGAAAAGTGGACAATATTATTATTTTTTAAATTCCATGTGTTATTTTGATGGCTAGAACTACAAACAAATATACAATCAAAATAAAAATTTAACATATTTAGTATATATAATATTAGTAACAAGAAGTTTTTAACTTTTGTAGATGAAAGTAATATTAACTTGTTTTCAAAAAAGTTGAAATATATATGTATATATATTGTAAAAAAAATTCAATTAATAATATTTTAAATATTTTAAAAAACTTTTTTAATTCTATTATAGCTATATTGACTATTTTTTAAAATCTAAATGGATACTTGGCAACAAATTATAGATAGAATTGTATTATTTTTATTTTGTGCTAAATAAATATTATGTGTATAATAGTGCACAATTGTTTTGCATTAAGTTATGTTATTAAAATTTAGTATACAATGTTATTATTATCATTATTATTATAACAATTCTACTTACAAATAATATAAAAATATTAAAAGAAATATTTTGATATTAATATTAATTAAATAATATAAAATTAAATTAATATTTACTATAGATATACAAATATCTATTTTAAAATAACAAAGTTTTTGTGTAAATTTAATAAAAAACAATTATCAAAATTCTTAATAAAGAAATACACGATTTTAACAAAAAACACTATACATACCAAAAATAAAATATATGTATTTTTTTTTGTAATACTCACAAGGTTCATACTTTTTTATTTACGTTACTAAAGTAATGCATAAGTGCTACTGTCAATTAATTAATTAAAAAAAAAAAAAAAAAAAAAAAAAAAACTCATTGTGACTAATTTCTAAAAAGAACACCGTTAGGTGGAGGGAACTCATTGGGAGCGATTGACCCCGTCAAGGGGAACGTTCCAATAGCTGGTTCTAATCATGTCACTGACATTCCATTCAAATCCACATTCGAACGTCATCGACAGGTACCCCCACCCGCAGTCTCCGAAATTCATCCATCGCACCCCTCCACCTCAGCTGAATGGATGGTCCACGTCATCCGTTCGTGCGCGCCCCGCGTTTGAACCTGGGGATTTCCCCGCCTTTCAAACAGGCGCCCTCTCTCCCCGCCGCTCGCGCATGCCTCCGCAAGCATCAGGTCGTGGTGCTCGATCCAGCGATCGTTGCAATTCCCGTTGTCAGCTTCCTTCGACGAGTGCTTGGGAGCATTGACGCACACTCTGCGGGAACCCCATTTCACTGTCTTTGGTGCCGTAAGGGAGCTGGGTTTGTTGAGTTGGCGCTCATTTGACGTGCCTTGGTTGTAGGGTTGCAGCAGCCGTCCTTTGCATGCGGGAATTCTTAGAAAGTTTGAGGGCTGGATTTGTTGCCTCTGGTAGAACGCGCGGTCGGAGGAGAGAGAGAGGAGAGGGACCTTACATTGTTGCGCGGATTATGCAGCGTCGGACGTTAGTGTTGTATGTGTGAGGGACGAGTGTGTGAGGATCTCGAAGTAGTGGTCTGAAATCGATTGGATGTGGTTTTGGAGGGTGAATTTTGAAGCAGCAGGCTCAGGTTTTGGATGTGTCATATTGCGGGGGCCGAATGCGGGCAATGTCGACCGGATGTCTGGTGGATACGTAATTGGGTGATCTTAATTGGCCAGGGGAGTGTAAGGAGCGCGAGAGTGGGGATTTGGGAATTGGATACCTGGTGTGTGCATATTGGTCTTAGTGTGTGCACGAGATGATATCATCGCGGTATGTGTGCAAGAAACCGTTTGATCCGACGGACGGAATGGCGTCTTCTCTCGGTAAAAGAAAAACGCCGACTGAGCTCCGGGTATGGTCTCTTTTCCTTAAGCTCCCGTTTCTGAAACACTCACTCCTGCAGATCAGGCGTGCCAACATTCTCTAGCATTGCACCTGGTTAAGTGACATTTTTTGAAGCATTCAAGATGGAATTATTGTGATTCACACGATAGCTGAGGCTTTATTCACTGTAATCATTGCATGTTTCTGGAATGTGGCAATGTTTGTACCAGTCTTTTTCAGAGAAGCTTCTCATTGTGGCATCATGTTTATGCTTTTGAGAATCTTAATTATATTGGGTGCTGAAAATGAACATCTGGTGTGAGTTGACACCCAATTATGAGTTTTTTTTGGGTGGTTTTTTAGTTTTTTAGTTTTTTTGAAATAACTATCGTCGAACTGGTTACTGCAATTCATGTGCAATACAATCAGCCTTCTGCGCCCCGACCTAATAACCGTAGTGGAATCATGCGCTATGTTGGTAGTTCCTTCGGATAGTTTCTGGGGTTTTATGATGATGAGTACAGTCAGGCTAGCTGGATATACCCGACCTCTGCGCTCAGCATAAGGCATTCTCATCTTGAAGGATCAGAATAAAGAGGTTAAGGTGTCTTGCAATTCTTAAGACTTTTAAGTTGGCCTCTTAATTGTACACAGAACTGGGCGGTTTGCACGTATTGGAGTTGTAATTTATTTTTCCCCTGCGTAAGCTTTCTTCCACATTGGTTGTCATAGTGTGTAGCTCGCCTTGCATTGACCATAGTTTTGTTGATGCATGAATGCAGTTGGAGCAGTTGAAGCGGCACCAATTATCAAAGATTGGAGAACAAGACGAAAAACTTCCAGATTCCCAGGGGTTTGTCTCTAACTGTGCCTATTTTGCAGCAGTTTCATGTCCTATGTACACAATGTAGTTAGTATCAATCGGCTTATAGTTTAAGTGTTTGTCAAATTAATTTCAGTGCAGTAAGTTTTTTTGTACCGTAAATTTACTCAATATTCGCTTGACATTAGGTTTTGCATCTTCTTTGATTAATTTTATGTTTATGTAAGCTGAAGAGCTGAAAACTCCTGCAGTTTCGAGACCATCCAACTAATTGTAAACCATTGTGGGCTTCCGCAGATTTTTGGTCCAACCACGAGACGCGGTATTGCTCTCACGCCTACCTGATGACACTGAAGCTGCGGATTTTCATGCCCCAGCTGATTCTCGGGAGAAATTTCGGTTTCGTTCGGTGCGAAGTTTTAAGGAAAAGGTGACTTATCATCATTTACAAAAGTTGACGATTGTAAAAGAAATATTCGTAATGTAGAAATTTTGTTGAGGAAATGGTCTATTTCTTTGAGTTAATATACTAACTGCAGTATGGCTGCCTTTGTCCTCCAGGATACTTGCTCAGTTTCTCAACAAGAGGCCAGTCAACAAGGAGCTGCCATCCCTGGAAAGAGCTGCGCAGATTCTATTTCGTTGTTTTCCAGGTCCACTGAATCACCACTTAGCTTTCAGCAGTATACAATCTAGGATTTTTGTGATCTGAAGTTGGTGTCGACTGCATTTAAGCCGACTTGCCACTCTAAAGATAGAAAGGATGTGTGTTTGCCGACCTTTAAGACATGTTCGTGTCAGGGTGCATCATTACTCCGTAATTTACTCGTCCTTGTCAATCCATGGCCCATTTCTCTTGTACCAGTCACAATTGCGTTGAACATTGGATCACTTATGCCTCATTTATTCTGATCATATAGGTATAAAAATGACATCCCTACAAATAGCTCCACGAAGACTGGTACACAGCTCGATGGTGGAAAAAAGGAAGTTCTTCCTCTCAAGGTCGAGGAAAAGGTTAAAGGATTGTACGACTGTACTTTTCGGGACGTCAGAGATATCTCCAATTCGCAGTCTCTTCTTAAGACTGAATCAAGCATTGACATGGTAACAAAATTATTCAATTTTTTATTGCTACATCTAGTTTCACATTGATCACATTTAATCATGAAAATTGCACTTATCGTCGTCTTTCTCTGGGTCGTCACAACCCATGGAAGATATCACTCTGGAGCTATGTACATATGGAATACATTTTACCGTTCCATCTGCATTTTGTAACCAATAAAATACCTTATAGCAATACCAGTCGTTTTGGGCTCAACTGAGTGTTGTTCACTTGTTTTATGCGGAACATTTCATGATCTCGTGATCTGTTATGACCTCTAAAAGTGTCGTTTTGGTCGTATATTTAGGTGGAAGCTTTGAAGAAGTTAGCACCTCGAAAGGTCTTGGGATCATTCGATTTCAACGCGGGCCTTATACCTAGAGAGCCTAGCGACGATCTCAACGATCGATCAGGAGCAGATAATGGACCCGTTACAAGAGCTAATACTCTTCCTAGGAGCGGATTACCCAGCTCCACTGGGCCAGTGGAGGATTCGAAGACATGGTTGCCTTTTAATGGATGCTACGCCCCTCTAGATCTTAGTCTTAAACAGATAGCTCGTTTCACTTCCCCGGATTCTCTTCACTGGTGCGTTCACTCTGTAAGGTTTGAATGAATTCAACAAGAAGCACTAAATCCAGAATGATACCTTAATTCAGCAACATTCACTTTACAAGTAGTATTACGTTTCACAATTAGTACGGATGTTCGAACTCTGAAATGTTGTTCTAAGTGCCTTTTGGACGGACAAGATCTAACGTCTATTTGCTGCAGGTGTCACAGATTGAGTTCAAATATCCAATGTAAAGGCGTGCAACAATTTACACAAGGACTTGGTGTTCTTAGTAGAAAAGAAGACAGCGTTCGGCCTATGTCATGTTCGGAGAGAAGTGCAGATGATGAAAAGCTAGGGGCAACACTCTGGAGCTCACTTCATTCATGGGTTTATCCACAGTCTACGTTACCCCCAGCTGTGCTGTCTGTAATATCCTCAGCTGCAGCTCGTGGAGGGGAAGCAGGTATTCTTAACAACATTTCTAATACCTCGTAGGTTGCCAGTTGCACATTAGTTACACTTATTCGACCTGGATATGCTATTTGCGACCCGTCACGATTATTTTCTTCAACTTTTTGTGCAATGGCAGGTAGAAAATCATTTACGAGGTATTAACTCTGGATAGCATCACCTCATCAAGTAGCTGAAATCATTCACTCTGAATAGCATTACCTTTTCATTTCCCTCTTGTTCATTCATTCAATTCTGCATGGATCATGGACTCCACAGAAGAGTCTTTTCTTTCCAAAAGAGACCGTGCTTGGGAGGCTGCGTTTCGTTCGCTTTACTACAGCTTTCGCTCTCAATTCTGCTCTGTATTTTACGGTACGTGGCTGATACTCTCATTTTAGATGTTTCTTCTGTCTGGTAGTTAAGTTGCATTTTAGCTAGTCTGTTTTTGATCGTACTATTGAAATCGTTGTGATAGGTTAGGTGTGTGCCACTCGCGTGGCGCCTACTTCACTTAAGTATCCTCGTTTTTACGACTGTGCCTTGATGCGGCTTAAAACAATATTTAGGATTGGAGCTTGGAAACTGCAGAATGGATCCAATTATAACTTTGTGCGGTTGTAGTTTGTATGCAGCAATTCGTTGCAATGTTTGTCGGTGGTGGAGTTGGAGGAAGAAGCCAGGGTGCTTGTACTGCGTACTTGACCCGCTCAACACGAGGAGTGCGACAAGTTCTTCTTGAACATGTAAGATTTGTTTGAAGGACTTGAGGTATACATGTCCAGGTGTATATTGATTGATCTGTGACCACCAAGTAAATTTGAATTTCGCATTACGGGACCGTGGAAGAGCGAATTGTCATTATAAACTTTCCTCATTGTTAAAGAAGTGGTCAGACTAATCCATAGAAACTAGAGTATGTTATAGAGCATCATTTGATAAACTAAGCTACAACTTTTCTCACTTAATCACTGCTCGGAACCGTTCGTCTGATCAACTTAGTGGAAAGTATTCATAAGTATGCAGGATCTGAGGTTTGTTTGGGTTTCCATCTCTTTCTGTATCTTCTTCGAGCCAATACCTTGTGTGGTTTTGCAGGACGTTAAGTTCTCAATGCCCTTCAGTACCTCTAGCGAGCCCACAACCACTGTCGAAGATCTTCAAGATTTGCTAGAGTTTGAGAAGTCCAATCCTGGCCAGGTGGGTAGGGAGTATTAATTTGATCTTTATTTTCAGCTGTAAAGAAATTTTCTAAACGATTTGGGCATGTAAATTCTTTCTTTCTTGCTAATGATAATGTAACTTATTCATCGAAGATGCACCGATTGTTTACAGCTGATCGTTCGTTTTCTGGTCTATTGATGACTGATCTTTATCAATTTGGATGTTCAGACAAGAATGGCAAACGAAAAGGCAGCTTCAGACAATGGGCCACAATCAATGTTGTGCTTTGAAGGTCACTCTAATGTGCATCGACTTTATGACTTTCTCATTAATCACAGGTAACACCTAAAAACTCTTAGCAAGTGAATAACTAATCGCTTCATTTTCATGGTCGATTTTGCAAATGAAACACAGGAGAATACTCTTTGTGTTCAACAGATCTTTAGAATTCTCTGCACATCTCCTGTACTTGCAGCACAGGGTTACTTTGTGGTTTATTGCGGGATTTAATGTTGATTACTCATGCTTCAGCTTGTCTGACTTCAATTTTATTTGGCCTTTCACATGACGTCAGATTTCTCCTCAATTCTACGGCTGCCATGGACGTTCCTGTCCTGTATGCGCCAACGGCTTTCGAGAATGCGTCTCTTACTGCCCCTGAGGTAAATTTCTCTCCCACAAACCACAACTTGCTTATTAATGATGTGTGTGGACTTCAATCGGACTATGTTTATATTTGGCAATTTGTAGCAAGTTCAAGACTTATTGTTGCATTGATTTAACTAATTATTGGTTTTTCGTTAACACGTTATCTGTCACGTTTTTTAACTTTGCCTTCTCCAACAGATCACTTGCAAACAACTGCAACGAACAGATGGCTTTATAAAGCCTCCAGTAAATAATAGTAAGAAAAATATTAGTCCGAAGTGTACAAAAACAGCTAGCAATATAATGTACACATTGGAGATAAAGGGATCCTTTCTTCCACCATGGGTTATCATACGGCTGTGTGCAGTGCTTCAGGAATCTCAACCTCTTGGCTTCTCTGTACGGTAAGGCAATGCTCAAGTTTCATCTCCTTGATACTCAGTTCTATGTTGTGAATGTACAAATTTTTTTCAATCCTCAGAGCTTGCTCGATTTCTGAGTAGATTTGAGTTTTTCTCGTGTCTTTTTAAGAGGGACGCAAGCTCATCATTTAGGGTTCTAAATGACTTCCTGACATTTCCTGTGAGATGGCATTTGGAGGTCTTCATTTGGGGTGTTGAATCCAATGGTCGGATTTTAACTTAATGATCTTGCTACTAAAGGTTTGCAACTGAGCCTCTCACCGAGGGCCTCAACATAGCCCAAGAGGAGCGAACCGACTGTTCAAAGCCTGCAAATTTCAAGAATTTCTTCTCCAACTTGAATGGTGCTACAAATGGTGACACAATCTCCGAATCAAAGATGGAATCTTCTTCAGTCTCTTCATCAGAACTCAATCACTCTTCCGGTATAGGGACTGCTGTTGTCAAGGAACTCACGTACGAGGGTGATTCTTATAGAGCAGCTTTGGCGCCTCTTCAACTAGCAGCCTCATCTTGAGAAATAGATGCGTGCCCTGACAAAATTGATTTGTAACCATAGTTTTCCTGTTTCTTAGAATTTGCAGTTTTGATATATGCAGTGTAATAGATCATGCACCTAACATCGTTCTCTCTGATTTTGTTGCCTACCGAAGTGGAAGGCCAAGATAGGGCGTAAGCAGCAGGGCCAAGTTGATTTGGCACTGTATTATCACATTTCATTTATTGTAAACAACGTACCAGAGAAAACGCGTATGGGTTATCTCAGTGTGCACATACTTTTTTAAGCATAGAAGTATCAATTTCATAACGTATTGCACGTAGTTATGAAGTTGCCACATCCTTCGCATATTTTGAATCCTGTATTCCTGGATATCCAACGATGTCCAATACGCAATATCTGGATTCTTAACCTCCTCTTGACCAGTTCACGACAGGTTGTCCAACAATACTCACCACAAAGTTGTTCACCGATGTTTCCAGGACCTCCAGCAAGGTGCATGAGACTTGACGGTATGGTATCCAATACTGTTATTTTAGTTGAACACAGCAGGTATATATTACAAACTGTATTTTTCTACTCCAATAGATGGCTATATTTGGAATGAGTATAAATATAAATTATTCATACAATTGTGGTAAGATTTCTTTACTTTTATTTCATATCCTGTGACTTGTAATTATTGTAAAATTATCAGATAACAAAGTTGATCCATAACTTTTATGTGTTAAATATATCCTTGGAATTATTGAAACTGAAGGTCTAATTGGAAGCTTAGTTAACTGAACTTTTGTTTGTTTAAATAATAAAAGTATTAGATATATTGAGGAGGTGTTAAAAGTATTTGTAAAAGACTTATAATAAATAAAGAGAATGTTAAATGGACACCTTCTTTTTATTGTGTAGACATCCCTTGTGCCATGCATCCTTGCATACACACAATAAAACTCTTATTTATATCAAAAAGATTTAGGATAAATTTATAATAAAAAATTTGTATACAATGGCTTGTGACACTTCTTTTTTCTTTTTTTCTTTTTTTTATTTTTTTTATTTAGATTTAACAAAATTTCATAATACATGGTTGTATTATGTATCATTTTGTTTGGAAAAGTATTAGGCACTTAGTTGTGAAAGGCAAAGTCATATTTTGCAACTAATTAAGAATCTAATAGTCCTAATGAAATTCCAATAGAATCTTAATAATTCCTAATCAAATCCTAATTAAATCCTAAAAAAATCTTAAAGAAGTCCTAAAGAAATCACAAAAAAACTTAAAGAAATCGTAAAGAAGCTCTAAAGAAATCATAATTAAATCTTAATCAAATCCTAACCAATTCTAATTAAATTCTGTAGCAAATTTAAATCCTTGATAATTATTAATTTAGTTGTTGATCTTAATTCAAATTTTGCATACAAAATTTGAAGAAAATTAAACTTATAAATTGGGAGAAAAAGCACCTAATTTGCTTGGGTGTCGGTTGTCCTCCTTTTCTAATCTTGATGTCTATCTTCCAATGTTAAAAGTTTCTTTTTTCACCATTCACTTGCTTTTCAAAATTTTTAAAAATGTTAAAAATTAAGTCAACTAAGAGCTCACAAAAAATCACTTTAATCCAATTGGTAGATTGCTCAAAATCCAATTTCTAAGATCCTAACCACTTGAATTTCAATAACCTTTAATCTAATCATTTGATTAAGCTCAAATTCACAAAATACATTTAACACAACTATATTCACAAACCCACAAAGTTTGAACTATAGATTTGCTATAAAATATATACAATTTCTCAAAATATAAACCCTTCTTTATTTTGTAAAAACCAGAATCACCAAAAATAATCCTAACTTCGCAAAGCTCTCACAAAGCCATTATTTACTCAAATCACTCAATTCCAATATTCAAAGAACTCTATCAAGTTTGCTTTGAAATCCCACTCTCCAATCAACAAAAGAACCTTTCATTTGTTGTAGGCATACAATTTTGTGCCTTGGTGTCTAATTTTGACCCTAGTTCACAATTGGTCCTCCTCATATATCATTCTAAAGTTTTTCTAGGTTATTTTTGCTAAAAGCCACTCTTTACTTTTATCTAAAGATGTCTATAGTATTATTTTTGCTAATCTATCTTGTTTTGCCTTGTTTATGGCCCTACAAGTAAGTAGAAGCTCTTTTACAAAAAAGGCAACTTAAACACTATTTTTTTACTTCCTTCTATCTTTTGTCTATGATTTCTTAAGGAATTTTGTTACTAAGTCTTCAATTAAGCTCCTCTATAATATAGGTTTTTTTTTGCTCTTTCACCCTATAGTTGTATTACAATACAACAATATTTGATGTAAATCTTTTATTTATTTTAAATAGCTTATTAATTCTATTTATAGAATCTTTTGTTGTAATATAAATAAGAGTTATATTATATGTATGTAAGGATACATAGCATAGTGGGGATGTCTATGCAATAAAAGGAAAGTATCTACCTAACAATTCTCTAAATAATGATGTCAATATGTCTTAAAATGGTTTTATTCTAAAATAAAAAAATGTTAGATTTATAAAAAGTTTGAAGGTAATATTATTTTGATCTTAAAATATAATTAGATAATACATGCTTTATATATTATATTATTTTTTATATCTTTCAATTTTTAATTATTATATTTTTTTTACTAACAAAAATATTATGTTAATATATATAAAGATAGAAACTAAAAGATATTACATCAATCTATGTTCTTTTCACATATTAATATAATATTTATATGGATAATCTTTAATACTATTTATTTTTAAAGATATCATTTTGTATAATTCTAAAATAAATATTTTATATTTTTAATATTCTTTATGCACTTATGGAATAGTTGTAATTTTTTATCTATCATTAATTTATATAAAAAATTATTATTATTTATATTTCAATTATTTTATCATATATATATATATATATATATATATATATTATATACAATTAATTTTGTTTTTAATTCAATATATGTAAATTTTTATTTATAATCAATTCAATTGTAAGATTTACAATCAAATCAGTTATTATAAAGTATTTTTTATTCTTAAATATTTTATGATTATTTTGAAATATTATACATATATAGTTATAGTTATTGTTATTTATTTATTGGAATCTTAAGAACAAATAATCTCTTTGCTTGTTTTGAGCTTTAAAAATATTATGATTTTTTAAAATATTATATTTATTTAGAAATTTCAAAATCTTTAAAAAGTATTTTTGAATAGTAATAAAATAAATATGTGAAAAAATTTGTATAATTAATTTGAAATCAAACCTTGTGTTCACTTGAATGTAAAGTTAATCAACGCTCTAAATGTTTTAAATGCACACATTCATTTGCATACAAGCAATTTTTGTTCCATTAATTATTTGTGTTTGTATCATTTGCACATGAGTTTTATGTAAATTATATATATATATATATATATATATACATACATTTTTGAATTTTTTTGAATTTTTTTGAATGTTTTCAAGCAACTATATTTCCTTTATGCTCTGACAGGGTTTCTAAGATATTTACTATTACCACTTTCAATATCGCCAAAAGTATATTGTGGTAATCTTCCTACTAAACCCTTCATCCACTTTTATTTCTACCGTCCACATCAAAATATAAACAATACCAACCAAGTCAACACAACCTTTTCAATGAAACAATGTGCGGTTGTTTTCTTTTACCATTATTTGAATACTAAAAAAACCATCTTTGTTTGCTTTTGTCTAGAATATAAACAATTATCATCTCTAACCCCCATTCCCACCAGTTATCAACCCCACGCTCTGACGAGGAATCCCAAAATTACACACCGCATTAAAAGAATTATTATTTTAAAAAAGTATTCAGTTATTAAGAATAACGTTGGAGCCACCATCCCTTCAGCGGCACCGCCATGTTGTTCCCTTCTGGAGAACCGAAGTTCCCAACTCCAATGAGTCGGTCACTCACAGAACACAATGTGATTGGAACAGTGAGCTCACCCGGCTGTTCCCATGGTTCTATTCATTCCTGGTAGAATCAAACCCACTTCGGAGAATGAATAAATTTTTGTACCGACATTCCACCCTCCCAAAAAGTTCCATTCGGTTCTCATTTTCACTTTCGGAGCACCGGAAAGTACATGATCTGGCTCAAAATCCTCCTTTTACTTTATCTTAATTTAGGCTACTTTTGAAGCATTGAAGTTAGTGCATCTCAACGGGACCCCAAGTGGGTTTGTGGACGACCAGAATGAAGTTGATACTCTAAAAGCAATATATAAAAAGCAAGGGTACGTTTTCGATGGAGCTGTTTAATGTTTATCCATCCACAGATCTACCTCCAGGAACCAACACATTCTGAGCGGGAATAGGGGGTGGCTTGGACCAGACGGCTTTGCATATTGGTGGGGTCCACGGTGGTTGGGATACCATGGTTGTAGGTCCTCCCCAACGGAACTCTGTAGCACCCTCTATCCATAAAATAAAGGTTATCCTGAATAATTTCTGCCTTACACCATGGATTGGCTCCCCAGGTTTTGGGCTCCAGTATAGGATGGGTTTATAAATAATGCAACACGTGTACAACTCCATAGTAGTGGATCCCAGAATAATTGGTGGATGAATGTGTCCTTGCATGACTTTGTGGGTGTCGTGGATCCTTCTGGCCGGCCGGATATGATGATTGCTTGTACAAGAGGGATATAGTGTGGAGCAAATGGGCCCTTTGACCAATAGAGTTCTTCTTTACCAAAATCATGTTAATTAAACAAATGACACGTGTCATGTCGCGCGTGATAGAAACCTTAGATCATGGCCACCAATTTTCTTTTCAATCGTATCTATTGCCAATCCTGTTACCACTTCATTAGATTCTGTTTTATTCTGTTTGCTTTCTAATCTGTTGATAGACATGCTAAACTTGACTGGTTTAAAACACAACCACTTGCAAGTTGAAATATATATTATTGCATAGCATGTTAAATGGAGCGGCTTTAGGGAGGACTTGGTATCCACGACGTGTAATCTATCTCGAGGCGGGTCCCAACCCTTTAAGGGTGCCGTGTTCAATCCAGAGTGTGAGGTTTTAGGGCTCTTTTGGCTTCCGCTTGGCCGCTTCGACGCAACGAGCTGTGGCCTCTGCCAACTGAGACACAAGACTCGTGGATTAGACGCTTTGTGGGAAGAATAGTAGGTCTGGCCAATGAGAGCGAGCGATCAAGCAGGGCGTTTACCAAGTGGCATCCATGGTAGACCACGGGTATTGCTTGGGCGCCTTCTTTCGTTGGAACTGGTCTTGGGCGGGAACAGAGGCTAATGACACGTCATCTGCACATAACTTTGGTTTCACCTGTACTTTTCACATCTCCAGAAGGTAATAACGCAGTTCCGTGCCATGTAAGCGCCCTTCTCCCGACTAGATTGGCCTCGTGGCAGTGCTTTTTGCCAGGTATGCAAAAAGCACCCTTCCAGCGAGGCGAAAAGGTTTGGCCTACCCTCCAACAGGATTGAGGACCCTACAGTTGGCCATCAGCCCTTGGGAAGTTCATGGGATCATGGGTGGCAGGGTTCGGGTTTTGGTTCGCTCCAATGCCTAGGAATTGATCAATTTTTATGACGTGGAGATTGCGGTGGAGAATATGACCCTGCATTAATCCTCCAAAGCACAACTTTTCTTCTTTTCGTTAAAAGGAGAACAATCGAATAAATAAACAAATAGAACTTACAACCATTTTCTAAATATTAAACTTTTTGTTTGCCAAGGTTTGCTAAATTATTATAATTTAATATAACGTAAAATAATTTTAATGAAAAATTCAGTAGTAACACAAATTTTTATTTTGTGTAACTATATACATTTGATATTTAGCAATTTTTAGTTTTAAATTTAGATTATGTGTTAAGCTTTGGGTCTTCAGACCCTATTCAACTCATCTGGCCAAACATACTAGAGCTTCTTAGATAATAAGACAAAAACA
This sequence comes from Physcomitrellopsis africana, assembly GCA_036785485.1. Taxonomy (NCBI): domain Eukaryota; kingdom Viridiplantae; phylum Streptophyta; class Bryopsida; order Funariales; family Funariaceae; genus Physcomitrellopsis; species Physcomitrellopsis africana. The sequence goes on along the minus strand of JAWRVF010000374.1, from coordinate 12,149 downwards.
TTTTGTTCTTAAAAAATGATTGAATATTAATGAACTATTTGGATTTTTTTTTTTGTTTTTTTGTTTTCTTTTGCCCTTTCTTGTATTTGTCTTTATATTTAAGAATAAATTACTTTAATATACTTATTGAAACAAGAAATATTAAAAAAAAATGCTGGGTACATCTCCAACATGTAGGTTTAAAAACTAATTGGAATATTATTTACAATTGTACAATAGATGTATTTCAAAAATTAAGCTTGATATAATTTAAGTTATAAATATTAAATATTATTACTCTCTACTTTAAAATGTAATAAATATATATATATATATATATATATGAATAGAGTTAACTTTTAGAAAGGTGTAAGTGATAATCAAATCCTATTGAAATATAACATTTCCAAAATTAAAATTGGAAAAAATAATCTAAAACTTGATGGATGTTTCACACACGTTAGCGCATGTACAAGACATTTTGCAAGAATCAATAGTTGGTGAGGAAGGGAAGGATGAGGAGGAAGAGGGAGGAGTTAGCGGTGAAGAAGAAGAAGAAGAACATTATCCTGTCCTGTCCTGCTTTTCATGTGCGATGCTGCTGGATCATGCCCAGCAGCATCGCACATGACCCCAAAAACCATCTGAAAAGGGAATTGGATCCACCTGCTTTTCATGTTGGACCATTTGACGCGAGACCCACCGCATCCCCCGGTCCACTGGAGGATCTGCCCACTTCAAGTGGGCGTGGTAGGGGGCAGTGTGGAGTCGGTCATAAACGAGCTGGCAAGAGGGAGAACAATGATCAACTTGCAGCGCTGATTTTAATGCCTGCCCCTGTGGGCTGATCGGGGCAACATTTTCGCTCAGATCGTGATTGAGGAGTGAGAGAGGCTGGACTGTTGCGTAGAGCCTGAGAATGTTGAGGCGTGGGTGAGCTAGGAGAAGCTGGAGTGAGTTCAGTGCTGAGGGTTAAGCTCGTCGGGTTGGAGCGAATTTTGAACTCAGTTTGGGGTGAAGATCTGAAGATGGCGGACTTTGTGGCTTACAATAGGATGATGGAGCTCAGCAGCGCAGAGGAGGCCCACTCCGGGCTCATCCCTTCGCTTCCCGACGACGTGTTTCTCAAGTGTTTGGTGAAAGTGCCGTTGCAGTGGCATGCGAATCTGCAGCGGGTGTCGAGGGGTTTGCGGGATTTGGTCCAGAGCCCGGAGTACTACGCCCAGCGAAAGACAGAAGCTGCAACTAATGCTCTCGTGTGCATGTTGCAGCCCGTACCGATGAGTACGAAGTCATTGGAAGAGAAGATCAGTTCATCTGGCACGATGCCAGTGTCCGATCCTGTGTATGGGATTACTGTCTTGGATGTGGGGAACTCTGTGTGGGAGCGATTGCCAGGGATTGCTGGGCTGCCAGGCGGTTTGCCCATGTTTTGCAAGCTCGTGACTCTGAAGGGAGAACTTGTGGTGCTAGGAGGGTGGTGGCAGAGCACTTGGGAGCCCTCAAAGCTTGTGTTTGTGTACAATTTTAGTAGCCAGAGGTGGAGGCGCGGGGCGGACATGCCGAATGTCCGTAACTTCTTCGCAGTTGGAGCTCTGGGTGACAAGATAGTGGTGGCGGGGGGCCACGATGAAGATAAGAAGTCGCTTGCTTCAGTTGAGGCCTTCGATCTGGAGACAAACGCTTGGGTGAGTCTGCCGAGCATGCGGGAGGAGCGCGACGAATGCACCGGGGTTGTGGTCGACGGGAGGTTCTATGTTGTGAGCGGATACGCCAGTGATTCGCAAGGAAATTTCAGCGAGAGTGGGGAAGTCTTTGATCCTGCGAGAAACTCCTGGACGTTTGTTGACAACATGTGGCCGTTCTCGTCGCCGGATTCCGATTTGGCAAGCCCTAGCTCCTTGGCTGCTATGGCGGGGAATTTGTACGGGGTTCTCAGGAAAGAGATCGTTATTTACTCGCAGGAGCGGAATGCGTGGACGGTGGTGGCTACAATACCCGAAGAATCTGAAAAAGGGGTGCTGACGTCCTCGTCCATCACTGCTATTGGTAGTCGTCTGGTGATTACAGGGTTTGCGAGAAAGAACAACACCGTGGCTCTGCGAACCTTAAGCCTGGCCCCTGCCCACGGTGCTTGCAAAGCTCAGTGGCATACGATTGAGGCGAACGACCAGTTTTTGAACCTACCTCAAGCATCTTGTGCGATCGAACTTTGATTGACCGTCAAGTCTTTGCACGACGATCAATTCTGCGTTTCCTCAGCATTGGGGATGATCCACCCTAAGACTAGCATCTCAGAGCTTCGCTATCTGAAGATATTTCTGTAGCGTGTAGGATTGTAGAGAAGCCCTAGGCATATTTGGGAGCTTAGAGATGATCTCTTTCTACGAACTTTGCTTGTATTGTACAACACAAGCTTCGTAGACCTAGATCAGGGGCTTCAAAACGGCGTGTTACTTGTACTAGGACTAAGCGGGAGTGAGAGAAGTGCATCAGAAAGTGTAGCTTATCAATCTAGTACGGTACCGATCAGTTTTCCATTCAGGAATGCAAAAGCTCAGTCACTGAGAAGTGCCACTCCAGCTGTTTTAACATATCTCTCTGAATTGCACACGCATTCCTTGCCCTTCGATAACTCAACGGAAGATTAGAGCATTATTCGTGATTGATAAATTGAGGCTGAATTGCGGACAACTGAGAGCAGCTCTCTTGGGCTGTTGTGTGTCTGTTTAATCGCGAAAGAAACCGTGCATGATCAGCAACTGCCCTTACTAGATGCATTGTTGTTTGTGAAAAAATTCGAGAATGTAAAAAACCTCGAACGTTTGTGGTTGCAACACATTACTTCATCTGTAAATTCTGCGGTTGCTTCAATTATGCGCTTGTTGCAGTTTCTGCTAGTGTGTAAGATTTTGCCTCTCTTTACACCCTAGTAACTTTTGAGATCCAGGTTTACCCGGCAGCTCATCACTTTTGAAGTTTCAATTCTTGTTACGCTGAGATAACGTGAGCGCAGAGTGTTGAATTTTCCGCATTCAGTTGGCAGTTGGGGCTCTTTCCTTCTCCTCGCGAAGACTCGCTGCGCTGAAGCTACTGCCACTGACTGCACTCCAGTTTGGTTGCACTCGTATTCGTGGGGAACAGAAACAAGGTCCGAGAGACGTGGTTGGAAACACCCCATGGGGCTGTGAGCTTTCTGAAGGTAGCGCAGGAGTGCGAGGTCTGGAACTGGCTTGCAAGCATTGCAAAGCGGAGGTTTCAGTTTTGCTTGATTTGCAGGTTGGTGGACTTTGGTGGGGTTTTGAGTTTGGCAGCTGGTGTGTTGCGGTGTGTACAGGGGAGGGGAGGGGAGAGGGGGACAATTAGACGATCGCGTAGCAGGAGTTGAACGGGGATATATGCAACCCAATGATGGAGCCATGATGGAGAAACTACCGCTTACACATTCCATGCTGCGTGGCGCAAGCGAGGGCAAAGGCTTCGTCGCAGCACCACTTGAAAAATGTGACTGTCGCACCAACGCGTACCAACCAATACTTGCCCCATCAAGGACCCCATGGTATCGCAGAAGCGAGCGTACACAGATTGGCGAGGGCAGATGCTAGACAATATGGCAATAAATGACGCAAGACAACAAGGCGCATGTAGGAACACAGCACTAGGATTTCCTTTTTGTCTGTTTTTACTTTTTTTTCCTTCTCACCTCAGTTTTAACGTGTACCTTACTTGGCACAATGTGAAAATCACGCCATTTGCAATTTGGACATGTGTTTCTATGAAAAGCGAGCTAAAGAGAGTTGGTGCATTTTGCTGCAGATTTCTCCACCCCATAAAACTGATGGTAGGTGGACTCCATAACACAGCAATGTTATGCTTTGGAACCCTTTTGTTGGCACGAATCCAATTAGCGACATTCATTCCATATTCCCACCATACATTTATCCATGTTTGCAAACACATCACACGTGTCCACACAGAAACGTTGCTCCTTCTGTTCTTGCAAACACTTGGAGCACATGGTTTAGGTCTAACACACTTGTTGAGAAGGTCAACAAGAGTGTTAAAAGTGCAAACAGTAAAAACCATGTAATTACTAGGTGCAAGACTTTGCACTTCATGTTGCCAAACGAGAAAAGCGTTCATAATTTGTGTTGCCTTCGCCTCATCCGTGTGCACAACCATAGAAAGGAGGATTTTATATGACTCAAAAACTCAGAAAAACTGAAGTTTATGAAGGAGTACTTCAATAGACGAGTACTGTCCTGGTGACCACATTTAGCCGTTTCCAGTGACTAACGGAACAAACGAACAGTCAATCCACGAGCGCTTGATGCGCTGGTTTCTTTTGCAGCGAAGGGTGAGTCAGTCTCATGTTACTTGGCATGTGCGAGGCTTCTAATGCGGGTCATTCTGACTTTTATCAACATAATTGAACAATCTTAGCGCTTGACTGTGGAACTCAGGGTCATTTTGAGGTACAAGACGGTTAACTAGGTCTATATAAAATGTAAAAGTTTACATGCACAGAGAGGAGTACCTCCAAAACCTCGTCACCATTCTCTTCGTCATCGTCACTAAGAGCTTCAACAGCATCATGGTCGTCGTCGTCATCTTCGTCTTCGTTACTACCATCTCCAGCCATGCCTGCATCCTCTGCATCGACACGATCTAAAAACTTGTCCATGTCTGATAACTTTAAGAAGTTGCCTTGGACAGCTTATTTTCCCTCTGCAAAGGAATCAGCGCAAAAGACCACGAGTAAATCGCAACACTTTGAAACACTTATCAAATTAAGGAAACTTCAGCGAACATAAGGACTGGACCTTCTTCTTAATCAGGACAGTCCTCCTCTGATTTGGAACCATTCTCCACTTCATCTTCGTTTTCGGAATCGTCTCCATTTTCGTGATATGAGCCTGGCATTATTACCTCATCAAGATCCTCGCTCTTGTCTTCGTACGAATCTTCATCAGCCTCCAATTCCTGCCTTTCCTCTGACGACGAATTAGCAAAGAAATACCAAAAAAGAGCATACTGGAAAATACATGCAAACTGTTCGCAAGTAAACTTGTAGCTGGATTGCTTAATAAAGTTCAGATCCTACATCTAACCGCCATTCTACAAGCTAAATACTTGTAGCCAAAGGCTTTCCCGTCTTCCGACCGTCACGAATTTTACACAGGAATCTAATTTAATGCTTTTATTCAAAAACAATTTGAAAGATTTGCTCAGAGCCGTCAAAGCGGCTGCAAAATTTTCCAAAAGCTTCCATGCAAGCAACAATTTTAACCCCGACATCTAGGCACTCCAGTGAATTGCATAACACTTCGTAGCCGATCTCAATGCAAACAAGTCAATGATGATGTTTCCATTTTGAAGTATTTAACACGAATACTCCAGGCAAGCTAGCAATGTAAACGTTGCAACCAACATTACCTTCTGAGGAATCTCGCATCTTAGACTTAGGAATCTGCTACCATATCTGCTCAGAATCGATATTCTTCACGAGCAAATTATCAAGTGGCGATTCTGTGTTCACTACCAACGCTGAGAACAGATATTCCGACGAAGATCTTGCATACTGAACAAAATCTGGAGAATTGGAAAGCCATGTTTCTGGCACCACACATACCACCATCTCCAACCTCTTCTGCCCTGATACCTTCTGGCCCCTCGTCACATGCGTAGCTTACCATTGCCAAATTCTTGCTCGCCTCCATAACACCACAATTCAATGCCGCAAAGCTCTACAGGCAGATTCGATGCCCATCACCAATCCCGCATTCACTGACTGATGATGCAAAACCCTAACCCTCTGAACCTTGAAACCAACACACCTCGGGTACAGAGACTAATCCGTAAACCCTAGACTCAAAACCGTGGGCACCTTTCATGGTCATAGAATCCACTCGTGAAGATAACGTGTTTAGGGTTGAAGGGTTTTTGTAGAGCTTTGAACGACATCTTAGAATATCAAGTGATTTGAGAGCTTAGAGTCTGTTTACGAGGGTTTTCAAGGACTCATGCTTTCGCAAACGAGGAGCAGGGAATTTTAGTTGGAGTTGTCATTTTGCTCCTCCTGTGCCCTGTTCATGGCGTAATGTGGGAAGTATGTGTTAGACGAATCAACTGTAAAGGGTGTGTTTGTTGAAGTGAGGCTCCTTGCAGTTGGAAGCTTGCAGAGTGATGTTGGATTCGCTGGGAGCAATGTATTGCTTATTAAATCACAGGATCTCGATAGCGGGAGATGTTCCAATAGGAATAAGTGAGTGCACGTCGAACGGAATTAACCTAATGAGGCTGTTTGTTTCTTGATTACTTGTTCTTTCTTTTAGGGTATTACTGTCAATTCCTTATTGGATCAGCAGCGCAGTTGCCTTCGCCAGAGCCTAGTTAGCGAAGGTCGAATTGTTGGTTTCGAAATGGAGGGTGTCAATGAGGAGTCTTCATCTGCAGGGGCTTACTACAGTCAGGACTTTGAGTGGGAAGCTCTGCGTGATGAAGTCAAGCACATGCTTAAAGCCTCAGACCAACATGATCACCTGAATGTGGATTTACGCGAGTCTTTGCTGCCAACTAAGGAGGAATGCAGTCCACCGTCGCTTTTGCGGACAGTAGAGGAGGGTTTGAACATCTGTGAGAACAGAGAGGAGCCCCCTTCGACATCCACATCATGGGAGACTTTCCACTCACGCCATTCGCGAAATCTGTTTTTCAAAGAGCGGCGGTATTTAACAAAGGAGTTCCCAGATCTGTGTGAACCTGGCAAATCTCTACTTGTTTTGGAAGTTGGATGTGGGACAGGCAGTTCCGTAATTCCTATCATTAGAGCTAACAAGCGGGCCACTATTTATGCGTGCGATTGTAGCGCTGCAGCTTTGAGAAAAGCTGCTGAAGTTGTAACATGTGCTGGTGAATCATCGGCCTCCTCCTTCTACCCCTTCCTTTGTGACATCTCCACAAGTAAGCTTCCAGATTTTCTCCGCTGCTCTGCGTGTCGTCAGAAATATCGTCAGTCCAAGGAAATTGGTGCAGAGGCGCTTGCGAATGACACTTCAGAATCTCAGAACCAATTTAGTAGCATCGGAATTGAAAATGGGACAGGGACTGATGCTTCACACAGCGGTGGTGGTGGTGGTGGTGGTGGTGGTTCAAAGTTAAGGAGTCTTCACAGTCATCCCTCAGTAGATTGCTGCATAGAAGGACTAGACATTGTAACAATGATTTTCACGTTATCTGCAATCCCAGTGGAGAAAATGGCTCATGTCTTGTCGGAGTGCTTTGAGGTGTTGAAACCCGGAGGTTTATTGCTCTTTCGAGATTATGGTCTGTATGACATGACAATGTTACGATTTGCTCCCAGGCAACGCATTTCTAGCTGTCTCTACCAACGGGAAGATGGAACACTGTCGTATTTTTTTTCTCTCGAAGTGGTTAGGAGCATTTTTACCCAGGCGGGCTTTGTGGAGCAAGAGTTGGAGTATTGCTGTGTGCTGTTGACGAATCGACGAAAACAAGTCCCCATGAAACGTGTTTGGGTACACGCTAAATTTCACAAACCAATTCAGTTATAAGCATTTTGTTTTTAAGTTACTAGATGCAAGCATATGCTAGGTAGTTACATTTTGCGAGTTCCAGGATTCCACAACTTTTAGGTACCACACCAAAAGGGGGCTGTCGACTTGCTTTCCAATCTGAGAATGAATTATTGCCATTTGAATATGAAATAAAGCATTTAGAACTGAAATTTCCACTCTAGGATGCATACTTCTTATTATGCGTATTGGAAAGATGCCGATCAAATGTACGCAAACAAATAAACTACAGCCAGGGAGATGTTCATGAAATTTTTTAAAGTAGTTCCAACCAGGATACATGAGATTCATTGTATGTATGTATTAAATCATTCATTTGTGGGAGAATCATAGTATTGGACTATTCAATCCAATCTGGAGTAAGCAGCGTGTGATGGAGGTGACCAAGTGGTAAGACAAACCACTTCTTTTATGATGGTTTTTTGTTTTTAAAGTAAAAATCAAAAAAGCAAAAAAATTCACAGTATTCATGACATTGGTGGTAAGTCATGAGTTATCAAAAGAAGGAATAATTTGAAATACATGACATGATTCTCTTGAAATTGTTGAATTTTTATGATGAAGGTGAATAAACAAACAATAATTGAAACTGGTAGATGTTACAAGAATGGTCATTAAAATAATTAAGAACCAAAATACACATAAAATAATTCTAAATAAAATCTATAAGCTTTTAGATAATAAATTGTGTGGTTTTTCATAATAATAATAATAATTATATATATATATATATTTCAAAGCCTATTTGATAATTTAGGAGAAAAAAAAAATTAAAATCAAATTTTAAAAAATAAAAATAAAAAATAAACAAATGAATAATAAATAAATAAATAATTTTGCACAAAATTGCTACAGACATAAAATTTATACAAATAATTATTTAATTACTATAGATTGATATAAGTAGGTAAAAATAAGATAACTTGATAAAATCTTATTAAAAAGCTTCCTAGAAGCTTCATAGATGCGGAATCACCTTTTTATATGTCTATATGTGATTGATAGGTTAGAAACTTGGCCAACAAGTTAGCCACGTGTTGCACATATTGGTAACTTGTGGAACAAGCTAAGTACGTGGTGCACATGTAAGAAACTTGTCTTGCAAGTTCGACATGTGTCTTGCAAATTAGACACGTGTTGGAGGTCCTATAGAATGCTGCCATATATTTCTTAGATAGATAGTATATATAGAAAGAAGAGTAAAGCCTTCCTCACTCTCGTCAACTCATTTCTTACTTATAGTCTAGTTTAAGAGTCTCTTGTATTTTCTAGTCTTTGGCAATAGCCATTCTAGTTTCTTCTTAAATATACATATTCCCTCATTTCTATTTTGTCATTTTTTTTTGACATAGTTTTCACTAACTTATGCATCTATTTCAATTTGTGGCCTTGAGAGATTGACAAGAGTGCAATTATAATATCAGAGATTTGTCTTTTCTTAATTAAGAGTAGATCACACTTTTTTCTTGATAAGACATAAGCATATTAAAAGTTGTGGTTACCCACTTTTAAATTGATACTGTTCTTAGAATTTTTTTCTTTGTTTTTGAGTGTTTTATTTTATAGTGAGAGTAGATACCTTTTTTCCTTTCTATTGTTTTATCATAGCAAAGCTTACTAAAATGAAGAGTGCAATGGTAGAAATACAAGGGCAAATGAGAGAATTAATGTTTGTAATGCATCAATTCAATGCACCACCACAAGGAGCAATAAGATTAGTAAGAAGTGAAGACATAGAGATGATTGGAGTTGCTTCAAGTTATACCACTTCACCTATAATTGAACATCATTCAACCCAATTTCGAATAGAAAAGATTCAATTTTTGTGGTGGTAGACCATCTTATCAAGATGGCACACTTTATTCTATGCAACAAGACTATTTCCGAGGAGGAAACAACCAAGCTTTTTATTGATAATATTTATCAAATACATGGCCTTCTAATTGACATTATTTCAGATCGAGGACCGCAATTTGTATCAAACTTTTGGAGAGGATTATTTCGGCTTTTAAAGGTCAAGATCAACCTCTCATCTGCTTATCATCCTCAAACTGACAATCAAACAGAACGAGTGAATCAGATCTTGGAACAATATCTTCATTGTAGTATAAATTATCAACAAGATGATTCAATGGATTTTCTACCATTGGCTGAGATTACATATAATAACTTCAAATATTCTTCAACAAAGCAAACTCCATTCTTTTTAAACTATGGATACCACCTTAGAGCAGATCCATTCCAAATTGAAGATGTGGAAAATCCTACTGCAGAAAGTCAAGCTACCTATTTAAAAATCATCCATGAAGAATTAAAATTCTAATTACAAATAGCCCAAGATTGATATAAAGACTATACAGACATTCATTGCAAGAACCAACCAAATTTCAAAGTAGGAGATCGTGTCTGATTACTTTGATGAAATGTATAAACAAATCGACCATCACGAAAATTAGACTATCAAAGACTTGGACCTTTTATAATTCTACACCAAGTAAATCTAGTAAGTTTTTATCTTGAACTACCAAGTAGCATGCACATTCATCCAGTCTTTCATATCTTGCTTTTAGAAACCTATTATAAATCAAATATTGCTCGAAGAACTATTCCACTACCAGCTCTAGTTGAAGTCAATCAAGAGATTGAATACAAAGTAGATGAAATATTGGATTCACGTATAAGACATGGACAATTGGAATATTTCATCCATTGGAAGGCCTATGGAGTTAGCAAAAGAACATGGAAACCCTTAGATAACATTAAGAATGCACCTACAAAGGTTTGCCAATTTCATCAACAATATCTTAAAAAATCTGGATTCAATGGTCATTGAAGATTTCGTCGACAGTAACATCTCTTTGCTTCTAAATGACGCTTCCTATCAACAACAAAAGACCAATATAAAAAGAAGAGAACCACGCCAAGACCTGCACTTATATTTTCTTAGAATAGAATAGATCTTGCTAGAAGCTTATTAGTTATTATGTTAAAACTTTGCATTTCAAGGGAATTGCAGGAATAAGAGTTAGAAGACTCTTCTGCCATACAAGCAGTTGGGAAATCATTGCAACTTTTACAATCTGTTAGGTTTGAAGAACATAGACAAGATGAAGAAGGAATATACCAACGTCAAGTAAGGCCATGCTTAGAGTCTTTGGAGATATGGTGTCAAGGACATGAACTAGAAAAAGATGTATAATCTAATGAAAACTGTGTCAAAGTAAAGTCACAAAATAAAATAAGAAAGTATGTATATTCAAAAGAAAACTGTAATGGCTATTGCCAAAGACTGGAAACATGAGGACTCTTGAAACTAGACTAGGATCAAGAAAGGAGTTGACAAGAGTGAAGAGGGCTTCACTCTTGTCTCTATAAATACTATCTAACTGAGAGCTACATGGTGATATTCTATAGGACCTCATACACATGTCTAATTTACAAGACACGTGTCAAAGTTGCACAACAAGTTTCTCACATGTGCGCCACGTACTTGGCTTGTTCCACAAGCTACCAAAATGTGTGACACATGGCTAGCTTGTTCTACAAGCTACCAACATGTGCGCCATGTGGCTACCTTGTTGACCAAGTTTCTAACCTACCAATCACCTATAGACATGTATAAAGGTGATTTCGCATCTATGAAGCTTCTAGGAAGCTTCTCTATCAGATATTATCAAATCAACTTATTTTACCTACTTCTATTGGTCTATTATTACTTAGATAATTTATTGGAATAAATCTTATGTCCGTGACATTATCTCCCCTTCTAGGGACGAGTTCCATGAGAAGCGGTGATTACATGTTGAGAAAGTCTAAAATATGTTGAATTGTGCTTGCCACATACTTTGATCTTTGTTCCCTTCGAAGGTAGTTGATAGGTCCTTTCAGCCATCGATAATGTTCCATACCAAGGCAAGAGGACCACCCTGTTATTTGATCATTATTGAGGCCTTCAAAACTTTCTTCAAAGAAAACATTAGGAACACATCACTCCCTTCAAAGAAAACATTAGGAACACCATCAAGAGTAGTTCCTACCTCTAAAAGTATCACCAAACATCGAGAGTCTCTTCCAAGGTCGTGATACCAAACACGTTGTATTTTGCCATCAATCCAAGGAAGGACATGTCGTTCTTGAGGGTCTTCATCTCTATTCCGTCGTCTTGAAGGTTGTGATAGTCATAATGTCTCATCCGATAAATCAGCAAATGATGGCTCTTGAGCTGAATTCACTAGTTGTTGATCCTCCATCTCTTTAGCACAAACAAAATCTAATAACAAACAATGATACAAGGTAGGATGAAACCTCTATAGAACCTGCCTTGCTTTATAACGAAGATTTTTTTGAGTATTTATCTTGGTTTTGATGGATGTCGTCGATGAAATGCATTAACTTTTATTGATGCATTTGTTAGATTCTTTGATGGCTCCCATGTGCGTTCACTTATATCATATCCGCGCCAATGCACAAGATATTCCAATCGATTTTGGCGCCGCCTTGAATCTAAAATCTCTTCAACCTCAAATTCTTCATTGTTGTCCACTTCTACAAGAGGCGGTGGTATTTGTCTTCTTC